>JAFBJW010000160.1:0-227029 GCA_016785235.1 Pseudorhombus dupliciocellatus | reverse complement strand
GGGGTGGCCTTTGTTTAAGAGTTAAAAAGAGGGGGGGGGGTCTTGTGTAATGCTTTACGTGTGTGTATGTGTGTGTGGGGGGCAAGGTCGATGTCTCAGGGGATAAAACATGGATCCTTTCTTCACTCCTTATCTCAGCCTGTTTGTGTGCAAACAGATAAGATCCACTGACACACACACACACACACAAGGCTTTACTTTGTCATGACACAGCCTGCAGCAGAAACCTGTTCTCTGACAGTGCAACAGTGTGTGTGTGTGTGTGTGTAGACGGGCCTTCAAAGTCAGCCTGTAGGTCACACCGACATGTGGCCGCTGCAGCACGTGTATACATTAACATGCATCATGTGTGGAGCCTTTACAGCAAAGACTCATGGGTAATGTTCAGTGTGAGGGTTTCCTCCATGGAGCCGCATCAGAGCCACAGAAGCAGGGAAAGAATCGGTTCTGTGGTTGAGTCTGTTTACATTAAGACATCAACATGCCTGTGTTGTGCGTGTCCCAGACGTGAATCTTCTTTTATTGTCTCGTTTGCAATTCCTCACATGTCCGCCAGAGGTCCTCAGTGAGGCTGAATAAACGTTTTCTCTTTACCTTGTGTTGGATCCTGTGAAATCATTTCAAACATTTCTTTAGTTTTGTCTTTGTGCTCTGAAGCAACAGCAAACCTTCTGCTTTTGTTTCCTGTTGCCTGCCTTTGAAAATGTTTATCTTTGGTGTCAATAAAGTTGATTGTTATTACAAATAAAGTTTATCGTTGTGGGGGTTCTGGACTGAGGGGGGGGGGGGGGGGTGGGGGCCAGGTGGGGGGGGGGGGGGGGGGGGGGGGGGGTGTGGTCCAGGTTGTGACGCTCGTCACTAATTTGAAACGATGCAGTTATTACAAAACACATGTGATTATTCATCCAGCTCATTAAGGTCTGTGAGGAACTTTTTCCATGCGCACGCATACACACACACACACACACACACACCTTTGCATCCTGTTGCATTCATTCAAATGGCTCAGACCATGTTTCTCATTAGGAACTGGCCCAAACAATTAGCACAGCGGCGACCTGCTGCTATAAAACTGAGGCGCTTCAACAGGAGGATGAAAGAAGACGAAGAGGAGCGAAGACGCACAAAGAAGAAAACAGAAGAGCGATGATGCAGAGAAGAACCAAACTCTTCATGATGGGTGCGATCAGCTCATTTATTTTGTCTGTTTCAGGAAAACTCTCTTATTTTAACAGGACAAAAGAGAACATCTGAATTCCAGGAATTCAGCAGTGACAGTCTCACTGTGGTCGCTGCAGATGTTCACTCTCTCTCTCTCTCTCTCTCTCTCTTTCTCTCTGCTGCAGTTGTGTCGTATGTGATGACATCATGCAGCGCCGTCCCCATCAACGAGCTGCTGGATCGAGCGTCTCAGCGTTCAGACAAACTGCACTCGCTCAGCACCACGCTGAGCCAGGAGCTGGTCCGTGCGTGTGTCCATAACCTGACTGATTCCTTCAAAGAGGTGGAGACATGTCTCAAGGTTCTTTGTCCCCTGTCCCACACAGGACTCTCATTTCCCTCCCATTGGTCGGGTGGTCATGCCCCGCCCCTCCATGTGCCACACCTTCGCTCTGCAGACGCCCAACGACAAGACACAAGCGCTCCAAGTCTCGGTACGTTTCTGTCTCTGCTTGGTTTCATAAAGCTGGAGGGACATCCTCAGTCTGTGTCTTGCGTCCTTCAGGAGTCCGAGCTGCTGTCCCTGGCCCGCTCTCTGCTCCAGGCCTGGGCCGACCCTCTGTCCTCCCTGTCCTCCTCGGCCGTGACTCTGCCCCACCCGGCTCAGAGCAGCATATTCAACAAGGTGCGCGAGATGCAGGAGCACTCCAAGAACCTGGGGGACGGCCTGGACATCCTCTCTGGGAAAGTAGGTGTCGACGTCAGGGACTCGAACCTGCGATGACAGCGGAGCTCACGGTGTGTCCTCCTCTCTCTCAGATGGGTGGAGCGGCCCAGGCTCTCTCCTTCCTCCCCTTCAGAGGCAACGACGTGGGCCAGGACAGGATCTCCAGACTGATTAACTTCCACTTCCTGTTGTCCTGCTTCCGGCGGGACTCCCACAAGATTGACAGCTTCCTGAAGGTCCTGCGCTGCCGAGCTGCCAACACGCAACCTGAGATGTGCTGAGGGGCGGAGGCCCGACTCTCCCAGGGGACACTGTCCTGAAGCTTCTCGTCCCTGTCCGCTGTAGGTAGATGTCCTGCGACCCGCTGTCTCCTGAGTGAAGCTGGGGAGGAGACATGTTTATTTCGAGTTTGATGTCATGTTTATAGTCTGCTTCATTCATTCCAAACAATCAGAGACCAACGCCACGCTGTCCCTCAGAGATCTGTCCCAGGCTGGAAGATGTCTCGAGGAGGGGCTTCAGTCTGGGAGGGACCGCGTGTTGCTCACAAACTTGTCCCCAGATGTCTCCAGCTGTCCACCTGTCCACTCCTCCTTGTTCTGTCTCCACTGAAGCTCCGTCCTCCACCCGCCAAGCTGCTCCTTCTTCGCCGTACCGCGCCCCTGGAGATGGACGGCATCCCCGTCCTCAGAGCAAAGTGCTCCAACACTTTCTGTGTGTCAATAAAACGCATCTCTTCACAGTCACGTCCTCGTGTCTTCATTTCTCCGGCTGGTCCTGAGGGACGCGACCTGAGATCCCTCTGATTCAAACTTTAACTCAGCTGATATGAAGGGTCTGACATCATTCATCTTCATCATCCTCTACACTTTTATTGTTGTTATTATTCTCTATTATTATTATTCTTTACTGAAAATGTAATCAGATTCATCCATTTTTCTTTGAACTGCTTTTAACTTTCTTTCAGAATATCTTTGCTTTTTTTCCTCTTGATTCTGTGTTTTATAAACGAACCTTGGGCACCACAGACCCAGGCCCTCCTCAGAGCTGGGAGCGGCCCTGTCAGAGGGTAATGGATCCTCAGAACCCGACACCTGACCTCCACATTCCCCTCCCCTCCCCCCTACCCTGGATCCGGCTCCCGCTCCCTGCCCGCGGCCTCCTCCTCCTCCGCCTCATGAAGAACTGGGACGACCGCAGCTTCGACGTCTCTCTGGAGCAGCTCAACGACCTGTTGACGGACGACAGCGGCCTGTTCAGGCGGCCCAGCAGGGACTGCGACCCGGTGCACCGCGGGATCTACGTCGGCAACGAGTGAGTCTCTGATGTCGACGTCTAGAAATACTTTTCAAGCTCCATGTGGCCAATTTAAACGGAATGACTCACTGGAGAGAGAGAGAGAGAGAGAGAGAGAGCCAGCTGATCGTCCTGGACCATGAAAAGTGACGGTTTGTTGAAGCCTGAGTCAGAAGTGAAGTCTCAGAGACAACAGGGAAACAAAAACTCTCTGATATTGACCTTGTTCTGCTGATGTCTTTGATCTTTACCTTCAGGTCCGTGGCTCTGGATGTGAAGCGTCTGAAGCGTCTGGGCATCACCCACGTCCTGAACGCCGCCGAGGGGAACTCCTTGATGCACGTCGACACAGGCGCCGCGTTCTACGCCGACTCCGGCCTCGTCTACCACGGGATCCCAGCCAGCGACTTCGACCACTTCGACATCAGCGTTTACTTCGAGGAGGCGGCGGACTTCATCAGGCAGGCGCTGGCGTACGACAACGGGAGAGGTCAGAGGTCAACAGAGCCGCACTCAGGGTGTTAGTATCTGACTGATCAGGGCTGTGTGTGTTTCCTCTGAAAGGTCAAGTGTACGTCCACTGCAGGGAGGGCTACAGCCGCTCGCCCACCCTGGTTATTGCCTTCCTTATGCTCTACCACAACATGGACGTCCACGCCGCTCTGGCCACGGTGCGGCGGAACAGGGAGATCGGGCCCAACGACGGCTTCCTGCTGCAGCTGTGTCGGCTGAACAAGATGCTGACGGCCGGAAATGTTTTTTAGATTTTTAAAGATGTGGAAGATTCCCGATCAGGCGAGTGATTCTAGTTTGATGTCACATTTTGCACAGTATGTTTTTTATTTTTGTATTTGAAATATCGAATCTGTAACGTGTATCTGCAGTATGTGTATTTGCCCTTTGCTCCCAGCTTCTTGTGAAACGTCATGTTTCATGTGAGGTGAAACATCTGAAACATCTGTCGCCTGGTGAGCCGGAGCAGTACCCTCCCTGTCCTGCAGAGGGCGCTGTAGGCCCTATGGAGATGCAAAAACATCACCAGTCAACAAAAAGTAAAAGACAGAGACATGAAATATTAAATATTTAAAATTAATCTGCAAACACTAAATACATTCACGTATTAAAATAAGAACAGTTGTGGTGAATAAATGTGGTTATCAGACCATGTATTTCTATTATTATCTTTTTAATTGACCGCCTTATGTATCTTTCATCTCCTTGGTTTAAAACAATAAAATGAAAGAACTCTTCTCTGATGTTTGCAGAAAATTCAGATTGAAACGAGACTCTGACGCAGTCAAGGAAGTTCACCATCAAAACAAAACACACTCCTCTGGGGACGGTCGTCCTCGGCTCCCCCGGGGGGGTGTGCATTCCACAGGTCGAGCCTCTCTCTCTCTCTCTCTCTCTCATGTGTGTCCTGGCCTGACACGTGGAGTTAATGTGAGGACATGTGTGCGTTCAGGGTAAAACTCTCTTACATAACTCGTCTGCATGAATGAGTCTGTGTGGGGGGGGGTAGTGAAGTATGAATGAACCTCTGGATCCACATTCACACCTCAGAGCTCCAGTCCCTGCAAACATCACAATGCTGAAGACTTACAGAACTCGCCACGTGCACATGAAGGTGCTGGGTTTGATTCCGTGCAAACGTATTATGTGTGTGAACAAAGTGCAGCAGCCATCTTGGTTTAACACGCCGGCGCTACTGAGCTGGTTCCTCCTGGATCAGTGAGGAAGAGATCAGCTGCAGCAGAGAGGACGCAGACAACAGGTGAAGACAACTGAGGTTGCACTCACGGCAACAGGAGGAAACAAACTGAGCACACAGGTGAGACACATGAGGCTGCAGGTCAAACAAGCGGAACTGAAGAGGGGCTTCAAATTAAAACAGGAAATGACAAAAAAACGGAGACAAACAGCAAACGCTAAAAATCCCAAAGTGCTGAAAGTAAACAAAGTGTTATAAAAGCAATAATGACTTTACTCTTTCATCTCATCATCAACGTGTTATTACTTTATAAACACTGTTAAATCAGAGCCAGAGACAGCGTGTGTGTTTGTGTGTCTTTTTAGGAATTTGTAAAAACAGTCATCAAAGCACACTGTTCTATTTCAGCAGCTAGAAGCTCTGTCCTTTAGCTGAGGGGAAAAATCTGTAATGGATGTCCCACTCTGTCAATCTCTTTCTCTCACACACACACACACTATCATGTCAGTGTGTCTGCTTTGTACCAGCTGTGCCCTCCTGTGTTTCGGTAGAGGTGATGGGGGGATGGGAGGGGTTTGGCAGCGAGGGAGGCCTCTGATTGGTTGAGAGCAGAGCTGCTGATTGTTACATCACCTCCTCCACAACAAACCCTAAAACAAATCTGACATCCGCTCTCTCTCTCTCTCTCGAGTCTCCGAGGTCGTAATAATTTAGTATTTTGTTTCCAAATTTAGCAGTGCAGTGGATCGTGGGTAACATGTTGTGTGTGTGTTATAATTAAGGTTTTAATAAAGGGAAATGAAGAGCATCCTGTGGGATCAGAGCTTTCATTAGAGAGGAAACTGTGTGATGGTTTGGGACATTCACCCTGTCAATCTCCGTCCTCCCTCGTCCCCCACCCGTCCTGACGATGCCACACTTCAGGTTTTAACAATAAATAATTAGCTTCAAATGACAAACACAACGGAGACGAGCTGATATCAAATAACTTTATAATGCTGAAAATGAATGTCACATAGCCACAAACACAAACAGCTCAGAGCCACTGAGACGCCGTCCTCTGATTGTGCCATGAATGATTTGTCACAGAAATCAAGACAAACACCGACTGTGCCCGATACGAACCCATGACCAGCATCATCGTCAACACACCACGTCTCACTCAGCTTTACATTCAACACTGTGCTGTGCCAAAAAATCATCAGGGCTGCTTCGCCAGCAGGAAGTGGCCGTCTGCTCGTTGGCAGGGGCCTCGCGCAGGGGCCTCTCTCAGGGTTTGGCGAATCGGGGGCCGAGTCGTGCGCTAAGTGCATAGGTCACTGTGGAGGGGGCATTGTCATCACGGGGGAATGCTCGTCCGGGACTCAGAGTCCCTGAACTCTTCTCATCAAGGCACAATTTACTGGCCTGTCTTAAAGTGTGAGGGGGAGGCGGTCTGACAGCTCGTCCAAGGGTCGGGGGGCGGAGGGGCTGATTCTGTAATTTGAGCTTTCATTAGTCATTATTCACTCGATGCTCCGGTCCTCTCTCGGCCTGTCGGGGTGGCGCACACGCAGAGAAGGATAAATATCGCCCAGCTGATGATGCACACTCAAAGCATGGCTTCGTATTTCATGCGACCAGTTATAGATATCACAAAGTAAGTGCTTTCATTTGCTAGCTGATTTTTTTTTTTTCTAGAGCCACGACATTGTCATTACAACCCGAACAGATCATGTAAGTGTTTATCACCAATTTGATTCTACAATTGTACATTTTCACAGATTTTTTTTTGTGTGTTTTTTTAAATTTTTTTTTTAATGTTTTAACTTTCCGTCGCCATCACACGAACACGAACGAGTCGCTGAAACATTTGTACACGTGTGAGAGAGACTTTCATTTCGGGGACGTGAGGAGACTCCGGGTCACAGAACTCCTCCAGGTTCTGACCCAGGAGGAGTTCTGACCTCCCCCTCCTCCCCCCACCTCCCCTACTCTGGCACCGAGCAGTGATGAGGTATGAACAGTTGTATAAATCTCTTTTTTTTTTGGTTTGGATTTCGTGATCGTTTCATCGATGTCGTTTCTTTTGAGTGTTTGAAGGCTTGTCTTCCATCAAAGCAACATTCTGTCACAACACTGAGATTAATATATGGCAGGTTTAAATATCGCAGATGAGCCCTGGTCCAAGATCAGATCAGGAGGGGGGTGTTCTTTTTTTTTTTCTTTTTGTCTTTTTTTTAAGTTTTTGTTTTTTTAATTGACCCAGGTCAGGGGGACGAGCGAACGCTCCGCGTAGAAAGTGATACAGCCCAAGCAAGTGTGGAAGCGGGGGGCAGGTTCCACCCCGCTCAGCTCGGATCACCGATCCGTCACCATCAACATTTCTACTGGTTAAAGTGGAAGGAAGAAGGAAACCAGTGACCTTATAAATCCATCGTGTTTCTGTGGAGCAACTCAAGATGAAACAGAGGGATGAGTTGGTGATGTTGGGAGTCTGGTTCTTTCGGTTTCTCCCAACCGAACATTTAAATTCAGTTTGATCTGATTATAACGAGCTGGGGCCTCGTCACTGTTGATGTTTCCAGGCCTGCGGTTCTGGGATAATTTGGAGGATCGGTGGGCGGAGGTGGGTGGGAACTGAAACCTGGACCCGGGGTGATGTCGGAGCACAAGCTACAACTGCACCTACGATGGTCTGAAAGTGCATATACAGCCATTTTCTCACAGTAAAGCATCAACACAGATAGACATTCACTTACCAAGAAAATCAGATGCAAATTAATAACGACACCAAAGAATAATCGTCAAAAGAAAAACAGCTCTTCAGCATCCAAAGTCACTTCAGCTCTCGTCTGTCAGTCTTTTTGTCTTTTCTATAAAAGGCTGCAAACTCGCCCGCCCCAGAATAAGCAGAACAACGAACACTTGGTGCACAACGAAAACAACATCAACAACATCGAGAACAACCGAGTGTGGGGCTCCACATCGAGTTGTCTACTGTACAATGTCAGTATTTTACATTCCACGTGTGGACATATTGCTGCAGGGATTGTCGTCTTTCTCCACCAAGAGTGTGAGCATCAGTCAGGTGTGTGTGTTTGCGTCTGTTTGCTTGTGTATTCGTGTGTGTGTGTGTGTGTGTGTGTGTGTGTGTGTGTGTGCAGGAAGGGAGTCAGGGTATTACTAAGAGGTCAGACTGAAGTAAAAGGAGGACGTTAGGGAGACGTTATTTGCAGAGAGGGTGGACATGCCAGGACAGTGGAATGGGAGCGCTGGGGGGACGGAATGAGACTGGAGGACGGGGAGGAGAGATGCGTCCCTGGATAAGTAATAAAAGTCGAGAGAAGGAGTTGCACCAGAGTGGGGCTCCCTCCGAGTGTGGGTCAGAGGATCTGTGCCATGTCGCAGCGGCAGAGCTGAGCCAGAAGTTCACATTTGAGTTCAGTGTAAACGAAACCGTAACTTCGAACTGAGACGGCGAGAGAAGGAGACGGGATGAGACCGAGCTTGGACAGGGACCGGGTCGAGATACAGAACGCAACTTCCCTAAAAAGTCCCTGTGGCTCTTTTCCCTGCAGAGTTGCGGCATGTAGCTCCACCCGGGCTGCGGCGACCACGACGGGCGCAAAGGGAAAGGAGAAGAACGTTCCTCTTGTTCGTGGACGAACTGCAGAGCCGACGACGCCGCGGGGGCGAGAACACGGACGCACGTCGACAACAGATCCAAATACTACGGCCGTACTACCGGACCTGGCTGCGTCTGGATGAGGACCAGGTGCTGTCTGGACACAGTGGCACCGCGTCCAGATAAAATGTCTTTTTGGTGAGGAGGATGGTCACGGACTAGTGGTCTGTCTCTCTGCTGTGCTGGTGCAACTAATCATAGCTGAAGGCAGTGTGCTCTGTGGTGCTGGTGTGTTTCTTTAGAGACCAGCGGGAGATCCGTTGATCTTTTGGCTGAGAGAGAGAGCGAGAGAGAGAGAAAGAGAGAGAGAGAGGGGCTGTGCTTCCAGCTCAAACCCGAATAGGCCCGTGCAGCTTCCTTTGGACCGGAGTCCACCACACGTCCTCTCTTTGAGTCTGTGAGGTCCTTCTTGTGCTCTCTGAGGTGAACTGGAGGTATGCAGGAGGCGGGTGAACCGTGATGGGTCGTGGGTGATCGCCACAAGGCAAACGGCAGGTGGGCGGGGCCACTGAGCTCGGACCGCAGGGCCCGTTCAGCTCTGAGCTGGAAGCCTGAACCAGCCACTGGTCGCTCTAATGCCACAAACAATAGCAGTAACCTTTATTTATATATATATATATATATATATGTATATATGTCTTTATGGTATATATATTAAATATATACAGCCATGATCTATAAATGTATTCTTGCATTAATAACCTCTGTGAGGCACATCGACGTGTCAGAATTACTAAGCCAGCGGTTCCCTGTCTGAGCCATGGGCCGGGTGCAACATGGCTGTCATTCACAGTGATAGTGAGCAGAGTACAAACAGCAGACCTGGAGTCAGTGGGCGGAGACTGTGCTGCTGAGTGTGTGTGTGTGTGTGTGTGTTGATATCCCTGTATAATCAGCGTTCTGTTTAAATACCCTGCAACAAAGATCAGTAACACTGAGAGCGGCGGCACCTGAAGGCCACGTCACAGGCTGGGAAATCAGGAGTGGGGACAGCAGACCGAATGAGTGTGTGTGTGTGTGTGTGTGTGTGTGTGTGTGTGTGTGTGTGTTACATATTTAAAGAATATTATTAAGACTGCTTCAGACAGGCAGGAGGAGGAGGAGGGGGCGGGGTCACTCAGGGATACAGACATTGTGGTTTTAGTGCAACAGAAAAAAACCTGATTGTTATTTCAAGTGGATGGATGGTGGGTCGGGACACGGTGGGCAGAGCTTGCCTCAAAGTCTTTTAAATGGCTTCGTGTCCATTAGTACTGCGGCAGCGGCGGTGGCGAGGGAGGGATCTGGCAATGACCTGTAAGTGCCAGGGGAGGGTCCATTTTTTTGTGGTGGTTCTCTGTCGGCTTGGCCTGAGTCACATCACCACCACAGTTGCTCGTTCGCCAGTCCCCGCCCCCATCGACCACAATGAAAAACAACCGCAGGTGAAACACTTCTGACGTGAAACCCCACCCCCCACATTATCCAAGCCTGACCCACTGGGGGCAAAATGTTTCCCACTGGAGTCCCAGCTTCAGTGTCCTGGAGATTCCATCATCAGGTACCACGGGGGGGGGGTGGGGTTGGTCCCATGTGATCAAATAAAAAAGGGGGAGAAGCATCGTGTCGATCCACGACCTGCTGGTCACGGAGGGTCCATATTGGCGTGTGAGCTCCTGCAGGAGCGGCGGAGGGGAGAGAGCCGGGAGGTGAGGTAGAATCTGTCCGGGAGCCAGGCGACGGGCGCGGCTGCTGTCCGCCCGACACCGGGCCTATCACGTGATGGCAGGCGGGGGGCGAGGCTGCGGGGTGTGATTAAATGAGGGCTCCAGTGAGAAGACGCTGCACAGACACACATCGAAGGCAGGAAGTGTGTTACGGTCCAGTAGTTATTCAGGAGGCAGAGACGACAACGATTGAGGTATAAAAACTGAACGGGCGCTAATGTGAGGTAATGAAAACAAGAGGTATGTGTTGGAGAGGTATTCTACATATATATTCTATATATATTTATATTCATGTGTGAACAGTTTTTCAACATTTTCAGGTTACGCCGCGTCATGACCTCTAGATGACCTTTAGTGATGGGGTCACTCTGCTGGGTCAGCCAATGGGAGACACCAGAATAAAATAACAACAGCATTGGTGACGCTTTACTTTGAAAATCAGTCTGAATTTTGAAGGCTGCATGGGGCAATGACAGCTTCCTGTGACCGTAATGACTGAGCTTATGGAGTTAAACATTACCCATAGTTCCTTTCCTTCGTTTGAGGTCATGTGTGCATTATAATATTTATTATATTATATTATTGTGTATTTATATTTGAATGTGTTATTAATGACTGCACCAACGTGTTCACAGAGAGCTGTCGTCTTCAGTCTGTCCAGACACACCTGCAGTGTGATGATGTCGTGTGTGTGTGTGTGTGTGTGTGTGTGTTCCCCCTGAAGATTCCAGCAGAGCGTCACAGGTGAACCTGGCTTCTCATCAGAACACCACGCCCACACGACACATGAGGAAACACATGTAATGAGGTCTGAGGTCAGAGTGTGTGTGTGAGTGTGGACGAGACAGACAGACAGAGAGGTCAGCACGTGGGGGGGGTGGGGGGAGGTAGACTGACAGACACGGAGCCTCGGCAGACTGAGGGGTTGGCTGCACGTGCACGGATGGAGGTCGTTTGCCATCGCAGTTAAAGAGATGCAAGGGTGCGGTGGGCAAGTGGGAGGGGTGTGGTAGGGGGCGGGGCTTAGTGTCGGTTCCCAGAGATAAAAAAGAACGACGGTGTTCTGAGAAGGGGGGGGGGAGAGGTGGGGGGTGCTGCCGGGGGGGGGGGGGGGGGGTGTTTGCATATAGAGATAAACTGTACGTTCATGGCACCGTGTGTGTGTGTTTGAGTGTGTGTGTACCTCTCAGAACGACAGAGTGTGTTTCTCTGGTGATGGTGATGTGTTTGCTGGTGGCGGGTCTTTGTGGGTGTTTGATTAAAAAAAAAAAAAAAGGGTCAAAAAAAACAAAAAAAAACAAAAACAAATCCTGTTTAAACCCTCCACGTGTCTTTCCCACATTTGTCCTTTGACGCCACCCAGGACTCTCCTGTCCTCTGCGTCTAGGGTGGAGGGGGGTGGGGGTGTGTGAGGAGGGGGGGGGCGGCGTCACACTTCCTGGTCCTCGAAGACCTCCAGGAAGAGCGGGGGGAAGAGTTCGCTGGGACACTCGACCTTCATGTGGAGGAAACGGCTGGCGTGGCACGCCCCGATCATGCGCAGGTCGGTCACCTTCATCAGCAGCTTGGGCCAGAAGTGCGGAATGTTGTGCTTGCGGTAGTTGATGTAGTGCTCAAACGCCAGCAGGTACGCCTCCTGGCACTGCTCGATCTTCTCCACACTGGTGACCCCCGAGCGGTCTGGACCACAGACAGGGGAACAGTCAGTTAGAGTTAGAGATGTACAATGCCAAGCGAGGGGTGGGACCTGCAGCCTGCGTAGGCGGGGGCACCATGCACATTCTTGTTAGAACCAAGACTTTGGACCCGGCTGGTTTTGTGGCTAAACAAAGATCTGTAATCCACAGTAATGCTGAGAGGATTTCTGAGTTACACACCACTCACTCATTGGTGATTAGAGGTGGAGAGACACTGTTGTAAGATTCCATATTCAAATATCATTTTAGATCCTGTCACTCTGCGATCATCCATCGATTTCAGCCGAGGACGAATCAAACTGTAAAAAGCCAAATTATGAGGGAAGGTAAGAAGTGAAGTGAAGTTCAGCCGCAGCAGGTCTGTATTATTCATGTGGAAGTTGGTGAATATTTTACTCGGATTTCTACGACATCTTTTATTCAAGAGAGAAGAAAACTCAGCCGTAAACACGTGAGGAGGGAAACAAGAAAAAGCACAACACCCAGAGGTCAGATGGTGATATAATACGACTAGTGAGGCCTCACCTGAGCTCATCAGCAGCACAGCCTGCATCAGCGCCACCTCCGTGTCGTCCAGGTTGAACTGAGCCAAGCTCTTGCCCAGATCAAAGATGGCGTCCGACACC
Organism: Pseudorhombus dupliciocellatus; assembly: GCA_016785235.1. Lineage (NCBI taxonomy): Eukaryota > Metazoa > Chordata > Actinopteri > Pleuronectiformes > Paralichthyidae > Pseudorhombus > Pseudorhombus dupliciocellatus. Next base: position 214,438 of record JAFBJW010000160.1, on the reverse strand, counting down.
ACGCCCAGGCCGCCGTTCTTCAGTTGCTCGCGCTTCACCGCCATCTCGCCGTTGAGTGTCAGCGTCTCGCTGTCCGGGTCATAGCGCACAGCGGCGCGCAGCGACATGATCTCCATGCAGCAGCCCTTCAGCAGGATGATCTGGTCTTCACAAGGCAGCTGGGGGAAGAAGAGGTTCATTTCTGTCTGCGTCATGGTTACAAACCCGACTCTGTGATGTCATGTTTCAGCAAACGTGACATCACACCTGTTCTTTCATGTCACTGCTTCACCTTATGTAACCCAACGGCCTCTACACTATACATGGAGGCATCAGAGAGTGGTGAGTCAGAGGGAGAGGGAGAGGGAGGGAGCTGGGTTTCATGTTAGTTGGTTAACAGGGCTCATGGGACTAGTTACACAAGAGTACGTGGAACTCACTTCATCTTATCAGCTTCAGACTCTTCATCTTATCAGCTTCAGGGGGGGGGGGGGGGGGGGGGGGGGGGGGGGGATTGAAGCAGTGGTTGGCTTTTCAAAATAAAGTACCTGTGATTGACACATGACACTCTGCAATCAAGCTGAGCTGAGGAGGAAGCCACGCCCCCACTGACCCCCGCAGAGCGTTGGTCCCTGGTTAAGTCACACTCGCTCACACACGCACGCACGCCTACCTCTGAGAACATGGGCAGTTTCTTGGCAAAGTCGACGACGCGTGTGATGGCGGGGGTCATGATCTTGGTGAACTCACTGAAGGCCTCCAGGTCCACCTTATCGCCATCGGAGGTGGGGACCATGGGACCCTGGCCGATATCATCTGACTGGAGGAAACAGAGTGAAGCGTTGACCTTTGACCTTACAGAAATAATAGATATGTAACCGTTCTATTTGCGGCCTGGTGTGTGTGTGGGAGACGACAGAACGCCCCAGGCCGGCGTGTTACAGGAATTCCTGAATTATTAGATGAGCCGTGACGCAGAACTTGACAAATGAGCGGAGCGTCGCCATGAATGCGGGTCTTTGTCCATCTGTTTTTTAAGTGGCGCTGATAACATCGACGTGCTCGGTCATAGCGATCAGACACAGGCCGAGAAAGTGAAAAGCACTGAGCAGCCTGGGGTCGGATGTTATCTGATTATCTGTGAGAACGATGCAAGCGCTGCAGATGCCTGCACTCCGTGATCGGCTTCAGGCAGCGAACACCAGGGAGGATGCTGGAAATTACTGGAATAAAACAGGAAACTTCCTGGGAAACAGAGAAGAATTGGACTGTACTGAGCTCCTGCAGGATAATCTCTGATTATTAATTAACAATTTAACATTCATTTCCTTTGACAGAAAGTATTTCAGAGTTGATTCTGCACACGTCTACTTCAGTGGATCCAGTCTGAAGCTGTGGTGTCGACTGGGTTCAGCTCACCACTACAACGCTTCAGCACAACTTTAAAAACAAAAATCTCTATTTGCTTTTTTTTTTTTTTTGTATTTCATGAAAACCGTTGTCTGGCAACAGTCACATGACCTCTGTCTCAAGGTAGCTGCTGACACGTGTGCTCGCCCGTGGCTGCGGTCACGTGCGGCTCCGCGCGGCGAGCTGCTGATGAAAAGGAGCGCTGTCAAAAGTGTTTTCCTAGGAAAATGAAAAGCTCTGGCTCTCTCTTTCATGCCGGAGCTTGATTTGTGAAGTTGAAACAACTTTCAGCTTCGTGACAGACGGACACGAATAACGAGCAACATGAAAGAAGAAAGAGTAGGGGAGGGAGAGGGAGAAAGAGAGAGAGCGGACACTGCGAGAAATGAATTTAGATCAGAAAGGAATGGAAATGTGACATCATTAATTACTTTAAGATGTTTTCATGTTTTCATGGACGAGCGAGAGAATGCTGCTCTTTACACAAGACCGACAGAGGGCGGAGTTTAGCTTTCACAGCTGCACTGAACTCTGGGTAATCTCCTGCCACTCTCAGGGGGAGGGGCTGCAGCAGGAGAAGCTCCGGAGGGTTCAGCGTGATGATGAAGAACACGTGATGGAAAAACAAAAACATGTGATCTTGCAATTATTTCTCCATGCCACTATGCACTATGCCCCCCCCCCTCCCCTCTGAACACTTACCAGGAACTTGCGCTTCTGCTTCCAGCTGGACCCCTGGGCGTTGGTGAGCCGGTGGGCGTCGGTCACCATCCGGATCAGCTCCCACTCGGCCGTGTCGGGCTCCGGTCGGACCTGCAGCGTCCGCACCATCTCCTCCCGCTTCCTTCTCTCCCGGTTCTCCTCGATCAGCCGCCGCTTGGCCACGCGCTTCGAGTCGTCCAGCACCACTGACGGAGGGAGAGAGGAGAGCCGGAGATTTAACTGTGCTCACTTTGATTCTCTTCTAATTACGTCTTTTGTTGTTATTTTAGTTATAAAATAATCCTGACTCCTAACAGCAGGATTATTTTCCTTCTCGGCCCGGGGCTCTGACCTGAGCGCACCAAGCCGTCAGTCAGTCATTTATTCATTGTGACCGGATGACTTATTCAGTGAAGGCTTTTAAACTGCTGCACCCCATCACGCCGCCACTCTGCGCACGGCGAACCTCACATTTCCAGAACGTGCACAGAACATGTGACTCCCTGACGGCTCCGAGAGGAAAGCTAAAAAGGATTTTGAAGATTCTCAGAAATGAAGGCGGACGACCTTCAAAACATATTAAGTGGAATGTTCTGAAGTATCAGAGTGACGCTGAATGTCAGGTGGATAAAAAGGCTCAGCCACGTGGAGCCAGGTGTTATTGCTTCAGTGAGGACGCTGCAGGGGGTTCTGGGTAAGTTCCGGGACTGTTGAGTGTGTGTTTGAAAGGCGAATCTGGGGGCGAGGTCCAGATGTTGTGTGTTTGTGTCCAGAGGAGGAGAAATGGAGCAGATGTCCGGCTGAGTTATCGTCCAAAATGTAATGAGATAATGTTGGTATGTGAGCGTGTGCGCCGAGCCCTCAGGGCAGAGCAGGAATCCGTGAACGCTCTGACAGTCGGAGCTTTGTTTCCATCCACGGAGCGCTCGCCTCAGAACATCAGCTGCTTTTATATAAATACAAATAAAAGATGAATATAACGAAGTTGATGATGTTTACAACGCGAGTCAAAGGGAAACTAACTCGGTCACATGCGGGTTTGGACCTGTGTTCATCGGAGGACAGGTGTGTCTCACAGCGCTGGGACACCCGCTTGCCTCGTCATTGTGAAAGCAAAGACAACAACATCAGTCCCGCCTCTAATTCATTCTTCACGTTGTGTTGTGTTGAGCCCTGGTGCCGAGGGGGGTCATATGACCGCAGCCTGACGAATCAGAGCAGGGTACATCGTGACCGGAAAGACGAATCAGCAGCTCTGAGCGTCTTCATCTCTCCAGCCCAGTGGACATAAGACATTGTCCTCTGAGGTTGGACTGGCTAACACCACAGGACAACCCTTCTCTCTTTGACTCAGACTACTAGGAGAGACAAATATTGAACTTGTTCTTTGACTTTGAGTTTGGTCCCGGTCCGCTCCGTTAACACGGAGGAGACGGGACTAAACACCAGTTACCATAGAGGGGAGAAGACATGAAGGACTCACAGTCCATGGCCATGCCCACAGAGATGCACTTCTTGAAGCGGCACAGCTGACACTGGTTGCGGGTGATCTTGTCAATAATACAGCAGCCTTCATATTTACAGGAGTAAGACGGGTGGAGGTTTTTCTGGATGGTTCTGCGGAAGAAACCCTGGACAGAGGGAGGAGGAGGAGAACAGAAGAAGAAGAGGCCATTCAGTGACGGAGGGGAAATAAAAATCCACCATAACCTCAAAGTTAAATCCATCAGTGAAATGTTCTTGTGCTTTTAGTTGCACACAAGAGGAGGGGCGGGGTCATCACGTGGCAGGACGCCGCTTGACAAGAAGGGTTGAGTAATGGGGCGACTGATCAACCGCGTCACACGTGTCAGGCTGTTTATTCGGCGTGTTAAAGTGTGTGGCGCTCCGTGTACCTTGCAGCCCTCGCAGGTGATGCAGCGGTAGTGGTAGCCGGTGGCCTTGTCCCCGCACACCACGCACGGCTCGTCCTTCTCCAGGTAGCTGGGGATGTACCCTGGAACAGAGACGCTAAGAGCTATAGGAGAGGAGGAGGAGGAGGACAGGCCGGAGTGAGAGAAGGGTGACAGACGGTGGGGAGGGAGGAATGGGATGAGTGAGGAGGAGTGGCAGTGATGAGGAGGAGCAGATGAGAAAGGGGTGGTGGGGGGGGTGAAGAGGAGGAGAGGAGCTGAATGTTATCACAGGGTCCTAAACAGGCTCCTGTGCATTGGGCCCCAAGAGACGGTGATACAGGACTGGATGAAGTACTATATATATATATATATATATATATATATATATATGTTGCTAGTACTATAGTATGTGCGTGTGTGTGTATAAATACATGGCGTGCTCTCCTCAGCACTGAGGAACAAACATATTGAAGCTCCTGCTGAACTGAGGCTTTACGGGACGGTGTGTCCTGGACTCACGTCCTGGGCCGGCCGCTCCGGCCCCGCTCACCTGGGGGAACTCATTTGTTTCCAACAAAGCTGAGGAGGAGCTGAGGAGGAGCTTAGCATAGCAACAACTCCCAGGGGAGCCGGCGAACAAAACCCTCCTGAACACCAGCTCAGGCTGAGCCTCTGTTCAGAAACACTGTGACCCGGCTCACGGAGGAGACGAGAATACGGGGGGAAGGGAGGGGTGATGATGATGAGGAGTCCTTACCAGACATGCTCTTCATCGAACACTGGCTGTTCTTCCTCTTTCTCTTTGGCACATCTGGCCACCTGCGAGGAGGAGGAGGAGGAGGAAAGGGGTTTAGTGAGTGGAGAAGTTCAATCAACAACAAATAGAATAAAATATTACATTTCCCAGAGCAGCAGGAGGCGCACTGATCCAATAATAAGGTGAGGAGCATGCACGCGCACACACACGCACACACCTCCATCCTTCCTCGTTTCTCACTCAGCAGATTTGGATTAAATATCTCTGTCTCTCCTCTCCCCTCCCTCCATCTCTTCCTCTGTCTTCTCCTCATCCTCTACTCTGATCTGTTCCTCTCCTTTCCTCTTATGTCCTATTTCCTCTTGTCTCCTACTCCTCCTATTTTACCCCTCTCTCCTCCTCTCCTCTCTAAACTTCCATCAGCAGTATTAGGTAATCCCCCCCCCCCCACCACACCATCTCGCTGGCTGTCAAATCTACTTTCCTCTTCCAACTAAAAAGCGGGGGAGGGGTTCTGACATGTCTCCGGGTTCTTGCAGCTCTTCACGCTCCAGCTGACGTATTAATTCTGTTGCCGTGTGTTGAGACAGTAACACGGCGGGGAACCGTCTCCTACGGTCGGAGGACGCCGTGTGTTGAGCTGCTATAACAACACAAACCAGAGCTGCTGGAGAACCAGAACCAGGAGCTGGGGCGGATTGCTCATTCACTCAAACACATCCGATTCAGTTCACAAACGACGACATCAGCACCAAGAGACACAGCGCAACCACGTGAGGCCGTGACATCACACAGCCTGTACAACGGCTCCTTGACAGGTTTTTCTCGACTCGAACAGCATCCCCGATCGGGTCGGATCAACTCGTGAAGCAGCGTGAGCATAACGAGCAGCAAGCGGACACACCACATGTTCCTCAGAGTTTAACCTGAACAACATCATCGACATCAGCGTCAGGACGACGGTGACGTATGAACACTGTCCCACAGAGGAATAACTGTATATTTAACATTAAAGTTTAGGGTTAAACTGTGACATTCATCTTATTTCCACGTTGATGTGTTTCAGTGTCGGGGGTCACAGTCTCCAGGGACTTTCCCTCTTCAGCGACTTCAGCAGAGGAAAAAAATGCAACCAATTAGCTTCACACAAAGAATCATGTGAATAACTGGATTATTTGTTCCCGTCTTTTATTGGATGAAAGGACGTTAATGTGATAAAGTCTGAAATCCAATTTGTGAGCCAGTGTTCTGAGCAGCAGATGCAGAAATAAATAAACGTGATGCCGGGAAGCCGCCGCCACCGCTGCCGCCGGACAGGGACAGACACCCACCTGTTGATGCAGTACGGCTGCAGGATATGCATGGTGCTGCCTGAGCAGGACGATCCAGAGGAGGAGACGCGTCAGGCAGCAGCCGAGTCAGTGCACGTGTCCCTCCTTGTACACGTGAAATCCTCAACAGTTCCACTTGAACCTGGGAGGAGCAGCGGGCTTCGGTCTGAGAGCAGCGCCGCAGCTCCAGTGCAGCTCCGGTGTGAGTGAGCTCCTTCAGCTGAGCTGTCAGAGGAAACTCTGGCTGCTGGGAGGAGCAGCTACTCTGTTTATCCTCCTCCCTCCCTCCCTCCCTCTGGTCCAGCCTCCCCCGTCTCCCTCCCTGTCTGTGTGTAGTCTGCCGGGGTGGCTTGCTCCCCGTCATCACACTGCACCTCCTCATCTAGTCCAAACTCGCACTCTCACTATGTTTACTTCATCTTTCTCCTCCTGACTCCCTTGCTCCTCTCGTCTCTCCTCCGTCACCTCTGCTGAAACTTTCATACTCCATGTCTCCATCACCCGTCCTTCTCCACCTCTACCTTTATTTTATTCCCCTCTTTTTGTTTGGTCCCAGATGAAGGAACCCAAACAACAACAACAACAACAAACTGCTCTGCATCTCACTTCAGCCGTGACGCTGACTTGATTATGTAACCTCGGCCTGACGCCGAGTCCTCTGAGGACACAGAGATTTGAGGGAGCTCGTCAATTGAATTAGACTCGTCTCTCTTCGCTCCGGGTGAAATAACAACAAACACTTGTTGTGGAAGCCATCAGGGTGAGAGGCCATCATGGCCTCCTCTTCCTCAGCCACAGTCATGCTGGGTTTGACTGACAGCTGCAAGATGTCACAACCTCTGCTGAACTGAGGGAGGTGGTGTTGGAGGAGCTGCTGCGAGCTCCAGATCTCCTCTGGATTCATTCAACAACATTTCATCGAGTGTCACTTGAACCAACAGAAGTTAAACCTCCTCTTCATCTCAGCCTCGTTCTTTGTTCAGATCTTCCTCTCCTCCTCCTGCTCCTGTCTCCCCCGCTTTACTGACGGCATCGCTTTGTCGCCAGAGCTCCGTCGAGCAGCGACACTTTTAGAAACACCTGGAGGGAAACGGCAGCGAAGAGGGATCTGACGTGCAGCGTCCCCTCGTAGGTTCTGATGCTGAGACACGTGTCTCACTGCGGCCCCTAGGGGTCTGACCTCTGCGATTACTGAGCGCACACACGTATGTTTTTACTTCTGTCTGATGCGTGGGAATAATTCATCTCCAATCCCTGACCCCAACTAAACCTGGCTCCAACCTTAAAAACAAATCCTCCAACAACATCCTCACTGTGGGTCCTCACTGACACACAGGTACAAGTACACACAGTGTTATGTCACCGGCAGCACAGTTTTATATATACTTTTTATATAGTATTTTATATCATTTCAGGGTATTTGACTTCACTCAGTAGAAAAGCTGATTATTTTTAGTCTAGTATCATGTTATACTTATGATACACAGTATTTTGTCGTACTTGTTATTCTACATGATGTTAACCACGATGCAGGACCGTGGTCTCAGACTTGTGGAAACTTGCCCTGGGGAAGTTACTGGAATACTGACCCTCGAGATCACAATAAACTCTGGAGGAAAAACATTTGCTCAAATGACCCTGACCCCGACCCCGACCCCGACCCTGAGCGCTCAGGTCTGACATCATCGGGGAAGGTTAGTCACTTCGGTGAAGACACCGTCGGCTCCATCAGCGTCTCTCACACACACACCAGAACGGCTGAGAGGCCGGTGACTGAACGAGCAGCTGATGCTGCGCTCGTGCTGCAGCTAATAAACTCAATGTACGAGCACGGGGAGGTCGTCTGAGGACGCCACTTCACAGAGGCAGCGTTTACAAACGAGGAGGAGGAGGGTGGAGCCTGTCAGTCAAACTCGGCTACGCAGCAGTACACAAACTGAATGTGTTCTAGTTTTCATTTCATCCTGAGAGTCAGACAAACACGACAGGAACAGGAAGTGATCAGGTTCCTCGGTGGTTTGGTCTGTCGTGGTCACGCTGCATTTGTTTTTAGAATAAGGAAACAGGCACACACACGTCAGGTTCTATTTCAGCTTTCACCTTCTCGTGGCTACACGAAGCTTTGCAGCATCACTGCAAGCGTGTGTGTGTTTACCCAGAATTCTCTGTGACTCAAAAAAATCACAAAGGGGAGGGGTCAGGGCATGAGGCAGCGCTCGCAAGAACACGTGCATGGTCAATGACACACTGTGTGAGAAACACACACACACGCACATGCGCACAAACACAAAGCGACAATCCCCTGTTGATGTCACCGACTGAGGCGTCCTGAGCTGTCCTCTGCTTTCTGAGGCTCCATCTGCCCTCACTGCTCCTAATCCAGGCCGCTGCACTAATCCACGCACACACACACACACACACACACACACACACACACACAGAGTCAGCACAGCTCAGTTATCTCTCCAGGTAGATGCTTATTGTATCGTGTCACATGACAGCAGTGTCATGAAGCTGAAGGTCGTTCAAATCAATGCAGCTTCCTGCTGGAAGCATGACGCTGCACCACAGAGCATGACTGTGCATGTTTTAAACCACGTTTAAATCTTTACAGTCTTCACTCCTCTGTCTCAAACCGATGCTTAGAATTTTACAATTTCACCATTACCTGCACCATTCTCTATATATAGTAGTATGTTTTTTTTGTTATTTTACTTAAATTGTTTTATCCTTTCCTATGCATACTTTTGCACATTCGTTCACCTGAGCTACTGTAAATATGTTTCCCCCTCTGGGAGGAATAAAAAGGTTCCATTCTGTTCTGTTCTAACACAGTTGAATTGTAGGAACTACACTCACAACAACGACCAGGTCTGAATTCTTTAACACCCTCTCCTGGAAACCAGAGTTTACTGCAACAACAACAACTTTGGGGATCAGACCAAAGTGTGTGTGTGTGTGTATTTGTGTGCGCGGCACAGATGGCAGCGTGACAGAATGTCCTGACTCCCTTTCACCTCTCCCAAAAAATACACTCCCCCGTCTCCTCCTCCCCCTGTCCCACACCCGTCCACTTATTTATTTATATGGAGCTCATCCACAGAGCCGCTCCTCTCTCCTCCTCCTCATCACTGAAGCAGCTTCACTCCATTCTTGTGAAATGAGCTCACAGAGAATGTTCAGTCGTGCTCTCCATCCTTCATCCGTCCACCTGTCCATCAAAGCCTGCGGCTACTCCCTTGTCGGTCATTTCTGTCAAAGCTGCGCTCGTCTATGTTTTGCTAGACACACACACACACGAGGGGGGGGGCAGAACAATCCATCACATTCCATTCAGCCCACAAACAAACCCTCCTGTCTCACCCTTTCTCGTCCCCCTCTGACGAGTTGCTATCCTGCTTGTTGGACATTGGCTCCATGCTGCCTCAGTACCGTCCAGCGGCCAATCACAGGACAATGAGGCGGACCCCGACTTCGCCAGCCTGCTCAGCATTCGCCGCTGGCGCCTTCGATGGACACGTAAGAATCTAGGAGGAGCATGGTGGGCGGGACGTCAGAGGAAGCAGTAAAAAGCTGGAGGGGAGAGAGAAGACACACACACACATACACTGTCAATATTATTTAAACATCAAAGTATGGCTTTGCTCTGACGATAATTAGAAGATCATGCAGCAGAGCACTCAGGATTTAAGTGAACTGAATTTATCCCACAGACGTTTCAATTCTGTTCAAACTGTTTGTTCCAGTGTGATGTCATCGAATTCCTCTGCATGTTATCAGAGCCAATTAGCAGTAGAGTGAGGGTACGAATGATAGTGGTAATTTAAACACATCCATCTCAATCAGTGTTCAAGCTAAAATTAAAAAAAATGATAAACAATATAACGCATAAAAATATTATTAAATATTTTATTTTGACAGACTGGTTTTAAACGTGATTCCTGTTGTGATGACTGAGCTCCACTGCTCCAGTCCAGCCAGTAGATGGCGTCAGAGAGTGAGAGATCAGACACACACAGCTCAGTCAATCACAACGTTAACACTGAGGAGGAGGAGGAGGAGGAGGACAGGGATCTGAGGGGATTCCTGCCTCTGACAAATAAATAAAACCACACGGACTCCTTCAGAGGTGTGTGAATATATATCATATCCTATCAGCAAACAGCTCTGTGGGATTTGCACGGACTTATTTTATTCCACGGCATGTGTATACACACACATACATATATATTTGAAATATGTATGCCATGTCATATGTATATATATTATCTTCTTTTTCTGTTACTTGTTTTTGCCCTTCTCTGAGAGTCAAGATGTGCCGGAAACAAATTCCTCGTATGTTAACAATGTGCCTGGTCAATAAAACTGTTTCTGATTCTGAAATAGAACAATGAAAATAAAAACCAGAAAATCAGCCCATAAATAGAGTTTTGCTGATAATGGACAACAATATTTAATGTGCAGAATAATGTGTGAGGCCATGAGATGGAACAAAAATATTGTAAGGGAGGGATGGGAGGGGCTGAGGAACACACACACACACACAGGGACAGGTGGTGTAAACATCATATGGGCCAATGGGTCAGTGACGACACAGATCAATGTGCTGACAGTTCACTTACAGACAGATCAGGACACACACTTGGACATACTGTACCAGTCTGTGTGGAAACAGGAGTCAGCACTTGAACAGCTTATATAAACACACACACACATACACTGAGCAGGGAGGGTTTGGACGGCGTCCAAGCTGATTAGATGGAAGGAAAACACAGCGTGATCAAAGATGACTGTTGGTCCAGCCCTGCTCCTCCTGCTCCTCCCTCCCTCCCCCCTCTCCCCCACCAGCACCATTAAACCATGCTGGTCTTGTAAGAACTCAGCCTGGACTTCAGAGACACACACTTCCAATGAGGCCTCACTGTGCGCCTCAAGCCAGGCTATAACCTTCAGCCGGTTAGCATGGCTGACATTTGACGACCTCCCGGTTCAGGGAGTGTAGGTTAAATATGGGCAGCCCTAGGGTCCCCGTACAAGGGCCCTATAGCTGACATGTGTCCCGGCTGAGCTTGTCCACCGCTGCACGGCATCCCTGGCTAAGATGGGACAGATCAGCGGGCCGCACCGGGCTGGAGCCAGGACTTAGAGAGTCAAGCCGGGCAAAACAATTAGGATGTTCTGGGCTTAGATGAGCCTGGGTCACACGGTGCAGAACATACCTACAGACAAACATGGGATCTGACCTGAGGGAGAACTGCAGGAGCTCCACAGCTGCCAAATAAAAACCTTCCCAGGGGTTCTGACTCAGACCATCAGTCAGCGTCTGAGTGGAGCTGCTCCAAATCTACAGTCGTCCTCAGGACCAGTGCTGACTGTCCTGGACCATCACCAGTGGCACTGCTGGCAACACTGACCGCTGACACGTTTGCACTGAGAGCTTCAGAGCTCAGACCTGATCCTGGAAACCAAAAGATCCACCACACGACCCAGTTCAACGTGTCACAGAAACAGTGCGGCTTGTTGTTTGATGATTTAAGGATGCTGGCTTTGGTTCCAGCTCCAGGAGGAGAAGGAGGAGGATTCCACACATACGTCAGTTTCTGAACATTCAGGCGAGCGGATGAAGCACGGTCCAGACAGAGAAGACGCCAGAGTAGCTTTTGAAGCTCATGGTGGAGTTTTATTCGACCTGTCCTTAGCTCATGGCATCATCACAGACTCTCTAATCGTTCATATTTCAGACGGACACAGAACTGTTCCCTCCTCATTTCAGCCTCTGCTCTTCCTCCGTCTCCCTCCTCTTCCTCTCTGCCCTCGTTCCTTCCATTTCCCTCCAACTCATCCTTCTCTTCACGCTCACTCTTTTATTTACGGTAATCATCTGCTCTGTGTGCTCATTGTGTTCCCTGTTCTCATTGACTATGTATGGACGGTGTTTGTCCGCTAGAGACGGTAATTACCGACTGAAGGGAGAGAGAGAGAGAGAGAGAGTGGGTGGGTGTGTGCATGTTTGTGACAATGTCTGTGGGTTTCTTCACACAAGTGTGTTTTCTCTAATGAGTTAGCACGTGCACACACACACACACACCTCTGGTTTGCATCTTGCGTGTGCAGACTGCAGTGTGTGTGTGTGTGTGTGATTATCCCTTTGCATCTATTCATGCATGTGGGTATTCACTGCAGCTGAACACGGATGCATCAGTATCTGCATGTACAGAATGTTTAGTGTGAACACGGAGGCAGATCCACTGAAAACACACGCTGTCGTCTGATTGGCCGATTAACGTGTGTTTGAATGGACACTGTCATGCTCACGACCTCAGGGAGTCCATAACACTGCAGCAGCTAACACTTATTTTATCTGAGGAGACGGATCTGGTGTTAAGTTGCTTTTTAAGGCGTCGCCCGTCAGCCTGAGGAAACTCACGCAGGCTGAAGCTGCTCTGACCTCCTCAGACTGAGGCCGAGTCACAACCTCACTTCACTGTGACTCCAGACTCCCTGCACCAGAGCTGCAGAGGTCAGGGTCAACAAACACACACTCTGTAGAATAATGCGTCTGCTCCTCGGAAAAAGAGCGACCGTGGTTTCATCACGTCAGATGTTTTTCTGCAGCAGCGAATCAGACAGAATGATTAATTTCCAGTTGAATCGATGGTGTTAATGAGCTCACGCACACTGGGAGACAAACATGAAAGCAGAGCGCGACCTTGTGAGATCAGAGCCCCCCCACCCCCCCTCCTCATGTTATTCTTCCAGCTGCTCGAAACAAGAAGGAGCGTCTGTGTCAGGCGAGTGGGAGCAGGAGGCGCAGGGGGAGCAGTCACAGCTCCTCCATGCTGCTGTGCTTCTGCCACTTCACTTTCTCTGAGATGCGTCTCAGGCAGAATCGTGACCCTGAGGGCACAGCGCCGCCGCTGGTGGAGGAGGGAAGCAGCGAGCGGTCTGTTATTGGATGGACTTAATAACCCGCAGCCCGGCCTTCATCCCCTGACCTCCTCTTCCTCTTCTAATCCTTTCCTTATATATGACCTGGAACTCCTCTCCCAGCTCCTCCCGGGCCAATCTCACATATATCTGATATTATCACTTTGAGTCATTCTGGCTATTGGAAGGGGGAAAAAAATGAATCCTCCTGCCCGACAGCCTCCTTTTCTTCCTCTGCGCCTCATTTCATTTCTCCTTCCTGCCGCCCCCGTCCTAATCTCACACACACGTCTATAGGTAGAAAACCATTCAGGCTGAAAACATCTTATTTCAGCTGCAGCGCCGGGAGATCTCCTCCTCCTCGGCTCCAGGGGTGTTAACACAGCTCCATCGACAGATCATTTCACCATCACCTGATTCTAACTTGCACGTTAACTAACGTCAGGTATCCTTTTCAAATGAACGAACAAGTATGAGTTGAAATTTAAAGCTGTGATTCTTCAGTCATATGCATGTTGGTGACGGATCACAGTCCCAGTCCTGACAGGAGAGGAGCAGCTCATGCTCTGATCTGAGAACTCTGAGAGAGAACATGGGCACCGACATGACGAAGATGTGTTGATCTGTGTAGCAGCCACGCAGAGTTTGCTCGGACTCCATTTTCCCCAAAAATCTGCAGAAAAATTCAAAAAACCTCAGAGACATAAATAGTGAGCTGCTGTTTCCCAGCATGCCTCACGTCCACCGGCATATGAAAACGGAGGATGGCCCAGCATGAAGTCCACTAACAGCCGTGAAGGTCGCTGTGTGTGTGTGTGTGTATGTGTGTGTGTGTGTAAATAAGCAGCTAAACTGCAGGACGCCGTCATTTTCACTGTCATGAGGGAAACATTCATCACCCTGGACACGGAGATGCTTAGAAAGTGTCCTGCGTCTCCGTAAAGGGACAAAAACCACCCATACACTGGTGTAATGAAGCGAAGTGAAGTCGCTGCAGTACTGCACTTGAAGTATAACGTGTATAAAGTGGGGCGTCCTCAGACTCTATTGGAAAAACAATCAATCAAAGCTCTGACGAGCTCAGGAGCCGGTGAACTGTGATGGATAAACCCCGGAGCAGCTGGAGCCACCGAGGTCTGAGTCTGACTCTGCTTCTTTAATTCTGAACCAAACTCAGTGTTAATGGGAAACAAGCCGCCGCTCGGGCTGAGACACAAACAGGCTGCAGTCTGCTGTCCAGGGATTCTTTCACGGGAGGAGGACGAGGAGCTCCGTCAAACGACCCTGTCGTCGTTTGTCTTAATTTAGAAAAACAAGAGTTAAGATCAGCACGAGTGGTGTGGAAGCATCAGCTGTTCAGACGTGCAGTGAACGTGCACGGACCAGCTCCTCCTGCAGTGTCCTGTGGAGCCCTGGATGAAGTCAGGGGCTGCTCCAGAGCTCCTCAGACTGGATTTAAAACAGACAGCGTCTCACATCTAAAACAATAATGAAGCTTGTAGCTATAGCCCAGGAACTCCCATCATGCTCTGCAGCACTTCACTCTCTGCACTTTCTGCAGATTCAAGCACATTGGTCCATTCTGAGTGTTTGTGTTTAGCACAGCGTGTTATCATCTCCCTGCTGTCTGTGCGTGTGTGTTGTCGTGCACAGCATGTTGTGTGGTTACTGTGCCTCTGCTGCCTGTGATTGTCAGCAGTGGCCTCTCATGTCTTCAGATGTCTGTTTATCGCAGTGATTGAGAAGGGGTGGGGGGGACTGATGACTTATCAACCCAGAACAGCTGCATATAAAGGGGGCGGTGCCACAGGAACAGGAGGCGGGGTGGGTGAAGAAGGACTGAACCATTGCTCCACATTCACCTCTCAGGATCATTCTTCTCCCCTCAGAGATGAACGGTTGACATGTTCGGACTCACAGGAGAAATGAAACCACGAGAAATTACTTGGGAATGAGGAAAACCCTTCAGAACCAGGTACGTCACGGACTGAGGAGTTAAAAACCACAACGTGTGAAAGACGGCAGCCGAGCACAGAGACACCTTCAGCTCACGTCTGTTTACAGTGCACAGCTCACGTTTCCTCACATACAACTGTAAAAAACTGCAGAGTTCTGCAGAATCAGGCGTCGGGTTCAATTCATCAGAGCTCGGTTCTATAGATAAATCTATAGATTTTCTTGAACCTGTGGCTCGGTTCCCATCCGCAGATTTAACATACTCAATGAGTCTGGCCGTCAAACAGGAATCACTGCAGCAGAGCAGAAATATCTCAGAGCGGGGCCCTGAAAAACCGCCACGGCTGCATACTGCAGCCAACGGTGACATGTCCACAGTGCAGCAGAGCCTCTATATGAGGACAGCTGGCAGCCGGGCCCGGATCATGCTGACATGCTGAAATGAAGGCTGCCAAGGACTGCATGTCCCCACCAGGTCCAATCAATGGTCCTGCAGGAGACAAGGCCACGAGGACAGACCTGAGAGAGGAAGGACCGAGAGGGACAGAGTGGATGTCAGAGACACTGAGGGACAAGAGGCTATGAAGAAGACAAGTGAACGTGAGAACGAGAGAGAGAGGGAAGACAGGTCAGAGGGATAAAGAACAGAATGTGATTGTTGCGTGTGCTCTTTGCATCTGGGCATGCGTGTTACATGTGGGCAGACACGTGTGACTAAGAGACTACAGGGACACATTCCTCGGCCTCAGACGACCCGTTGCAGGAGGGAGAACCTGCTCCTGGTCTCCAGAGGACATCCGTGGTCTATACTTTAATTTAAGGTCTGATCCATTAAGACCACGAGGCCTGGAGCATACTTCACAGGCTGCACGCAAATGGGCCATGTTCGACCTCCTGCTGTCCCACGGTCTCCACCATCGTCGGGTTCTGTGTCAGCCTAACATTCTGTTCTGGTTGTTTTCCCGTTTGAAGTGAGGTATTTTTATCCGCTGTTCTTTTAAATTTCATGGTCATTAATTAATAATGACCTTCCTTTACGTGCCGCACGAAGGAGGCGGTTCTACATGAGCAGATGACTTCCTCCCTTTGTTCACTTGGACTTTCTGACACTAATTAGAAAAAAAAAAAAAAAAAAAAAAAAAAAAAATATATATATATATATATATATATAAATACTAAAAATATACATCTGTCATTAATGTGTAAAATCAAAAACTGCTGCTAGTATACACTGAGGAGTACTCATACTTCTTCATAGTATGGTGTCACTGAGGCGGTAAAATCTGGAAACTCTTTGAAAACTAAGTGCACATGGGTACGGTGGAGAACTGGTGCCATAAACTATTCATGGCTGCATCACCTTAAACTGTTTAATGAATTAATTACAAGGAATAAAGTTTTATGCTAAAGTATAAACAAGTTTAATCCTGCCATGTTGGTGCTATCAGGCTGAAAATACTTCTGCAATACTCATGATACAAATACAGCAGACTGAAGAGGCAGATGTAGACCAGTGGCCTGGTGGTCACACACACACACACACACACACACACAGCTTCAAGTCGCCGACCTTTTCTGACTCAAAGTGTCTGAAACGTCAACAACAATTAAAAAACTGGTTGAACAAACTGCTCCTCAGCGAGCTTTACAAACTACTGTCAGCACACTCCAACTCCAGGAGACGCAGCTGAACTTTTAGCCAGAAGTTTCTTTCTTACGTGGATCCTTTGTTGCTGCTCTGGAGGAGCAGGGCGCCGGCATGTGACCGGCAGCACGCTGCAGAGGCAAAGCACAGATTAACTTTTTGCCACCCTGTTGGTAAAGCACTGAGAAGGAGGACCGAGGAGGTGCACGCCTCACTCCTCTGCCCCACAGCTCCAGAGAAACTCCAGACAAACTTTGTCCTGGTGTGAAAAACAGCTTTGGTGTTCCCGGGACATTTTGTTCCCTTAAAGAAAACAAGCGTGTGAACAGATTCAATTCCCCATTATAACACGAGGAACACACACACACACACAGCTGTGATCTGATTGGCCGCACCCGCCCTGCGTTCCATACATTACGGCGTATCTGAGTCACAGGTGGTGGAGGCAGTCTGTATATCGCCATGGCAACACCATCCAGAGGGCGGGGACAAGTTACGGCGCTGCTCTGTGAGGAGACTGCCGATGACGCTGCGGCTGCAACATACATGTGACTCAGGCTGTGGGAGGGGCGAGGAGGACAGAGGGTGTCTGAGGTGAGGCTCGTCCTCTGTAACCCTGCCCCCCCCTCCCCTCTCATGTTTTCTTTCCATGCTCCTGTGCTCTTCTCGTCCCCGGTGTCTCAGAGGACGGAGCGTGGCCCCGGCCCCTGGGGGCCTGCCGCTTATCTCATTACTGAAAACTGTCAGGGATTGAACAACGGGCTGATGACTGGAAGGGGCGGGGTCAGACCCTGATACAGTCTCATCAGCTTTTGATTGATGGGATTTTTTTTTTTTTTTATTTGAGTCATATTTTAAAAAGAGGCAGTGAAATACATTTAAGAGATTTTCTAAAAATGAAATCTTCCCGGCAGGCGCCTGTAAATTAAATGACTTTACTTTATTAATGACTTCATTAGCGAGGGGGTTAAAGCGAATGCTGAGCAGCGCTGACACCTCGCTCAGCCGAGAGAGTCAGATGTTCTGTTTGAGGACTCTTCTCTGAGACGCGTGTTGCTCAGTTAATGACCTTTGCAGCACATCCCTCAGAACGGCGCTCGCCTCGGCGGTGTGTCAGTTAATAAGGCAGAAATGCCAGTGAAATGTCAGTTAGATGCTCAGATACAGGAATATGGAAACTCCACAGATACTTTTCTTCTGTAGTCGGGGAACAGATCCGACTCACGATACATCACAGATGCTTTCTTTACATCCTGTCAACAAGAGGCTGTAAACAAAAAAACACCACTCACCGCTGCATTCTTCTCTTCACAGGCAATGCTTCCTCTCCTCCTCCTCCTCCTCCTCCCTGGTGCAGTCTGGATCTTCTCAGTGTCTTTAATTTCTATAAGTGTGGAAATGTTTTTCAAGAGGAGCTGATGAGGTCTTCTCCTGCTCTTCTGGAGGTGAAGAGGAGGCTCAAGGCAAAGGGCGAGGGGCGGGGGTGGCTCTGACTGTCCCCTGATGTGATGTGAAGGCCTCGTATGCTACGTCTCACGCCATGAGGCTCGTGAGTGTTGGGACTGATGTTCTTCTCTGGAAGATGGCGGAGTGAGATGAGCACCTGTGACCTGCTGGGTCAAGCACCAGGACAGAGGACGCTGGCTCCCTTCTGTGTCCTTGTAGAGCATGTGGTAGCTGAGGTATCTTGTTGCCAGGTCTGTTCGTCAGAAGCAGGCGAGGACGCTGTGAGCGGGCAGCTGCGTGATGACGCTCCGCTCCGAGTCCGGGTCTGCGATGGTGGATTGGAACAATTCACGCAGCGAACGGCTCCAAGCTGGCAGGCGGTGAGAGGTCCAAGGTCATTGCTGGTTGTCGCGGCCTGAGAGGCAACACCGGTTGTCAGGGTAACAGCAGTGAAAGGTCACAGGTGTTCCAGTCACTGGGCCGAGTGGTGGAGGAGGTAGGCAGTGGGAGAAGATCCCTGAGGTAAATGAGAAATGTTGCACGAAGTGAAGAAAATAAAAAAAAAGAGAGGTTTTTTTCCTTTTCTGTTTCTCTGGGAGGTAGAACGCTGCCGAGGAGTTCTCCGGAGGACGGCGGGAGGTACCACTGTGCTGTTTCAGCCCTGACTTTATTTTTCTATCTTGTGTCTCTTGAAAAAGTAAAATGCTGGTGGTTTTCCAGTGTCCATCAGAGGAAGTGGGTGCTGGGCTCGGCCTCTCAACATGAACGGGGTCCTTCAGGCGCTCCACCTGCAGACAGACAACAGCTGGTTAGAGACCACAGGCCACAGGCTGCAGTACTGAGAGCGGACAACAGGGGGGAGGGAGGCCTGCAGAAAACACTGAAATATAAGGTGGTCTGGGTGGTTCTGGTGTTGTGGGACAGATCCACCTGAACCAGATCAGACAAAACCGAAGCACAAAAACCTCCTGCAGCTCTGATTCCATTCTGAACCACGCGGGTTTGTTCTTTCACCGCTTCCAAATTGACACCAGAATCCAGAAAGACTCAGAAACTCACTCGTCTGTCAGCACAGTAAATCGTGTTTTTTCTTCCATACAGTTCACGTGCACACTCAGGAGCAGGACTGAATGTAAAGGCGTCCATGTTCTGATCCGGAGCGTCTCACGCACTCACAGAAACAAATACATGATGTTCTTCACACAATAACAAAAGCTACAGTACTCGTTCAGTATGCAAAGCAGCTACTGGGTGGAAAATCTATTGTTGGCAGCCCATATTTGAATGCACACAATGTACACACACACACACACACACACACACACACACACACACACACACACACACACACACACACACACACACACACACACACACACACACACACACACACACTGTGTTAATCTTCCTCCATCTGTGCGAGCTGCAGTCGGGTTGGGCTTCTGACAGACTCACATAATTCTCTTTGTGTGACCATCTTTCCCATGAGGGGAAACTCCAGTTAGGTTCCTACACCACACACACACACGCAGGTGGAGACAACAAAATCAGCCACTTGAGTCAAGGCTGCTGCCTGAATTTTAAATTTCCATCTTTTTTAAATGAACAGCCTCCATTGTTCTCACTGCTCAACACACACACACACACACACACACGCACACACAAAAACGCAACTCACACATTCAATTAAAACAAGAGGCATCACACAAGGGGGATTTGGAAACTGTTGGTTGGCAGTTAAGTGGACATTATGAGCAGCTACTTCACACACACACACACAAACACACACGTGTGGAAACGTTGTTGTTGTTGAGAGATTTTACAGAACAATGGGGCCTGTTAAAATGACAGGATTAAATCGTGTCTCGGAATCCATCTCCATCATTTCATCCCCAGTGACCCCCCTGACCCCTGGACCACTGACCCTCCACAACCTGCCCTCCTGGTCCAAATCCACAGACCTCAGCAGCAGGAAAGGACAGAGACATTTATACTAATCTCACGAAGGAAGATGGGAGGAGAGTGTCCTTCTGTCCCCTCCCCCTGTCAGCGCTGCTGCTGCCAAACTGGCTGCGAAGTTTAAATTAATTCATAAATGACCGGCCGCTGTCCAAATCAGCATCCACTTGGCTGCAGGAACAGAGACGAGGGGGGTGTCTCTCAGATTCTGTCAGTCCAGAGGACGCTGGAGGACGAGGCTCGTATGTGTTGTCTGTTTTTAAATTCTTCTGATTTATTAATTAAAGTCCAGCAGGAATGAGAGTAGATCATTATAAGACGGATATTTGTACTACATGTCTTTGCAGACTGGAAGTAAAACGATTTACACTACTGTGTGTGTGTGTGTGTGTGTGTGTGTGTGTCTCAGTATTTGGCAGCAGGTAGCGATGAGGTCATGCTGTATTTTTATTTTTATCGTGACTCCTCCGTGATTTTGGAAGAGGATGGAGCTTGGAAACCCCCCTCGCCTCCCCGCCTACACACACTCTGCAGGGACGACTGCTGGTTTTCAGCCAACGTGTGTGTGTGTGTGTGTGTGTGTGTGTGTGTGTGTGTGACCTCCTGACCTCCCAGCAGTGAGCAGGATTCTAACTCCGCCTCCATCTGATGCCAAATGAACTGTTTTTTTTCCCGCAGTCTTTACAAAGACAAAGAAACAAAGAGAGAATCCAACATTTTACATTTTCTGTGTGTGCTCTCTGAGCTGCAGTGCATGCTGGGATACGTAACACCGTGCACTGAGCTCTGCAGACTGACGCTGACAACATCTCAGCTGAAAACAAAACTGGTTCTTAGGAAGGACCTGATCAGACCCAGCACCTGGTTCTTTTGTTGGAAATTCCTGTTAAACCAACTCCGAGTTAAAACAACTGAACCGGGCCACTGGCTTCTGTCTATGTTCTGTATCGATGAAGCAACACATGATGTTGTTAAAGTGGGTCGATGCATTTTTATAACACAGAGAAATGTTAAAGGACAAAGGAAGCCTTCATACTTCACAAGATGAATCACGCTGGAATGCAGAGTCTCATGTGCACATTATATATGAATTAATATTCCACTCATGCCGGCCCTGCTAAGTGTGGTATTTGACTCCCACTGTGAGGCCTGCTGGGCGCTCACACATGCTCATATACATGCTAGCTGTATTTCACAAACCATGTGACTCCAGAATACACGCAACCCAACACATGCAGGCCGTGTCAATAACCAGAGGGACACAGGTATGTGGGCTACGTCACATGACCGGTGGGTGCTCACGAGACCGGAGGGTCTGTGATTATCAGCCCGGTCAGGAGGAGGAGCAGCAGCCAGTTACTCGTCATAATTTCCATTTCACAGTAATGTCATGCAAATGAAGAATCTCTCTGCTACGAAATGGAGCTCTAATGAAAATGTAAGAGCGTGATTCAGACACAGATGCCCCCACACGGACCTGAGTTCACTCCGAAGAATCAACATTACCCATATTTAATTAGAATAGCTCTGGCAGCGCTGCTCACTCTGGGACTGGAAACACATTTTATTTCATCTGTGTTCACGCCGCTGATTCCACAACAGCCAACTCCTCCTCCTCCTCCTCCTCCTCCACCGCCACCTCCGCCCGGCCAGATTAAAGCCACTTATGTGGAACTGTCTGTCGCGGTGGGACAACGGAGCAGAGCGAATCCCACGGACGCTGATAACTGGCGTTAAGCTACAGATAATGAAATGAAAACATCAGCACCGGATGAAAGGAACCGCCCCACAACCTGCTGTTTCACGGCCGGAGCGTCACAGTTCAGAGGGTCCTGGAGTCAAAGAGTCAAACCCTTTATGAATAAATCCAGAGGTCAGAGAGGTCAGGGCACCTGTGGTTCCACCATCAGAAGGTTTGACTCAACCAAACACCTCCAGGCTCCGGGAGGATGAGCGTGCTGCTCGCCCCACCTCCAACTGAACGCGACCACGCGCTCCGGAGGGCGAGCGTGTTCATCTCAACTCTGCTGAAGACGTCCAAAACACAAACAACTAATGGAGACGGATGAGCTGCGGAGGACGTTTGCGTGTAGCACCTCGTCATGGACGGGCTAAAAAACATTACCCAGCATGCCTTGAACGGTGTTCATGAATTATTAGAGCCATCTTCTTTTTCTATGGATAACTTCCATCCTCTCATTTTTCTCCTGGCTGTCACCACCCTCCTCCTCCTTCTCCTGTTTCTCCTTCATCACTCTATAAGCACATCCTCTTTGGCACTCTGTGTGTGTGTGTGTGTGTGTAGGATGATGTATGGAAGAGTGCGCATGTTGCACAAATTGGAAGCTGCTCCGTTTCTGAGTGCCTGAAAAGCACAGAAGTACTTTCCTTCTCTTCCGGGCAGAGTTCACTTTTCATGACTGAATCACACTAAAGCTTTTCACATCTCCACTCTCTGCTCCCCCCAGCCCCTGCCTTCCCGTCCTCATCCCTGCTAATCTGTCACCATCCTCAATCTTTGTCCCTCCTGCACCGGCACCACTTCCAATCTGCTCCTGCTGCTGCTCCCCCCACCTTACCCCCCCCCTCAGTCTTGGTCTTGGTTCAACTGGCAAAGCTTACACCATCCAAGGTCACCTATACGGTGCTCTGAGTCTGACAGTAAGGCCGATGTGTGTGTGAGATAGTTGGGAGAATTCCACACGTCTGACAGGCCCCTCTGCATAGAATACACGATTACCCTGCGCGCGTGCATGAGTGCGTGCGTGCGCATTCCCTGATGCATGTTCCTATACGTCGTGACTGCGTCTGTGCCCGCGCCTGATTGGCCGTCCCTGTGATGTATGCGTCTCTGCGTGTCCTCGCGTGGCCTGCTTGTATAACCGTCCCCCGAGGCCGTGTGCGGTGGGCGGTGCTATAGGAGGCTGTGTGCAGTGAGGAGCACGCACGATCCGTCTGCACTCACTGACTTCACCAGCAGATATTGGCCCTGGTGCGTCCAGCCGGGCCCGTCTGTGAATGAGCACTCGACAGTGACCGTGACCCACTGAGGACACGTCACACCGAACTGTAAAACGTCCATTCTGATAGAAGCTGCATATATATGCTATATACAGTATATGTATTTACATATATATAAATATGATTCCAGATGCGAGTGGTTAGGAGCTCATAAGCTGAACTCTGATCTCTCTGCTCCGATTATCCAGAGCAGCTCAGTGTGCAGCTGCTGCCCTTATCAGCCGCGTGTTTGGAATGCGTGCACAGACTGCAACCTGAACACGCATCAGGAACATATTCCATGTTCTGCCGCCCACGCCCGCTCAGGTTTAAACTCTCTCTGATGGATCAGATCGATGCCGCTCATCATCTCAGGTTGGGGTCGACCATGAGCTGCGCCCAGCAGGCGGCACAGCGGCGGCTCCTGATCAGAACCATCAGGTGAGCGCAGCCCCCAGGAGGATTCAAAATAAAACCATGTCCCCCTGGGGGGGAGGGTGAGGTAACACTGCTGTCATGTCCAGTCACATCCAGTTACTCACGGTGCTGTTTTGCTTTGTTGTGTTTTTACAGAGACGTAAATGAACAACGTTCTGTTCCAGTCATTAAACATGTCTTAATTGGCTGCGGTCCTCCGGGCAGTTTGGCCCAACGAGGCGAGGCACCGGCCTCGTCAGCACAACAACCTCGGAGCGCTCTAAATGGGTCGTCTCACAGATGTTGTCCTCGACCCTGACCTGATGATGAGTTCATCTCACGGTCAGCCGCCAGCTGGAGGTTTGATGCTCCGATCTGATCATACAGAAGACGGAGGACACACAGGGTGGACGAGCCGTGAGGTTTGGGGGAACAAGGGCTCGTTTGTCTCATGGCCCACCCGTACGACATGGGCCTCCCAGCAGATGATCCAAACCCACCCTGCAGAACCTTGCCCTTTGTAACGGAGGCCAGGAACTCATCGAGAGACGCTCGGCGCCGCTTCATTAAGGCTCCGTTGTTCTGGAAAGGAGCTGAGTGTTTGTTTGTGCTCTCAAAGACGAGTCTGATGAGCACAAACAACACAAACCAACAAGTACACAAAGGAAGCCCCCCCTCCCCCTTTACAGGCACACAGAGTGGGGAGGAGGGCAGTGTTTTGATTTGGTCAGCGACTGAGAGGAGGTGGAGGACGCCGTCACACACACAGAAGACATCATACATCAAACTACAGATTCTAAGTTTTATAATGTGTGACTTGTCCCTGAGCGGACAGCGACTCTTTGTTCTCCAGTTTAATGAGAGGAAGCGGTGCCACCATCCTTCAGGTCCCACGGCCGCTGGTGCGACTGCCACATCTGAAGCCCGGAGACCAAAGCAGCTCTGGGTGTTCTGATCTGCAGCGGAACGGAAACATGGCGTCGAGGAGGAAGATGTCGCCCTCGGGCCCGCGGGCTTTTATCGGTGGCTCTGATCTTGTGTGTGTGAACAAGACTGAGAATAAATCAAACACTCTGTACACGTTATTCTGCTATCAGCTCTGTGCACTGCAGCCGAGCAGAGAGCAGAGTGACTGACTCAACCAACCCCCCCCCGGGGAGGAACTGACAGAACACTGGTTCCGTTCAGAGACGCTGGGGAACTATTCGGGATTCCCAGGGAATAACCTGAAGATTAAAGGACGGACTGTCCTCCTTCTCTCCTCTGGATCAGTCTGAAGGTCCAAACATCACCGGGACGGTTCAGATTGAGCATTTGGTCCTCTCAAATACTTGGTAAATGAGTCCCAGTCGGGAGGGTTAAGATCCATCGACCATCTCCAGAATATTTACAGCAGTGAGCGTCCCCGAGGGCGTCACCGCGACAGCCGCCGCTCTTATACTGAAATGGCCCTGAAATCACAAGCGGCTGTCTCCTCACATGAAGACAGGACTGCAGCCAGCTGTGGCAGAGTCCGATCAGAGACAACGTCCTCTGACGGAGAGACTGGTGAGTCATGTGCCTAGTGAGTGAAGGGGGGCGGCAGAGGAAGGGCTGTGTTGGACAAGTGTCTGCATTAGTGGACCATTAGGCGGTTGCTGCTAATGCCATGTGGTTCTGGACCAGTGTGGAGGAAGACGTCTTTAAGTCCAACTGTGACTGGCAGGACGTGTAACGTGTTGTGTGGCTAATTGGTCGGCGAAAGAGGCTGGGAGGCGAACGATGAGCCCGGAGATGGACAAACTCTTCAGCGTCCAGGTAATTAGCGCGGCCATTAGGGAGCCGGGGTTTATTTTTAACAGCGGGAATCATATCCCATCACCTTTGTCTCGCAGCTTGGAGACAAATGCAGATTTCCAGGGTCTCATTACTGAAGCTAAAACAAATAGTGGAAATGAAACTAGACTGTGAATCAACGCCGCCCAGCTGTTATGTAGGTTAATGTGTTTTGTGCCTGTGGCTCCGTCGTGAGCTTGCGTGTGTTCACGGACGACCAACGGCTAAAATGATTTATGCAGCATCTGAAGGACTCTATAATTTAGGCTGAGGGGAGAGTTTGCATCTGCCGGCACATGTTCAGTGGCTCCGAGAGGCTTCAGCGGCCACTGGCCCAGAAAAGCGCACGGCTGAGTGGCGTGAACTCACCATGAACTGAGTTACTGCAGCGAGTTCAGACCCCGAAAAACACAGAGAGACTGACACAGTTAAAACGATGTGATCAAACGATGCCAAATGACAACGCGTGAAACTGGAAGTGATGGTCAGATTCCTCCTCCCTCAGCTGGACTGAGAGACTCCTTCTCCGGCACTAACAGAGACGAAGGAAAAGAAGGAGCGGCTGCAGCTCTGAGTTCAGGCGTTGAGGAAATGAGGCCAGAGCGAGCGCAGCCTTGATGGGAGTCGTGAACATGTGTACTGTATGTGCACGGAGGGGGGACTTACGGACGTGAAAATAATTTGGGCTGCGTGAGACATAAAGATACTTCAAATCCGATCACGTCTTCGCTCCTGACGGGTTGCATCACATCAGCTGATCCTCTGCTCTCTGTACGTTCACTCAGCGGGGGGCACGACGCCATACAGGCATTATCTATTGTCTGTGCAGCGGGGGGGGGGGGCACTTTACAGGCAACACACACACACACGCTGCACGGCTAATTTAAGACACGCGGGGATGGAAAGAATCCTCCGCTGAGAAGATCTGAATCATTCTGTTCTTGGAGTAAAACTCAACGCAAGATGAAAACACAACCTTCATCATCATCATCACACTGTGATGTTTGTTCCTGGTATCGACTGATGTGGAAACATGTCTGACTCCTGACTGCAACGCTGCTCAGCGCTGGAGCCTCACAACACATGTGTTAAAATAAAAACATAGACCGTTTACAGTGCAAACATTCGTAAATATACACATGTTAATAATGTGCACACAGTCCTCTGTAGAAATACACCAAAAGACGACTTAGGGACAAGTGTCAACTTCTGGGTCAGCACAGCGTCAGGAACACGGCAGCTCATACGGCGTGCACGAGGAGCTGCGAACGCACAGCTTGATGGAAACACGGCGAACAGGCTAATCAGCTCATGTCAACGCACGTCTGCCTCCTAATTAAAGACAGGCAGCGATGAGACCTTCTCACGGCGAGGAGCCCGAGGGCTGCTGGCCTGTGGAGACTCTTCCTCCCTCAGCGTGTTGCTGTGTGTTGCCCTGCAGGCAAGCACGCAGCCGTCTCACTGACTCACGAGACGCAGCCCTGAGACTCTCGCTGAGTTTTGTGTGTTCTTTTCTTCAACTTGTTATTCACGTTCCCTCCTCTGCAGAGTTTCAATTAGCATAATTTAGCACGGTTCCAGCACTTATTCATATTTATGTTAATTATCGTCATTTCAAAACCATTTTACACACAATTAGATTTTCAGAACTCTGGGCTGTTTGAATACGAGCAGCTCTGATTGAAACCCGCCTCTGTGTTAACACCCCAGGGTTTGAGTCAGAACCAGAACCAACCTGGTGCCGTGGCGACAGCGTCCGGAGTTCTTCACCGACCCCAGCATCTGACAGCGGCGCGTCTTCAATGGAACGAGAGACTCTGCAAGGAAAAGGAGAAAAAAAACCTTTGTCATTTATTTGTTTGTGGTTTACCGTCGGTTTCACATTCTCAGTCAGACGTTAGCTTGAGCCGCGCCGAGGCAGGATGTCAGTTCAACACCTTCAGGGTCAGAGGTCAGACTCCTCCTCACAGTTCGAGAATCACGGGGGGGGCTGAACGGCTGAGTTGTTATTTACAGCTTTGTTTCTTTTCGTGAGCATCGCGCATCGAGCTGTGTGTGTGTCCTTCATATATTTGTTAAGCTGATTTACTTTAAATAAGGGGGGGGGGGGGTCTGAATGTCCAGACTGTTTATAAGTGGGTCAACTTGAGTCGAATCACATGACTCTGATATCACTGAGTTTCCCGTGTCCCAGCTCCGACCCAGTGAGTCCAGTGGCTCTGACGTGGTGCTGACCCCAGCCTGAACCTTAACTGGCCAGGAGTCGTTTCCACTTGATTTACCTCCGATAGTCTGGATTAAACCCCCCCTCCGGTTGTTTTCAGTGTTTTCTGGTGAGACGGTGGCAGCTTCCCTCCTCTGTTCTGCTCTTCATCAGAATCAACCGTGATGGAAGAAGATCACGCTCCTCCATTTACCTCAATATGAGTGGAATACTATAAATACTGTCTGTGTACAGATGTATTTCTGACACGATACGTTCACACAGTCTGTGATTTATGGGTCTGATAACACTGCAGTCGTATACAGTGTATTTGTATATAGATATAGATAGTACTGATGTGGTAGCAGATATGTTTTCACTTAACGCTGCCAGATAATATTTTATAGTTCCACTGATTTATCTGATGATGTGCAGTCGGCTGATAGAGGCACGTCTGTCCCATTGTCCTCCATGTCTCCTGTGTCCCCCTCCCAACCCGTCCATCGGCAGAGGGACAGGTGACCATGTGACGTTCAGAGGTTCTCTTGCAGAAACGTTAACAGCAACTCATTCAAGGCAGTTCCTCTCTGCCGGAGGTACAGGAGCTTCCAGCTCTGTGGATCCACGTCTGGAACTTGACCTTTACTGTGCCTCCTTATTGCAGCCTCCTCCTCCTCTCTTTCAGGATCTCCATTCCCTCGGCAGCGCCCCGTCTCCCCCTCCCCTCCCTTATCTTCCCCATCTAGCTGAGATGTTGCGAACAGCGAGATGCCAGAAAAATATTCTTTTTAAAGTCACTGCTTGAGCTTTACTGTACAAGACTGGCCGCGCCCCCCGGGGGGAGCAGCAAATGGCTCGACCTTTCAGCCGTGGTTCATCCTGAGCAGGGAGTCCGTCCTTTTAATGTAATTCCTGGACCACTTCCTGTTGTGGCCACTCCTGACGCCTTGGTTCCTCTCTCTGTAGGACAGAGAGTGCGTGTGGGAGTCGTCCCTGGAGGGCTGCAGCTTGTTAAAAAGTCTTTCTATCATCTCACTGAACCAGGTTTTTTTCTGTCTTTCCTCTTTTCCGCTAAAACAATACAAGCCTCCTGAGGATGTTCCTGGAAGAAAGAAAGACTTCACAGCAGCAGAGAGGAGGAGGGAGGGAGGAGCAGAGCAGTGAACACAGCACAACGCAGCGCCCCCTGGGCCCAACAGGGTCATGTAAAGAGGGTTAATGGAGCTCTGGTGTGCCTGTCTGAGATGCCGTGTGGACGGAGACACTCGACCTTGTCCTCCTCTGGAGGTTGGCGCTCTGAGGACCGTGTGAGGGACGTGAGCCTGGAGCAAATCAAATCAATCTACTTATTAATAAATCACACCAGAGTCTCTGCTGAGCTCAGGCTGCTGACACCCAGGTTTCATCGCCCATATCCCAGGATTCATTGCTCTTTAGTGTCAGACTCACAGAGGTAATGGCGCCTTCGAGCGACGGAGCTTCCGATGCTTCGGCATCAAGCTTCAAATCAACTGAGCAGCTAATGGTCCACGTGCTAAAAAAACCCCCAGAGGCATTAAAACTTCCTCATCATCCCCAACTTCAGCTCTGTTGCTAAGCAACAGAGCTGAGGGCGGGAAGGGCCAATGACGCTGCTCATGGAAATCGTCTGACGACCGCACTCATTTGGTTTTGGCCTTCGTGGTCCCTGCAGCCTGAGGAGGAGGTGCACCTCCGTCCGTCAGCTCTCCTCAATCACGAGCGCCGGTAACCACGGCGAGCACCCCGGCGCCAAACAGCTGGCGAACAGAGGAAGAGGAGGGAGGCATCTCACTGCAGAGCTCGCACAGAGTGGAGATGATGTTCGCCACGTGACATGTGATTCCACAAGAATTCAAACAGTGTGCACGTTATTCTAAAACCTTGGGATGGAAACTGTGAATATAGATTTCACACCAGAGAGGGAGGTTATATTTAGTCTCTGCTCATGTCCTTTGTGGTTTTTATTGCTTTGAGGACATTAAAGTGTCCCTCTGGAGACACTGAACTGATGAGCACTGTGGGGCGAACATGCAGGATGGGAAAACTTATGGATGTTTTAAAATAAGAGGACAGACTGAGACGTCTACGTCCACAGCACAAGGAGAAACTGTTCCTCTCTTTGACGGAGGAATGTAGGTTCCACTCTCACTGTGGCTCTGTAGCTTCAGTGGAATTCCTCCATCTGAGCTAAGACACTAAAGAACGCGCACATCAATTCTTCCCACGCGTCACGCTGTCTTTAGGACAGACTCCTCCGACTCGCATGTAGAGACACTGAAACTGAAAAGCAATTACAGCTCCATGTCATGGCCCTCGGAGAACACGCCAGGAGATTTGGCGAGTCTCAGCCCCGATTTAAGACATCTATAAGTTATTTCCTGTCAGAGAGAAGAAGCGCCCTCCTTGATGGACTGATACATGTTTCATCCTCTGCGTGGGACGCATGCCTCGTTCTGGTGTTTGCATCAAACACAGGAAAGGAACAGGACATTCCAGAGAAGCTGGTACCACGAGGAACCCTGAGGCTCTTCTATAGTACTGTGTGTTTAAGTACTTTGTGTTTCATACCACTGAATGATTGATGGCGTCTTCAGTCAGGCATTACTGTACGTGCCTTTCTGTCTTCACAGTTTACAACAGACTAGGTCAATGTCGTCAAATGTCTTCTTTTGTCCAACCAAAAGTCCAAAATCCAAGATATCTAATATTAGTTAATATTAGTTAACTAAGTCGGAGCAGAACGTTAACAAAGACAATCTGGGTTCAACTGGGTTCAATGGAAACGTATTCCTGTTTGATTTTGTTACAGATGAAACAATGAGTCAGCCAGTTACTAAAACAAACAGTTTATTATTTAATCAATTAACTGGTCAGTGGCGCAGTCGACCACACGCGTCTAATGAAGCGTCAAAACACCCACAGACTCCGCTGTAGCACCGGCACCGCCGCGTCCACGCCTGATCTAATGACGGGCCGCTGCACATCCCAATGATCCGTCATCAGCAGGTCTGACTCAGGCCTCTGCTACTACGATGCGGATTATATATATATATATATATATATATATATATATATATATAAGCAGGAACACTCTAGTATTAGTACACACAACTGAAACAGACATCCACTGTCCTCTGAGTCATCGGCTGCAGGTCCTCCCGCCCACAGGTGTTCTCAGCTGCTCTGAACAGGACAGAGTGTTTTCCTAAAGACTCTCACACACAAAGACAATCCTGAGAGGAGACGGACGCAGGGACAGAGGGACGTTTACCTGTTTGTCCTCGGTCTCATGCAAATAATCCTGACTTAATTACAGAAATGTAATTTAAACAGGCAGAACTTTAAAATGCTATTTACGTCGTTCTTTACATTTTGAATAGTGTTTGACTTCCTTGGCTCTTTTTCTGCGTGTGTGAGTGTTCTGGTAATTGGATGAGTATCGACAACACGAACGCACCAGAGCAGGTTTACCGAGCGCGCCTTTTAATCAGCACACGCCGTTTCAATTTGGCAGGGAACCTCAGCAACAGCGATCGGTGCAGCCGCTAATTAAGGTCTCCGATTTAATTTCAGAGGCAGCTGCTACAAAACTGAAAACTGACGGAAAACGAAAATGAGCGTTCCAGTGGCGCCGTGCCGATTGGTCCCACAGAGAGAGAGGAACAGGAAGTCAGAGGACGATGAATGAAGATCAGGGTTTCAACTGAAAATCAGCTCGAAGAAAAACTCGTTTCACGGGAGACAATAAAGAGAAGGACACCAGTAATATCTGTGTCTGTCCTCTGAGGACAGTCCGCCATGACCCACTGTGGACGATGTACAGGCCCTGCACGCAGGTCCCCGCTCACACGTCACACAACACGTGATCTCACTCAGCTGATTGGAACTCGTCTCAGGACCGTGTAACTATTTCAACAACGACCTGTTTACAGTCACTTTTCGTCATTTATAGGAATTTCTCCTGGAACCGAGTTCATGACTATTCAAAATAAAAGCTCTGTTATTCAGACATGACGCCGAGGAAAAGTGATTCTGTGAGCATCGCTGTCGTGACGGAGATCAGCCTCCATGAGTCAGCACGACGTACAGAATGAAGATGATCACATGAACACAGTATCAGGAAGTTAAAGGTTCAAAACGTCATGAATTCAACCAGCTCTAAAAACACAAAGGCACAAACTTTCCTTTCCCTGAAGTCGGAACCATGGATCAGTGGAATAACTATAGAACACATGTGGATGAGTACAGTGGGTTTAATCGGTTTAAAGGACCTGTAGCATAATGAATATTCTTCTGTTTATAAGAATGACTTCAAACAGCATTAGTGTTAATGGAATAATCAGCAGCTGAGCGTTTGACCCCTCCATCATTCGAAGGATGAATAAACGCTGTTAGAGAAGAAGTGGGACACTGACTTGTTTCCTCACTGTGGATTCAGAGGACTGTTGAGAACATGCCACTCTCACTTCCTGTTGCAGGGGTTAACCTCCCTCCGCAGCAGCAGCCTGCACATACATGTGTGGCTCCAGGCCCCTCCCTCCCCTCTGTCTCCTTCTGCGTGACATCAGCCGGCCGTGGGACCTCAGGGACCACCGTCATACGCCCTATTATGTGTGTTATGTAACCGATTTCCCTCAGACTGAGAAAGGAGAGTGAGAGACGGGGGAGGTGGGGGTGGGCAGTCTTTCCCCCTCCCTCCACCCCTCTCCCCTCCCCTCCCCTCCTCTATACATTAAGCCTCAGCCTACCTCGGAAAACCAGGCCACTGCCTCGCAGCACTGAGCTATGGGAATGGAGGGGAGGGGGAGGAGGGGGAGGAGGGGAGGTGTTAGGGATATAGACGTCAAAAGAGGTCACGTCTGGCTGCTGGCTGAGATTATGGCTCGGTATGTATGTGCACGTAAACATGCACATATACATGCGTGTGTCAGTTTCCAGAGCGTGTTCCAACAGATGTGTTCTTATTAAAGAATGTTTCCCAGAGGTCAGAGCGGGGAGTAAACAACAAGACCCATGAACACGTGTGGAGGATCTTTGTGAGAAAAGGACAAAGCCCACACCTCCTTCTCACCTCCAGGAGGGGCACAGGTCTGCAGGAGGCGCTCACACAAACACTGAGGCTGGAAACTAATAAAATCCTCAGGACTGGGCGGAGGGACAATAACTGGGTTACTAGGGGAACCAGCAGGAGCAGGACGAGGACTCCCTCTGTCATATTAATGTGGAGCCAGCTTCTGTTTGAGCCTCAGCTGTGTTTACAGGAGACGCCTCCTCTTTGGAAACAAAAAGACAGAGCAGCTCTGAACTGCGGAGGTTTGACAGGCGCCGCCGGAGGAACCTCAGCGTGCTGTTGTCTCTCAGCTGTTTGACTTGATGTCTTTGTCTTCAATGTGTCACGTGACACAGCTCTTGACTACACAGATCCTGTATAGGCGTCTCTTCTTCTACACGTGAAAACGTGGTGGCCTTAGCGTGTCGTGCTGCAGGCGTGACCCCCGGCCCTCAGCTGTAACCTCCTGACCTATAGCCCTCACAGTGACAGTGAACCTGAACCTGACACACGCATGTTTGAACCCACTGCAGGATATCACACCCATGACCCCCCCCCACTGCCCCTGTAACACATGCAGACCCACTTGTACACACAAAGACTACGGTTGGACATGTGCACAGCAGAGGAATGTGCACAGTGACTGCGCAGTAAATCACTCATACTGTACATGCACACAGCTCCCCCCCACCGGGGCCGTGCATGGGCTCGTGCACGGCAGTCCCGTGCGTTAACAGGTCGTTCACCGCGCTCAGCATATAGCTCCTGTACTTTAACTTTCTCCGTGCACTTTGGAGCCGTGCGGGAGCAGCGGGGGGGGCAGCACATGGCCGTCATGTAGGTCAGTATGCGGGGCCAGCGGGAGGCAGGACCCGGCGGAGGCCCCGTCAGTGCGTCTCCCCCTGCACTCGGTCACCTATAGGAGCCGCCGGGTTGACGTGAGGACAGCGCTCACCTTGCACGGCCGTCCCCGGCCAGCAGACCCCCCCCCCCCCCCCCCCCCCCCCCCCCCCCCCCCCCCCCCCCCCCCCTGCCCCGCCCGCCCCCGCCCAGCAGCCCCCCCCCCCCACCCCCACCCCCGAACCCACCGCCCACCACCCGGAGGAAGACCCAGCTCCACACCGTAAACACGACCGAGTCCGAACCGCCCGCCAGCGTGCGGCTGCGGGGCGAACACGTGAAGCAGCGGCAGAACAAATGCGCAGCAGCCGAACGGAGCCCGGCCGGTTTTACCGTCTCTGCCGCGGCGGCGCTTCCTCCTCCTCCTCCCGGTGCTGGCGCTGCGCTCAGTCCGCTGTCAGGTGAGTGGAGCCCGGGGCGCCGCCGGAGAGCTCCCGGTGAGCCATGCAGACGGTGCGCGGGGGGAGAGTTCGCTGGTTGTGCTCCCAGTGCTCGCTGCTCCTCCCCTGCCGGAACAGTGCGGGTGAATGCGGGTCAGGAGCCGAGGAGCCACAGCTTGGATGATTCACCACCGGGCTCTGCAGCGGCCTCCACCGGCCACGGGCGGTACTGTCCCGCCCAGAGGGGGCGGGGGGATGAGAGGTGGTTGCATAATCACAGATCATTAAAGGGACAGTTTGTTTTATCCGAAACATTCAGGAAACATTAATAAACGCCATAAACTTCCATAAAGTGAAGCCAGATCATATGTAGGTACAACTGTAACCCCGCTTCCTCCATGTTGGCAGATGGGACATGGATGCAAAATGATATAAATCCTGTTATAAGATTTTTTTTTTATCAGACTGACTCAGGAAGTTGGTATGTTTTATGCTTTGGTTCTAAACATACACATACATAGACAGGTGGTTGAGTATTTGTTTACTGTTTAATGCTCCTGGATCTGTGGATGCTGGGAGTGGAGATATGTCGTCCATCTTTATTTACAGCCCCCCTCCAGCTTCACTGACTTTCTGCAAAAAGCCACTTCACACGAGCTGCCAGCTCCAGACGACTGGCACATACACTCATACACACACAGAGGAGTTAGTGAACATGGTGGAGCACTTAACAGCTCCAGAGTCAGACTCTCCCTTCAGGAGGAGGAGGAGGTCAGACAGAACATGGAGCTGAACGCTGCACACAGAGGGAGAAATGAAGGAGCCCACATCAGGAGGTTGGATGTGTCTTTTCTTGTGCATCTGTTTTTTTTATTGCAATAATACATCTGCATGTTAACGTATATTTACACACACACGCGCGCACGTGGACCGACAATGGTCAGAACGAAACAAGAACTGTGACGACGAGGAGCACCGAACATGAGGAAAGAAACGACTCAACCATCAAAACCTGGATTTAGATGCACACATACACACATGCAGTAGTTCCTCGTGCACACGGGCGGGCACAGGCTCCAGTCCCACAGTGACAGAGGAGACAAGTACTAAAGGGGTATTTTTGAAGTTAAAAGTGCAGTTTTTTTTATTCGTTTTGTAGTTTTTCTTTAACACTGATGACGTCGTAGCTCCACTGAACACAGAGACTTCCACCAGCACGGCCACATACTGATAAAGTTCCACACACACTGACACCTCATTTATATCCTTTGGAGATATACTTCTTGTCTATATATACTATTTACAGAACGGGACACACTGTGTAATTACAGGGGTACATGTACACATGGACAGCGTCTTTTTACAGCCACTACACGTTCACTAAAAGCCTCTCCTACAGGCGGAGTGTACCGACGGCCTCAGCTGTTTATACTGCTCTTGTGTGTGAGGATACTAACAACGAATACCTTGAGCTAAACAAGAGATAGGCAACAAATACACCAATTACTACGGATTCAAACACAGAACTCTTGTTAATGCACGATGCACGAAACAGCACTTTATACAATCATCTATCGCAGCGTCTTCACAGGTGACGGGTTCGGACCGGGACGTGACCTCCAGGGGGTTTGCTGTGTTGACGGTCAGCCTTGACGAAGACGAGGAGGAGGGTGGGGGCTGTGGCTGAGGAAACATGCTGAGACGGCTGTGTTCGTCTCACAGACTTGGAGAAATCAGTGGGTGGATGGAACGGAGGAAGACCTCATCTCCCCCTCCTCCTCCTCTTCCTCGTTTTGTCCCGTGGATTGGTTTCTCGATGACGAGACGCTTGTTTCCTCCTCCTACTCGTAGAAACTGCGGCCACTGGAAAATGGACAGACGTTGCTTCAGAGGTGGGTGAAGCAAAGCGCAGGAAGTGCAGTGATGGGATAAATAAAGAGTCAAATAAAGATGGAGGAGGCGTGAACACTGGGTGTTAGCATGGCAGTGACTGATGATGAAGGACGGCAGTTTTAAATAATCGAATAATGCAAAACTTCCTCTTGCATCTCTGTGATGCATGAACTGTGCTGGGTGAGTTTCACATTGAATCTTCCGGCTGCAGCTGCACGCTCGGTTCCTCTGCAGCGTCTCGACGCTGTGCGAGCTCAGCTCGTCTCAGAGTCGCGTGCTGAGGTCGCACAGTGCACGAGCAGCTCTACGCCTCAGGCTGGGTGCGGTGGTGTTGACCTTACCCGTGCACGGTGAAATCGATGTTAAATTCTGATCTGATCTCCTTCATTCAACCTGGTGGTGGTGACATAAAGGGGGTCAGCGGTTTAATGGGCATGAAAACACAACATCCACACGTTTCCCTCTGAGTCATCACTGAGGCGTGTTCCTTGTATGTTCTCTCAGTGGTGATAAACTAACACGTGAAGCACGATGAGGAACATAAAGAGGGAAAATGACGAGTGCAAGAGAAAAGTGTTTTTAATACAGTGCACGGCGGCTGTACTCACGCCCCCTCGTCCCTGAGCAGGGACACGAACTTGGTCACTCGGTAATCCTGGTCCATCTATAGAGAGAGAGAGAGAGAGAGGTAAATAAACACTGGTCAAACTGGGATTCAAACCAGGAACCCTCTGGCTGCTCCAGAGGAGGGAGGGCACAGACCTGCAGCGACATCTCGATGAGCACCAGCAGCTTCTTGATGCCGATCCACACTCGCTTCCCTTTGAGCTGCTGAGCGATGCTGGCCCGCTCTTTATCCGTGAAGCTCCCGAGCAGCTGAGGAGACAAAGGAGCTGTGAGAGGAGGTGGCGTTTCAAAGACCCGATGTGAAGAGGAGGAGAGGAGCAGAGCGGGAAAAACAGCCTCTTAATCATCTGTCAGACTCAACATAATATAGTTTGTCCTTTAATACAGATTTTCAAGGCTGAGTGTGTGCGTGTGTGTGTATTCTTCTGAGAACGCTGGAAGGCTCTAATGTATGTTTTTATCTAACCGATCCCATCCCACGTCCTTGTGCATGACGGCGAGCATGTTTACCTTCATTCATTCAAGTGTGCCGCATTGAGTCTGTGCATGTGTGCGTTCGCGCCTCACCTCCAGCGCGTCGACCAGCTGCTCCCCGGTGGAGATGTTGGGGATGTGGATGGTGGTGCTGAAGGCGTCCAGCATCTCCATCTCCTGCAGCACGTCCTTCCTGCTGGTGGTGCCGATGATGAGCAGCTTCCGACCCTGTGCACGAGTGAGTCAGGAGGTTAACGGGTGCACACGTGAGGGATTCCGCCCCAGCTCACACTACATCGGCTGCTCCCAGCCCGTGGTGAGACGAGGCCTGAGGACCAACGTACTGTAAATGCTGCAGGTTTATTTTTTCTAACAGGACATCGATGACCTCTGACCTTGGGCGGAGCTTTCTTCAGCAGCACCAGCAGAGCCTGGAGGACCAGGTTGGAGAAGCGAGGGCCGATGGGGACGTAGTCTAGCAGACGCTCGATGTCGTCAACCACCACACAGCTGAGCTGGGACTTATAGGCGTCGTCAAAGACCTGGAAGAGTCGGAGGGACGGAGACGGGGAGGAGTGACGGAGGGAGGAGCTCTTGGTTTCAAGAGAAGAGGAGGTGGACAGAGAGGATAGGTACCTTCTTGATGGCCTGGCACTTGGAGATCTCTGAGTGTCCAATCATCTTGTCTGGAGAGCACATCTTGATGAAGGGGAACTGAGAGTCCTCGGCGATTTTCGCTGCCAGCGCTGTCTTCCCGCTGTGAGGAGGCCCTGAGGGAGGAGGAAGGAGAGGAGCCATTACCTATGTGTGTCAGCCGCACCTCCTGTAGCTGCAGAGGCGCCGTGTGTGGCGCCTCTGAGAGCAGCTCAGGTGTTTCCCCTCACCCTCCAGCAGCACAGCCACCAGCGGCGTGCGGTCGCTGTTCTTGGTCTGCTGCACCAGCAGCTCCCCATCGTCCAGGACGTGAGTGACCGGGTCGCCCCACTTGATGATGCCGTTCATGATGTAGCTGGAATAATCTTCCTGGTTTGTCCCAAATGCCTGAGGAGACAGAGGCTCAGGTTCAGGTCCCGTCGGCCCGGATCCTGCGGGCGGGGCCGTGAGGCGGTACGTACGGGTTTGATGTCGTTGTTCAGGGACCCCATGAAGTCGGCTCTGGTGACCTTCAGCTTCTCCGCCCGCTCCATGTCCACCTCCACTGTGGATGTAGCCTGAGGAGACACAGAGCCGGGGCCAGGTCAGCTCATTTCATATTAATCAGATGAAATGAGGTAAATAAAATGGCGTCACTGACCTTGATGTGTCGGTTCATGGCGGTGGACTGAGCGGCCCTGACCAGACCCTCCAGCTCCGCCCCGCTGTAGTTCTTGGTCTCAGTGGCCAGCTCCTTGATGTCGACGTCAGCGGCCAGGAGATCGAAGCCTCGCATCTTGTTGGTGTGAATGGTCAGGATCTGGACACGCCCCTTCTCGTCAGGCAGACCTGGAGGAGGAGGAGGAGCAGAGGGTTGAGATCCAGGAGGAGGAGGAGACCTTTCACACCTCCTCGGACAGAACAAGTGATTCTAAAACACTCACTTATCTCCATCTTGACCTCAAACCTGCCGGGCCTCATCAGGGCGTCGTCTATCAGGTCGGGTCTGTTGGTCATACCTGAACAGAGGAAGGGGCGGGGCTAAGTTCACCTCAGTATTTGGAAGCAGAACATTTAAACTCCAGAACCGGAGCTGGGGAAACTTGCAGCTACACACCGATGACCAGGATGTTGTTGAGCTGCTCCACGCCGTCAATCTTGGACAGAAGCTGGTTGACCACGGTGTCATGCACGCCCGTGCTGCTGGCGCCCGTGCCTCTCTGTTTGCAGATGGCATCCAGCTCATCGAAGATGATGATGTGGAGGCCGCTGTTGGCTCCCAGCTGGAAAAGGAGGAGGAGTTCAGAACAGTTGACTTTATTCAGTCACACACACGTGCACTGAGCGTCCCTCACCCTCTTCTGCTCCTCCTCAGCGTCGGCGAACAGTTTGCGGATGTTGGCCTCCGACTCTCCCACGTACTTGTTCAGGATCTCCGGGCCGTTGACGACCTTCGGCTCCCGGGCGTTGAGCATCTTGCCGATCTGACGGGCCATCAGCGTCTTACCGCAGCCTGGAGGTCCGAACAGCAGGATGCCCTTCACGTGCTTACACCCTGAGGGGGCGGGGTCAGATACAGAACGTTTGTCCCTACTCACAACAGGAGGGAGGTAAAAACACGTGTGCGTAAAACCGCCAGTCACCCATCTGCTCCACGATGTCTGGAGGGAAGACTCGAGAGGCGAAGGCTCTGCGGAAAATGTCGGAGAACTCCCGGTCCAGACCTCCAATCCCCATCTTCTCGAAGTTCCAGTCTGGGTTGATGATCGTCTGTCGAGCCTCCTTGGTCTTTGCCTTTCCTGCGAACATGTTTGAGTTAGTCTGTGGGAAATATCAAGTTTATTATCATGTACCTACATGATGTCTGAGTTCAGGGGAATACATTATTACATGTCAACACATTGCCCTCCTCTCTGAGATGTCGCTGTGCTGCCATCTTGTGGACAGTTTACAGAACTCTCATGTTGACAATAAAGACGTTCAGCTCATCCTGATCCAACCCAGAAGAGGTGAAGTCTTGATGGAGGAAACTCACCGACCAGTGTGAGGGAGGAATTCTCCGCCTTCTCAAAGACCACCTGACTGTTTCCCACCATCAGGCCGACGTCGATCTGTCAGAGGAACATGGACACTTAGTTTTCCACGATGAGCGACAGGATTCTATAACGAGAGGTGACGGTGAGCCCTCATACCTTCTGTGGCTTCTTGCCGGAGCCTGGCTCTCCTTTGAGGATGCTGGCGTCCATCGCCTCGATGTCCTTCACCATCAGCCCGAACAGCTTGTCGCAGAAGCTGAAGACGAGCTGGGACAGAGGAGCAGAGGTTAAAGGTCAGCGAGGAGGCGGGACGGCTCAGCTCCTGTGCGCGCCAGTGCCAACCTGCTGCGTGACGGAGAACGCCTGGTTGTTGAACTGCTGAATGAATTCGGCAGCCATCTTGTCGGAGTCGTAGGGGGAGGAGTCAGTGCTCTTCTTCTGCAGGAAGTCGATCTCGATCGTCATGGCGCCGATGCACTGCCTGGACTTGTCAAAGTTGTAGTTGGACACTGTCGGGAAACAAAGAGACGAAATACGTGAACGTCAGGTCAGTGAGGACACGGGGGGGAGGCGTGTCCACAGTACGTTACCTTCCACCTCCTGACCGATGGAGAGTCCCGCCCACTTCCTCTGGAGAGATAAAGGAAAGAGTCGTTAGTAAAGACTGAGCATCTGTGTGTGAGTGTGTGTGTGTATACCTGTGGCAGGCTGAAGGCGATGCTCCCAGGTGCCACGGTGTGATGGGTCTTGACAGTAAAGACGAACTTGTGGTTGGGTGTCGTCTTCACGGTCACGTGTCTGTGGACAGAGGAGACGTTTGGACATTTTCATCCGATTCTTTCGCCTAAAATAAACACACTTTGATTTCTGTTATTTTATCACTCAGTCCGGTCAGAGACCCTCTGGTGGACGGTGGCCAGTCCAGGGGCGTGTGTGAGTGGGGAGGACAAAGACAAACAGGAGACAATAACGATGACTCACTGTCCCGACTGCAGGTCCTTCTCGCTCACCACGGCGCAGTTGGTCAGCGACAGCTCGTCCGTCGGGCATCGTGCCGCTTGCATAGTCTGTGAGGATGAGGAGGAGGAGGAACAGGAGTCATGACAGAGGTTAGTAAAGATTTACTGCCAGACAGACCTGAATCAAACTAACTCCTGTAGCTCCTCCTCCTGTCTCTACAGCCTGATCTTTGAGGAGCTCCCACTGATAGCCTGATGAATTATTCAGCCCCGTCCTCTCCTCCTCGTCGCTGACACTCCATCGTCCACAAGGTCACGCGCTCTCCTCCCAGAGCCTGGACCCAGCCAGCGTCTCTGCCGCAACGGAGCCACGGTACGAGAATTCAAACCGCGGCGTTCAGCACATTTAGAAATTCCACTGAGCCCGCGAACTGGTAACCATGGCAACTCCACTGAGCCGTCACACGGGGCCTCAGGATCAGGATCTACAGTCAGATCTCAATCACGCTGCTTCCTGTTCGATCTGCGAGCAGCTGAGTGACAGAAACCTGAGCTGTTTCCGTCGGTTTATCGTTTTTATAATCACACGAACGCCGTGTTCCTCCAGCAACGGAACACAGATGATTAAAAACACTGAGGTCATGGAGACGGCAGAGAGCTCTCAGCACAAAATCAATGAGGAGGGAAAGTAAACAGTGTCATAAATAATAGGAACTTCTGGTTATCAGTGAACTGATGCCCTGGAAAACATGTGGGTCACCCAGAAACAAGTGGTTTATTTAAAACCTCAACCATCTTTAAATATCTGGGCAGCGTCTGGTCCAGTTAAAGACTGGCTGCTGTAGAACCCGTCCTGTGTTGAGAGGTCACGATAAAGGTCCAAACTTCAGCAGCCGTCCCCCGACCCAGATTCTAACCCTGCTCGCTAACAGACAACGTCTCACTTCCTGCCTGTCCACACTAACATGGAGCGGCAGCGTCTCCAAACCTCAGATTCTAGCATCTAACACCACTTTGACATTGCAGCTCAGTGGCTGGGTTGCAATGGTGCGAGACATTCTATGCGTCTCCAGGCGGACGTCCGTCCTACAGCAGGAAGCAGCAGCAAACACATGATGAGGACGGGGCCAGCTGTTTTTAACATGAGTGCTTCCATTCATACCTTGAAAAATATTACGACCTTGTGGGCGCCAGCGCAGGCAAGCAGAGAGGAAGGACAGAAGACAGGATTGAGACAGAGGGGGACGTAGAGACGGGTGGGATGGAGCATGCAGGCCAGAGCTGGGGCGTCACTGGGTTCAAACCAATTCATCTCATGCCTGTTCTTTTGCAACTTTCCAATTTAGTTCCAGGTGTTTAGGTCGCACCCCAAATCTGGTGGTGGTGAGTCGTGTTCAGATTATCATGCCAAACACAAGTGTTCATGGTCTTCCCCATGGAAGAAACAGCGTGTCTCACTGTGGGAGGAGACACGGGTCAGAGATGCAGGGGGAGATGATCACACTGGGAACTGTTACTGGGCCGTCATTCACACCAGTACAAGTCCTGTTAGTGGTTAATGCCTCTGGGCCGGGGCAGATGGGGCAGCTGACATGCTTTGACGTCACACGTGAGAGGGAGGGGACACACATGTTATTCACGTCACGGTTCCATCTCAGGACGAAGCCCCTGAACCTCAGCTGAGACACATCACTGTGGTCGAGTGTGTGGACGACAGATGATGTGAAGCACTGGAGAAGTTTCCTGTGAGTGACTCTGCACTGACAACCCCCCCCACCCTCACTCACACACACACACACACACAAGCTCTTAATGTTCCTCATCTCATTCAATTATTCATCATTGGGCCTCGTGGGTGAATCTAGGCGATCGATCAGCAGACAGGAATCCATCTTCTGTTTGCGAACTCTCACGCACACACACTGCATGGTGTCGTATCTCAGCATAATGTGGGCAAATCGTTACTTTTCCTCCAGAGGCTCGTCTCAACTCCTTTTGTTTTGAGCTCCACTGCAGAAAATCAGAAAATCGTTTACGTCACTGTAGCTGAACCAGGAACAGTTTCCATCTTAGTGAATGAAACTCTGCACCCTGTGTGTGTGTGTGTGTGTGTGTGTGTGTGTGTGTGTGTGTGGACATTACCCTTGTACTTATTCCCATGATTCACTCATTATTTTTGTTGTTGTATTAATTCAGGTCACATGACAGAAACACTGAAAGCTGCTGAAGGTGTGTGTGTGTGTGTCTGTGAGAGAGAGAGAGAGAGCAGGGAGGGAGGGAGGTTCTCTAAAAATAGCAGCAGCTCAGAGAGGGAGGCCTCGGATTAACCATTACTATCTCTCTGTCTCTCACACACACACATACACTGAGACCATGCCGACACTAGAGCACATCCTTTCTTCCTCTTATTAAAGCAACGTCCAGATGAACAAACAAAGGAGTACTCCGGCCAGTAGGTGGCGATGGAGTCTTCATCATAAACCTGTTAGTCCAGAGAAGAACAGTTGGTGCGAGCGATGCAGGGATTATATAAGCGTGTGTTTGAGTTTTAGGGAAGCTCATCATGAAAATATGATTCATTTTTGATCCTTGCTGCACGATGGAATGTAGAGAGGCTGTGCATGATGATCAGGTGTGTGTGTGTGTGTGTGTGTGTGAATCAACAGCTGCACTGCAGGGAAATCACGGAGCGACCCAATGGATGAATTCATTAAGAGACAGTGACAAGAGAGAGTTTCCATATTCCGCCCACTCCCCCCCATTCCGCCCCCTCCCCCCCCCCCCCCGTGGGAGAACCCCAGATCTCTGCTGCAGTGATTGGTTTCCTCCCAGCAGAAGGCTGAGGGCTTGAAACCAGGCTCTGCTCATCACCTCTGAACGGTTTAAAGGAGGGCGAGGATGAGGAGCTGCTCTCAAGTGAAAGACAGGAAATCCCTGTGTGACCCCTGCGGTCACTTAACCTGAGAGCTGATCGATGCTGAGGATGAGACTGTTTACACTGGGACCATCAGCTGACTCCAACAGGAGCCCAACGAATGCTAGATGTCGACAGTGATGATTTTATCTTATAAATCTGAGTCAACAAAGATTCGAAAGACAAAAAACAATTTGCCACTAGCTCACTGGCCCCTCCCCTTGCTCCCTGACTCCTCCTCACCATCATCATCATGTCTGGTTACACAACACTGATGTTGACATTGTCTTTTTCTTTTGTCCTGATTCTTTTTGACAAGCAGCAGGGTGTGTGTGTGTGTGTGTTTGGGGGGGGGGGGGGGGGGGGGGGGTACAGCTGACTCATCCTGGGTCAAGCTATGCTGCTGTCCGTGGTGCTGAAGACACAAACACACACACACAAGACATGAGACGGTCTCGTGCTGCTTGGACGTTGCCTCTAAGATACGAAGAAGCGCAGTGACTCATGGGAAATGTTTGGAAGGATCCACCAACGTTCCTCGAGGGTGGAGGGACAAGTTCGTGGAGCCTGCGGTGCTGCTGGTCTTCAGATGTGTCCTGCTGTCTCACGTAGGATCTGCTGGGGGAGGAGATGTCATGACCTC
Organism: Pseudorhombus dupliciocellatus; assembly: GCA_016785235.1. Lineage (NCBI taxonomy): Eukaryota > Metazoa > Chordata > Actinopteri > Pleuronectiformes > Paralichthyidae > Pseudorhombus > Pseudorhombus dupliciocellatus. Next base: position 170,466 of record JAFBJW010000160.1, on the reverse strand, counting down.
GCTTCTGAGGCCTCTGCGTTTGATCCCGTGTCTTCGGGACGCTGGGAGACATCTGAGGCTCGTTGTTGGAACCCTCTCAGAGAGCCTGAATGCCGGTAGCAACAGTAACTAAGGGACACGTGGCAACGTTTCACAGCTTCAAAACGATGTCATTTACAAAGATTTTATATATGAGAGTCAGGCTCCTCCCCCTCATTCCAGTGTAAGGTCCCTTTGATGAGTCCAGGTCGTCATCCAGAACCTGATGAGTGAGAACCCAAGGGAGCACAGACTGACCAAGCTCAGCTGGACAAATCTGACGCTGCTGTCTCTTTGTTAATGAACTTCCTGTCCTTCCTGATACAGGTGCCCCCCCCCCCCCCCCCCCCCCCCGGCCCCCCCCCCCCCCCCCACAATAGAGTGGTGCAGCATGACTCTGCATAAAGACCCGCCTCATCACCACCGCTCCCCAATGGAGTCAAATGACCCCCCACCATCAGAACATTCTGAGGGGTCAGCGCCTCCAGAATGATGATGATGTCATTCAGCCCACATGCCATGATGCCAACGGGCCTGGTCCACTCCGCTCTGCCACAGCAGCCCCCTAACCCACATGTCAACCGTCATGGGTTTACATCCATGCTGCACCTCCTCCAGGAGGCCATATTTGTTTTGGGCCACCTTCACTTAGTTTAGTCCAGACTGGACCACCTCCTCCACAGAACCAACCCAGCACACACAACCAGTACAGTGAGGGACCAGGGGCCCTCAGTTCACCCCCAGCCTCACCCTCTCATGCACGGGTCACACACATGCTCCTCCACCCTCCTCTGCTGCGCTGCGCAAACCGCGGGTTCTGTCTGCTGCACCTCGACGAGCCCGCGCCCGAATGCTCGAACCCCCTCTGTTGCTTCCACACCGAACCGTGCCCCACGTTATTGCACATGCACGGCGCGTAACAGCCCCTAACTGGCCGCCGCTCGTTCCGCGCAGTGCGTCGTCTCAAGGACAACCGGAGCCGGGATTAGGATCCCGAGGCAGCAGCGGGGCACGGGCTGCAGGGCTCGGACGGTTTGAAGCAGAACGTTCGGCGACGGTTCTCCTGACGCCGAGAGGCAGCAGAACCAGCTCGACCCGGAGTCACGGTCACATTGACACCAGGAGGAGCTGCTGGAACCCGGAGGCTCGACCGACATTTTGCGCCTTGGATGTTTTTCCCATTGCAGCTCGGTGGCGTTGACTCTATATCCGCGTGTGCTTGCGTGCGCGCGTGTACAGGTGAATGTGTGCATCTTACCCGGGTCGCCATCTTCGCGGTGTCGGTGGAGCGGGCCTGCAGCTCGGGCCGGCGGGTCGGTGGGTCGGTGGGAGCAGGCAGGGAGCTGATGAGCCAGGCAGCACAGGGCTTTATAGGCGGCGGCGCGCCTCGCTCTGATTGGCTGAGCCGGGAGGAAGCGTGCCGACGGCAGAAGGCTCGTGCCTAAGGATGTGTCGGATCACTCCTCCTCACGTGGGAGGGCTGACAGAGGTGGGACAACATGTGGCGTGCGTGAGAGGCCGACGTGCACACTGGTGACAGATGACGTGACTGGGGAGGTGGGGTTCTGATGGAGAACCTCTGCAGGTTCTGATGCAATTCAGATTCAACCAGGACAGCTCAGACTCCCATGAGCCTTTACGCCATACACTGTCCAATCAGTTCGATTTGTTTAGAAGATTATAAAAGGTAAATAAAAACACGCAACATAAACTATACAACCTAAAAACATATTGTTTTGTCCCCTCAGCGTCGAGGACAGCGCCCCCTGCTGTCCGGACCAAGGTCCATTCATGTGAGAGGGGGCGGGGCTGGGATGGTTCATACTGGTGCACCAGTGATGACACCCTGTTGGGACCAGAACCTCCCGAACCTGAGAGGAACATCAGGTTTAACAGAACAGAGAGAAAAAACATGAAATGGCCCTGAACGCTACAGGATGGAACTGCAGCAGGCCCCCTGATGGCAGAGGAGGGGAAGCACATTCAGCACCATGGACAGCAACAGAACAAGTCCTATAATTTATGACATTAAATATAGAGCGTTGTTAAAGTGAGGCGTGTGTGAGACACGTGGAAAGGAAGGAGGAGGCCGTGCTTGTAAAGGATTTTATATAAAGTACCTGTAACAGACCAAATGATTCTTATGCCTCACGCACATGTTCATACAGCATCAGCTCTACTGTCACTAGTAGCCGTGACTTTTGTTCCACAACATGATTCACAAATGAAAAGGAAGAAAAAACTGCAATAACTTTGTCATCATCACCATTAACTTCACATGTTACACGATAGTTTTTGTCTTGTACGTGTTGCAAGATAAAATATGGCACATCTTCATAGGTCGGTCGCTGATGAGAGAATGAAGAGGAGGAGGAGGAGGCCACCACTCACCTCCTCGTCCCTGCGTCTGGAGCAGCTTCACATGTCGGGACTTTGCTCTTCAGTTGGTTTGTTTCACAGAGAAAAAAACAGCAGAACTCCTCCTGCCAGTCATACTGAATGATAATAATAAATTTCTGAATGCATGTTCTGGCCCCCCACCCCCCACCCCCGTCTCAAGAGTTCCCAGGATGTCTTTGTCAGCTTTTCTAAAACTCAGTAACAGCAACGGTGTTGTTTGGATGACAATCTGGCTCACTGTACCTGCTGTTAATCACCTGCTCAGGGGCACATTCATTCGTTTGTGGGATTAGAGGTCACATGAAAAAAAAGCCCCGGTCACATCCTGGAAGCTCTCAGATGTTCGGCTAACGTCTGTGAATCATTCTCAGAATGATTCAGGATTCAGCTGCTGCAGAATGAGAGCAACATGTCGCCTGAATGGATCTCCGGAGTCTCAGGAGGAATCTAGGTCGTGATCAAATCACCTCCAACGTGTGTGAAATGGAGACCAGAGGGACGTCATCATTTCCACCGACTCACTGAGCAAATATTAGGTCGATGACGATGACAAACAGAGAAGCTCATTGTTCTGCCTCAGCCCAAAATCGAGGAGCCTCTGACAGAGAGAGAAGTGACAGAGCGACATCAGCAGGAAGTGAAGGATCTGTGGCTCAGTGACGCTCCAATGTTGAGATTCACCTCGAGAACCAACCAGGTATGTTCTGTCCTCAGGGCTACTTCCTGTGGACAGACTGGAGGCTACAGCGTCTCTCTGGTGGACTCTGATAAGAAACACACACTAACTTAATAAAGAACACAATGAGCTTCAGTCTTAGAAGGACTCAGGTAGAAGCTGATGTTCCGGTAGCCTGCAGGGATATTTACGCCGTGACCCCAGAACATCAGCACAAAGTAAAGAGGTGTAAGTGAACAGTCGGAGGGATGCTACTCATGGACCGCTCCACCCGTCAGAACCAGCCCGGAGGACGGACATGTCCCCCAGCTCGTTCGCTGTGGATTAATTCTTCATGTGCATATGAGTCTCCTGAGGTCAGACTCTGAATCAAGGCTACATGTTTGTTTCTGACAGCGGTCGCTCTGTTAACTGAACACAACCAGAGGGACATCCCCTCTCACGAGCTTTGACACGTCTTTTCAAATCCTCCACACTTTGATTCTTCATTTCAGACATACAAATAACAAACAGTTCCTCCCCCGACTCTTACTAATTACAGTTTGTGGCACATGAAACTTTCCCTGCACTTTTACCTCCCTCTAATCAAAGTCTCTGGTCCACAGATCTCACAGATTTCCAGGAGAGTCTCTGTCCTTCAGCTCGTCTTTCTTTGTATTTCCTTTGCTTTGTTTTTTGTATGAAATATAACGAGTCTTTAGAACAATATGGCACAAGATGTCTGCCCCGTGTGAGAGGGCCGAGCCGTTCTGACCTGGCAGACGTGGTGATGTGACATCATCTCGGGGGGCTCTCCTCTCAGGGAACATCTGGAGCAGCTGGATCCTGATTGAAAACTGATTTAAAAAGAGATGTCTGTAATTTTTATTTGATTTGATAAATCTGGATTCTGATGCGCTCAAGCGTCACACAACAAATCATTTTAACTTCTATGCCTCCAACATAAACATCGAGAGCCTGGTTTGTATTTTTTGAACAACTTGAACGTTTTGACCCTGAAGAACCGTGGAACCCTGGAGGTCGGACGATTCTGATGAAGGACCAATGTTTGGATTTGCCTTCATGTGCACTCGCTGGATCGTACCATCCCGCCCTCAGCTGAGGGGATGTCACATCACGAGTCTGTGGTGCAGTGTGCCCAACACAAAGCAGCATGCTAGGAAAGCTATAGAAGCACACATGCATACCAAACAACAGAATATTAAGCCGGTGGGTCAGTGGACCACAGAGTCTGTACATGTGGGGCAGCCGGACCAGACCGGGCCAGACTGACCAGTTCCTCCAGGTTGGAGTGGGGAGGAATGAGTGGTGAGGGGGGAGGGGAGAGGATGGGGGGTCCCTCGAGTTGCAACTGTGGTTTTGGAAGAAAAGTCCCACCTGCCCCCCAACCTCGCACATCTGGAGGTTTGAGACGGGTCACATGATCCCTGTCCTCCACTCGTTCATACAGCATGAAGCACCTTGTGTCTCCCGTCCTTCAGGACAAAGTGCAGGGGACAGGAGGAGTGACGTCAGTCCTCAGTATTGCATTTTCCCTTTGTGTTTTTGTAACAAGCTCGTTTAAGCATCATTGATTAAAGTGACCTTCTAATTCACAGCTTCCCCATCAAGTTCTAAACCCGATCTAAAACGAACCAATGAATCTGCCCATCACCGGTGGGTGCTGACCAGTGTGCGGACTGGTTTTGTTCTGGTAGCATCTGGCTGGGCCTGGTGAACTGGTTACTGCTCTGACCGCCTGGCAGCCAGTGTGGGTGAGTGCAATAAGCTCTGTAAGGGACGAGGGGAAATGGAGTTGGCAATAAGCAGGTGGTCGTGTGCAAGAAGATATGAGGTGACCTCATGCAGCGTGACTTGTTTTTTCAATACGCTGACATTTCCCTACAGCAGAATGCCTGCACGCTATCACACAGTATCAATACTCCTTATATTTATAATGATGGTTGGCCGTGGGTCTGCAGCTCTGTGTTGTCTGGCGTTTCTGAACCTGAATCTGTCTCTGGATAAAACACGTCTGTGACAAACAAGCTCGAGACGCCAGACAACAGCTCTGCTCCAAGGTTTCACTACGTTTCTTTGAGTCCTATCCCCTCCATCAATCTCTCTGTCATCCTCTGCTCCTCCCTCCCCTCCCGTCTCCTTTTTATCGGTCGATGCCTATGAGGAGTTTGGTCTTCTCCTCCTCTTTCTTGCTCTCGTTCTTCAGGTCAGCAAACACCTGCGTGAAGAAATGTGGGTCGGTGTTGATCTGGAGCATCTTGCCACTCATGCGGTTGATGATCTCCAGGCAGCGGTCCCAGAAGGCCTCCTTCTCCGCTTCCACCAGGAAGGGCTTCAGGGGGTAGGAGATCTCATTGCCCATGTAGGAGTAGGACAGGTAGAGGCAGGTGAGCAGCGAGGCCTGCAGCTCGCGCTCCGAGGCCACCTCGGAGGAGACCACGTCGCGGCACAGCATGTAGAGGAAGACCACGTTGGCCGGGGTGATGAAGCCCTGGTCCTGCCAGCCCTGCAGGAGGAGAGAGCGGTCCACGCTGCGCAGCCACAGCACCGGGTCCGTGGGGGACAGACGCTTGAGGCGGTAACACCGACGGCACAGGAACTCGCCCAGGCTGCGCATCAGTTCGCTGGTGGAGGCCTGGGGACAAATGAGATGAAGGTCAAACAGAGTAATGTTTGTAGCAACGAAGACAGAAAGAGTTCCTACCTGGACAATGACACGTTTTGGTGTGCCGGCGGCGGTGGACTGGATCCCAGGGCCGGTGAGGGAGTTCTTCTTGGCGACGACAGCAGCTACATTAGCCAGGGTCTTGGAGGTGGGCAGGTGTGAGGAGGTAGTGGTGGCGGTGCCGGACGGGTCCTGGCCAGACGTGTACGATGAGAGGTTGGCGCAGGACTGCGACTTCTTCAGCTTCAGGCTGTTGGAGGCTGAGTTGGCGGTGGCATGTCCGTCCGGGGAGCTTCCTTTGCCACCGTCCCCTCCCTCTGACTGGAGCTTCTTGGAGCCCTTCCTCTTTGCCGAGACGGCCACAATCCGCTTCCATGGCAACACGCTGATGATGGAGGGCCGCTTCAGGGACTTGGCGGCAGCGGCGGCGTCCTTTGCGTTCTTGCTGTTCTGAACAGCTGTGTAGTGGCCGACCGTGGCCGGGCCGTCCTCGAACAGCGCTGCCTTCCGGTAGCTGGGGGACAGCGACAACGCTGTACCCATGATGCCTGGTGAGGGTTAGCGGGCGTACACAGTGGAGTGAGGGGAGCTCTCTGATTGGTCAAGAGAAAGATCTGCAGGAAGCTGAACCTGTGAGTACAAATGAAACCGGTCAATTGAAAACATTTTACGACGTGCGACCATCCACCATCGAAAAACAACTGTCAGCTTCTGATTAAATTATTATTTTAAAAAAATATATTTATATATATATATTTTTTACATTTCCAGACTCTCTGAGACTGAGACGGATGCTTCACCCTCAGGTTTTACTGCTGCTCAGAGAAAGGCTTCATAGCTGCTTCAGTCCATTCAGTAAGAAGCCACAGGTTCATGTGGGAGGAAGTTTAACTCCATTTTCATTTTGACTAAAACCAAACGATAACAAACATGACCTGAGGTCTGCTGCTGTCTTCAGGAGGAAAACACGTTTAAATTGATGACTTATATTTAACCTGTGATTAATGAATGCAGCTCTAGAACCAAAGGTTTTATCATCAGCCTTCATCTCATTTATAAAACCTGAATCTGAACAAAAACCCAGGATCAGATCACAGCAGCTTCCCCTCCCTGTCAGGGAAAATTCCTCTGCATGGACTCCACTTGTGTGTGGATGGAATCTGCGTCGAGAGCTGATGTGAGGTCAGGTCTGTGTGTCTGAGGCCTCTGTGTCGAACCAGCAGCCTGGTGTGTTACATAAGGAGCAAGATGAGGCCACACAGGCTTCATGAGAAACAAGTGAGCGGAGCATCCATCTTAACTTCAAAATGGAAGCCTGGAAAACGCCCCCCACCCCCAACACAAGGCAGCTTCACAAGCACACACACCATGCACACACAGCTACAGTGACTGGAACCCCGCACCGTCCGTTTTTACGCCATGAATGAAAAGAGCCTGTGGGTTCTGTCTGAGGCCTTAAAGGTCTGGATCTTCGTGTTTTTACCTTCTGATCAGTCTGCTCCTCGATTCAAATCCATCTATCGCACCTTGCCCCTCTCCGCTCACGGGCAAATGCGGTGAAAACGGCGCGCGGCTTCTCTCTCCGCACCGCAAGTCGCTGCTTCCCGCCGGGTCCGGGTGTGAAGGCGGATCGGTCCCTGCAGAGATGTGAACCCAGGACAGCGGCAGGCTCTGCTGCCCGGCTCCTCAAATCCTCATCCGCTCCTCGGTGGGAACCAGACCAGATGTGGATTCACCTCTGGAATTGGAAGCGGCTCTTCCATTGATAGGTGACCATCTGATGCCCCGCTGCCGCAGGGAGGAGGGGTGACGAACCTCCGGCACACACACGACAGGAAAACACACAAAAAACACGGATCACGGACCGAGAGAGGAAAGATGGCCACGATGAAATCCAAAAATAGACGAGAGCTTAAACCCTCAGCGAGAGAGAGAGGGGGGGAGGGATGGAGGGATGCGGGCATCTGCAGTTATTCGGGTTGGATGCAGGAGAGAAACGGAGCCCGCTGGTTGGCTGAGGCCGGGATGCTGCTCTTGCTCAGCTCTGATTCTATTCGTCTCTGAGCGACTCCAGCCAATCAGAGAGGTCACTGTCCGAGGTGCTGAAACAGCAGGGGAGGCAGATGATGAAGGAGGAAGAAGAGGAAGAGGTAGGTAGAGGAGGAGGAGGAGATACAGGAGGAGGAGACAGAAGAGGAGTAAGTTTGGTGAAGAACAGTATCAGAGCTATTGCAGCAGACATCTTGATTTTATTCACTGAAATCATAAATAATTTGCAGCAGCGTTCAGACCATCCTCAATGTCCCATGATGCACTGCTGCTGTGGTCACTGCGTCAAACATCAAACCTCTAGTTCGTGATGAGGGACACTGTTGTTCTGGTCTGTGTGGAGGTCTGGACCACAGTCACCTGACTGAGGGTGGGAACACATCAAATGTCCACACTCTCCACAGGGGGGCTGTGGCTCAGGGGGAAGAGCAGGTCCGCCCATAGCAGAGGGTCAGCAGCTTGACCCCCATCCTCTTCCTTCTGAGTGTCTGGTGAAGATGCTGAAGCTGAACATCTCATGAGGACTTCATAAGTTTGGGATCAGGTCATGACGATTTCTCTGTATTTTAGGTTTAACAGTGAACTGTGATAAAACTTTCATTATTAATGTCGCTGTTATCATCAGAAGTAGTAGTTGCAGCAGTACAAGTATTAATAGCATAGTATTGGACTTATTATTCTTTCACATCATTGTGGACAGAGTTATATCTTCAAGAAAATTGATATAAGCAAGTATAATACTAACTATAAAATGGCGACAGTAAACTACAGCACCCAGCATGCAGTGCGCAGCAGCCTCTTTCCGGGTCACGGGGTTAAAAGCTACATTGTTTTGGTTGTGGAAGCTGTGCTAACTTAAGACTGTCCGTTCCCGTGTCCGTGTGTCGGTGCTGGACAGAGATGGACCCGCTGCACAGACACAGGTCCCTCTATAAAGGAACCACTCCGCCATGGAAGGAGACGTACCGCAGAGTAAGACACAAGCTCGTTAGCTAGTATTAGCTAGTGTTGGCTAGCGTTAGCCCGCTAGCTGTTCGCGCTAACCCTGGTCTCCCGGCTCCGCAGCGCTGTGTGGACCGGCTGAAGAACAGCCGCTCCCGGCTGCTGGAGAAGTACCGGCAGATGGGAGAGAGCCCGCAGCGCGGCGGCTCTGGAGCCTCCATCATCGTCCAGGAGGTGATGGAGGAGGAGTGGACCGTCCTGCAGTCTGAGGCCCCGGGACTGCCCTCCCCGTTTCGGCCAGTGGGGCTGGCACAGGTGGGTCCGTCTCAGTGCCCCCCTTATAGTGAATAGTCACACAGACATGGGATATGCTTTCAGTCTCCGTGTCCTGCAGCTCCTGGAAGAGGTTCTAGGAGAATGGGAACCGTTTTCCAGTCTGTAGCTGAGCTTTTTTTTAATCCTTGTCTTTTTCTTTCAGATGTTCAGTGTGATGGAAGAGTACGATGAACTGGCCGTCCTTGAAGAAATCCAGCAGGAGCTCATAGCTCACGGTAACATGTTTAAATAACTGAATCTCTCAGTCATTAACTTGTCTGTTATTTGTACTGCGGTATAAATAATGCGTTGGTATTGTGTATCTCTGAGTCTGTGGTACTCTGAGCTGATGTGAGATGTTAAATGGAAACATGAAACAATGGGAGCTTTTCTTGATTTCAGAAATGTCTATGATTGAAGAGTGTGAGCGGTTAATGCAGTTGGAGGAGCAGTTCATCTCGTCTGCAGTGGAGGAGATGGCAGAGAAGCACATCGTTTGTCCTGTTTGTCACAAGTGAGTCAGCACAGAAAGAAGAGGCAGGTGGTTTGTCATGTCAGCATTGATGTGGATTAACTTCATAATATTCTTCCACAGCTTTTAAACCTGGTGACATTTGTTTCTTGTAGGAACAACTTGAACGTCAACAGTCATTTCATCTCCTGCCTCTGTGGCCTATACATCAACACTAAGGTTTTTGCATGAGAGTGTCACACCATTACACTTGGCTCCCTTGGTTTTATGTTCATAATCTTTCATGTCAAAGCTAACTGTTGTGTTGTACTTCTGTCCTCAGACACAGAACATTACTCCAGAGGTCCTGTGCCACCTGCTGGAGTCCAGGGTGTCGGAGCACATGGAGGACTGTCTTCACAACCCTGTGTTCTCTGTCGCTCCTGACGCAGATGGCTCGGCAAACCTGCTGATAGGCTGCCAGGTAAGATGCCCACTGTGTGCCCGGCTGCAGTTCAGAACTGTGTGATGAGACAATACATGTGTGATGATGTTTTCTCTACTTCCAGGTCTGTGACTATCTGTCCATCGTTCTGTGAAAACAGACAGTGATCATGAGTCACCAGACTCGTGAGATATCATTTTGAGTTTTTTGTACTCTGTATATTTTGTGAAATAAAGCTATTTTAAATATTTAATGTGTAGTTGTTCTTTTTTCTTGTTCTGTGACAACAACACCCTATGAAGGCTTCACCATCATTCCCCTAGATGGCCTTAAGAAACGTATATGGGGGAGCACTTAGTCATAAATTAAAAATCAAATCAGGGCTGAAATAGAAGACAGAGGAAAGTAGGGCAGACACTTTCATAGTATTCAGAAGAGAGAAGGTGAAATGAGAAGAAACACCAGAGGACGGTGATGTGAGGTCATTGAGGTCAGAGCCACAGCCTGAAGGAAAGGAACAGGTGTAACAGCTGTAATCACCAGGAGACACTGGAGCAGTTATCTGATCAGTCCACAAAAAACAGGCACAAACTTTAATGCTCAAACAAAAACAAACAGTCCTTCCACAGATTTGTGATTATGAATCATCATCAGGTATACAGAGTCTAGAACATAATTTAGGTTTCTATATCTACTGTATTTTTTTCAGAAAATACTGAGACAGAAACAATAAAGTGAGATACTGTAGATAAGTGAGGGTTTATTCAATGGACTGAAGAAATTCAAGAAACAGTTTATAGTCTTCAGTTCATCCGTTGGTGTGAGATCATTAAATATCAGGAGAAGAAGCGGTCAGGAGGCGGAGCTCAGCAGCACCTGTAGGGGGCGCCACAGATACTGACCGGAACCCAGCGGGTCAGAGGAAAGATGGCAGCCGCGGCAGTGGCTGAGTTTCAGAGGGCTCAGTCTCTTCTGGGGACAGACCGGAACGCTTCCATCGACATCTTACACTCGATAGGTAAATGAACCCCACAGAGGCAACACACCGCACCAGGGACAGGCGCGTCGTTCACCGCTGGACGAGCGCAGCAGCTCCTTTTAGCCACGTTAGCAGTTAAGCTAAGCTAGCCCAGTGCTGGTCGTCTCCCTGCTTTTACACAGTGAGTCAGCAGCAGCGTGCTAGCCGGCTAGCAACACACCGGCTAGCTCCCGGGTGAAGCTAGCGATAGCTTCCCACACTCATTCATTTGACAGCGGCTCAGCGGACAGTTAGCGAACGGTAGCATCTCGCACTCGACGTTTGGCTCACCAGCGTCACCGGCTGGCTCTCAGCGGCCAGCCCGTGGACCCGCGCAGCCTCTGTGTCGCAGCTGGGGCTCGAACATGCAGCTGTCAGTGTGGCTCCATGTTTGATCTCACAGGTGTTCCACAGCTGGTTAGCATCCAGCCCGATGATGTAGCCTCAAGTAATGTGCACATCATCTGTTCAATTCAATGACCTCATCACTGTGTGTGTGTGTAGTGAAGCGGGACATCCAGGAGAGTGATGAGGAGGCAGTGCGGGTTAAGGAGCAGAGCATCCTGGAGCTGGGTGCTTTGCTGGCCAAGACAGGACAGGCTGCAGGTAAACAACACACACACACACACACACACACACACAGCTCAGTCAAACACATGATCAGGATCCTGACACTAAGTTCACGGTCATGTCCTTCACGGTTAATTTGAGACGGTGTTTCTTCCACTGCTTGGTTTTTAACAATGCCTGTGCTCAGATCTGCTCTGATTATTCTACTCAACAAGTCAGTAAAACCTCTTCATCCAGCAGAAGGCTGTGTGTGGGATGTTTTATTTGTGCATTAGAAGCAGCACAAGTTGCTTGGAGAATAGCTGAAGCTGGGTATATTTTAAAGGGAGAGCATTACCAGATCAACACATGAGAGACACACTTTTTAATAAACCTGCAAATGGCTCTGTTCCCCAGCTGTAGAAGCAGATTGACCATGAGCTGTTTGTGAGTTCATCTCTCTTCTTCCTCCTCTCACCATCCCCTCAGAACTTGGGGGGCTACTAAAATATGTACGGCCCTTCCTCAACTCCATCTCCAAGGCCAAGGCAGCCCGGCTGGTCCGCTCCCTGCTTGACCTTTTCCTGGACATGGAGGCCGCCACAGGTCAGGAGGTGGAGCTCTGCCTGGAGTGCATAGAGTGGGCTAAAGCTGAGAAGAGGACCTTCCTCAGACAGGCACTAGAGGTGAGGCCTTTATCTTGTGTGACACTCGGGTTTCAAACTCTCTAGTGAAGAACAAATATTCCATCTTTTTATAAATCTTCTGTGCAAACAAGCGAGGTGTAAACATGGCTCTGAGATTGTTTGTGTTCTTCTCTCCTCAGGCTCGTCTCATTTCACTGTATTTCGACACAAAGTGCTACCAGGAAGCACTACAACTCGGTGAGGGCTCACACACATGCACCTCTTATGTTAAAGGCAATGTGTAGAATGGGATTCCTCAAGATGATCTGGAAACATTGACTCTCTCAATTCAGGCACCCAGCTGCTGCAGGAGCTGAAGAAGATGGATGACAAGGCCCTGCTGGTGGAGGTTCAGCTGCTGGAGAGTAAGACGTACCACGCACTGAGTAACCTTCCCAAGGCCCGTGCCGCCCTCACCTCCGCCAGGACAACCGCCAACGCCATTTACTGCCCGCCCAAACTACAAGCAGCTTTAGACATGCAGTCAGGTCCGACACACAGAGTCAACCACACACAGAGCAGATCAAAACACACAGGAGGACAAAAACTAAAGTTTCCCTGCATGTGTGTTTTCAGGGATCATTCATGCGGCCGAGGAGAAGGACTGGAAGACAGCTTACTCCTACTTCTATGAGGCCTTTGAGGGCTACGACTCCATCGATAGCCCCCGAGCCATTACAGCCATCAAATACATGCTGCTCTGCAAAATCATGCTCAACTTGTAAGTGGTGAATTGGTCGGCCATTCTGGATCTCATCAACGTCTTCATTAAAGCTGCTGTCAGACATGATCCAAAATATTTGAGTCTCCTGCTCCGAAAAATTCAAGAGTGGACATGTGTTCTGTTTCAGGCCAGAGGATGTCCAGGCCCTTATCAGTGGGAAGCTGGCCCTCCGGTACGCGGGCAGAGAGGTACCCCCAACATTTGACTTCTTATTTAAAACAATCGAGTTATCTTTGGGTTCTGATTGGAGATGATACCATGTTGGGGAGTTTTTGAGCAGTGTAGCTTCTCCAACATTCCTGTTGTTGACCTGTGTTCTCCTTTTCTTCCAGACGGACTCTCTGAAATGCGTGGCACAGGCCAGCAAGAACCGGTCACTGGCAGACTTTGAAAAGGTTTGTGTCTCGAGTTCATTGTTGCACGTTTTAAACCATTGATGATGTGAGTGGCGTCTCACTCCCACCGTCTCCCAGGCGTTGACAGAGTACAAACCTGAGCTGAGTGATGACCCCATCATCAGCACCCATCTGACCAAGCTGTATGACAACCTGCTGGAGCAGAATCTCATCAGGGTCATCGAACCTTTCTCCAGGGTCCAGGTAACCTCCTCTCCTGGTTCTGTTTTAAACTGCAGGTGGTTAACACAAGGACGAAGACCTTGAACAAATAAACTTTGTGTTTGTCTCTCACAGATAGCACACATCTCCTCCCTCATCAAACTCTCGAAGGTACATTTTCTGTTTTAATTTTCATTTGACTGAATGAATTCAGAGTTGTTCTCAGTGAAGCACAGTCTGCATGTTTCTGATTTTCAGGGAGACGTGGAAAGGAAGTTATCACAGATGATTCTGGACGAGAAGTTTCACGGTAAACAAATCCTCTGGATTTCACTTTGCTTGATTGATAAATGAAGATGATTCTCTGCAGCAGCTTTGTGCTGTTGAAGTTCCAAATGTATCACCCGTGAAACAAACTGAAGATTGGTGAGTGATGTCCTCTCTGTCCCTCAGGTATCTTGGACCAAGGTGAAGGCGTCCTGATTGTCTTTGACGAGCCAGTGGTGGACAAGACGTACGAGGCGGCTCTGGAGACCATTCAGAACATGAGCAAAGTGGTCGACTCGCTCTACAACAAAGCCAAGAAGCTCACATAAGGTCTGTGTGATAAATGCATTCATCAGCCATTACCTCCTCTAATGTTAAGTCTCCTCAACCCGTCTCCATCCCTTCCCTCAGAGAGAGCAAAGCGTCCGTCCTCCTGTCCGGAGCGAAGTGGACCAGTCAGACCTCCGATCGCTCACTTCAACCCAGGAGGGGACAGAGGAGGGGAGGAGCTACAAGGAGAGAACAAACACTCAACAATCCAGCAAGAAAATGAACCAGCCGACCAACTAACGAACCCACAGGTCAACAATGTGACGGGGGACATACAGCCCCCCCCCCTCAGTCCTCTGCTTGCCCCCTCCTCCCGTCACTGTCTCTTCCTCACAATCTGACTGGGGTCGATCTGGCACAAAGTGCTCCTCCTTATGGACAAACCCAGGCACTGCGCCCCCCTCCTCCCTCCACTGGTTTGCACTGTATGTTAAACTGGACAGGCCCTCCCCCCTTCACTTCCCCCTCTGTCTCTCTCTGCGCTGGCCATCAGGGAATCTTGTAAATTAACAATAAAGAACCTATACCGTACTTAAACTTATATTGTAAAAAAAAAAACCTGCTTGCCCTGGTGTCAGAGACCTGGATTCCAACTGTCCTGAGAGGTCCAGTCACACATGGTCGTTGAGAAGTGAATGGATCAGATCTGAGATCAGATCATATGCTCTGAGACAAAAGGCAAGACCATATCTTCTGTCCCTCCACCAGAATAACTCAAGCTGTCTTTGTACCACTCACTCCTTGGTATGAGGAGTCATGACTCGTCCACCAGCTGGCTGAGCAACAACCTAAACACCACCTTCAGCTCCTCCTGGTCAGAGTCACGGGCTGTAGAATCTGCTTCATGATGATTTCGAGCTGAAAGTCAAACGAACATTTGTGATTGGTCTCTCAGGACGGACGGAGTCAGGGCAGCGACAGGTTGGCCGGTCTGTTTCTGTCTACCGACCCTGAGAGTGAATGTCACGCACCTCCTCCCCCTCCCTCTCCCCTTCCCACACCTGATTTCACCCTGACTGGTCGGACTCAGTCACAAGGCATTCTGGGATTCGTGGACCATACAGGGAACTTCTTTGTCTTCTAATCCACCACTTGGGGACCACACCACAGTGAGAGGAGGACACTCATCCACACACTGGGGTCTCTATATGCCCCTCCCACTCCCTCTTTGTATATAACAGTTGCCAAGCATCATCCAAGGCCTGATTATAATCATTTCTTTTTTGTAATGTTTAAGGATCAGAGTGAGCCTGGCCACCGGGAGCAGGCTGAGTCACACAAAGTGCTTTTTGACGCACCACACGTGACTGGAGAGAGAACTCTTTTTGTTGGGGCGGCCTACGCTGAAGAAAAATCAAGATGTACATTTCTGGGAACTAAATTTTGAGAAGATTCGGGGTTTACCGCATATGACAAAGAAAAAACAAATGCTAATAAAAAAATGAAATGAAAACTGTACCGGTGTGATTTTAGGGACCGGCAGATGAGGTAGCTGCTGTGGTTTCGTTTCTCCTGCACTCAGCTGACCCCAGACCTGCTCATCAGCAGAGCTGTGTGTGGCTTTATGTCAAACGATTGTACAGTGACTCATTTTAACTGAATGACAGTTTGATTAAAAAACTTCTCTGGAGTCTGTTGGAACGCTGCATGTTTTGAAACGGAGGCGATGGTGAACGTCTCACTCGATGGGACAAGTTGTGTGGTTAAGAAGGTTCCAGGAGGCTCAGTAGTGACACCTGGTGACCAGGTAGTGTCATTTAACCAAGTGAACTGTTCCAAAACTTTTAATGAGATGAATTTTATTGCAGTTCTAAGGATTGACACACATCTGGAAACTCTCAGTGCGTCAGGTTTGAACTTCACAGTGAGAGAGGATCCAGGTTAACTTCACTTGGTGTTAGGGGGGGGCATCATGGCTGCACCCCGCTGGCCCAGACAAGATGAACCTTAATTCCGTGTAAATAACCCCCAACAGGGCGGACGACAGCATGTCACCTCCGCATCTGCATGTGAATGGGAGGCTGTGGAGCTGGTGCGTAAACATGCTTATCGCCATTGCGCACGGCTGGCCCGGGGCATTCCTCCGGTGCGGGGGTATTCTCGGATGTTTTGGAGTCTGCCCGGTGCTCGGTGTTCGGCTTAGTGTCAGTGGGAAGAGTGGGCCGGTCTGCCCGAGGAGAGGCTTCACATGGAGGTTTTTGTGGGGAGAGGCGGGAGCCAGACAGGCGACAGGCAGCTCTGACTTGGCCCCGGGGCAGAGGCATGGAGCGAGCGGGCGGACCAATGAGAAGGAGACATCCACTCCTCTCCGTCCTGCCCGGCCCGGCTCGGCTCGGCGCACCCTGTAATTAGGAACTCTGGTTGGGCTGGGCGCCGCCACCGTGGACATCCTGGCTGCTGCTGCTGCTGCTGCTGCTGCGTCAAGGGAGTTTGGGAACGGCAGCTCAGCCACCGGAGCCCAGCGCAGAGCCATGAACG
The DNA here is from genome assembly GCA_016785235.1 of Pseudorhombus dupliciocellatus. Lineage (NCBI taxonomy): Eukaryota > Metazoa > Chordata > Actinopteri > Pleuronectiformes > Paralichthyidae > Pseudorhombus > Pseudorhombus dupliciocellatus. Next base: position 153,896 of record JAFBJW010000160.1, on the reverse strand, counting down.
GACAGCCCTCACCTGTGTTCGAGGAGAAGAAGCCCTCGCTCCCCGGGGCCGGAGGCTCCATCCCGGCCACCAAGGCTTCCCCGACCCTGCCGGAGTCCTCTTCCACGGACATGGGCTTCTACAGCGGCCAGAGCGCGCTCCACGGCGGCGCGCAGGATTTCTACCCGGCCCAGCAGCAGCAGTACGCGGCTCAGCACATGAACCCGTACGCGTACCACCACTACAGCCTGAGCGGGATGGCTGCCGGCGGCGCGTACCCGGTGGGCAAGGCTGAGTACCCGTACCCGCACGCTGCGTACCGGGAGCACGGCGCCTTCAGTCGGGAGACACAATCAGCCATGCAGGACGGAGGTGAGTTCAGCTCTGTTCCTGTTTCCCCGGAGAGCAGCCTGGTATCGGCTCGATATTGACCCTGTAATGAAAAGTGTCCAAAGCTGAGAGAGACACAGATCAGAGACAGAGACAGTGAGACAAGTCAAATTAGATCCATATACAAATTAGGATGTTTGAAGACTTCACACTTATTTCAAATGTTGTATTTGCTGAAGCGTTTTAACCAGAGACACCAGACTGTCCACCTTTACAGGGTCATAGTCATATTTATATTTATTTATATGTGTAGGTCAAACAGACAAGGACACTACTAACATGTTATTTACAGCTTCATAAAACAGATTTCTACCTTAACAACCTCAACTTTAAGTGGATGAACCTTCAGTTGTGAAATGTTCAAATCTTTGATCTGCTTCGATTTGCTCCTGAAACTGTAATTAAAACAATAAATTAACTAATTTAATTCAGTTTATTTTGACCCTGGGCTCAACTGAAGTTTGATGGTTTGGACCCGGCTGAGAGGTCACAGACTGAGGGTCAGAGACGATGGGAGGAAGAAGTCGTTAACAAAGTGTTGTTTTTTTCTCTCAAATATATCAAGTGAAATATATCAAGTTGAAGGACTTTGAGGAAACAAGAGAAAACATTTCACATGTGATGATGATTGCTGAGCTCAGAGTGGGAGAAACCTTCTGAAGGTCTTCAGGACGCTGGCAACACGAGAAGCTGATTCATTTCAAAACTGATCAGACCTTCATGTCCTTGTCGTGAACTTCAGAGGAATATTACATAAAGTCATTCTGACCACATGCACGTGATGCTATAATGGTATTATAAGAACATGGCGGCCAGCTCCTCGGCTCCTCGGCTTCTCCTTTGAGCGCCGCCGCTCAGCGTTCAGAGGCTTTTTTCCTCTTGGCTCCTTCTCAAGCTTGGAAGGTGTCTCCGTGCAAACCACAGAGCAAAAACAAACTCGACAGACTGGTGTGCTGTTTTTGACATTCCAGCTGGGAGTCGACTCCTGGAAATGGCCTCCGGGGACTTTGGCCCACAGCCACGCTCATCAGGTGTCATGACACGTCAGTCAGCCTTGGCCTTTGAGTCATCCCACAGGGACGCTCCTTATCACGCAAGGTGGCCACACCCTGGCAAACACAAGCAAACAAACACACAAACATGTCAGCGGCTCTCGCTTTCGCTTCACATGCAAACTCTGACAGAGAATAAATCCTGTGACAGGAGGGAAGCCCTAACGCTACTTTTTTTAAATAAATCACTCCAGGTTCAGATATTTAATTTCTCAAAAATGTTGGTCCCAAAGTTCTGCAGCTGAATCATTTAAATGAGCGAAAAGCTGAGAAATGTGAAATAGAACAATAGTTTGGTTGAATAAAAACAAAGTGGGGGAGGAACACGAGCACAGAGGCAGGATGTGTACGCGCCTCCTCCAGGCTACATGAAAAGCACCTATAAATCTGCGTCTCCCTCCCCGGCTGTGGGACGCACTCAGACCAAAATTATAAGTTCAGAGCGCTGGCGGAATTTCTTTGAAATGTCGGGGTTGCAGCGGCCGAGGTTATTTTGGTGCCGCAGCGTCTCGGCACTAAAAGCTGTGGAGACCCGGCCCGCAGGCTCACGGTGCTGTTTCTGCCCCACAGTGAAGGAGGAGCCAGACATGGAGGTCCGCATGGTCAACGGCAAGCCCAAGAAGGTGCGCAAGCCCCGGACCATCTACTCCAGCTACCAGCTGGCCGTCCTGCAGAGGAGGTTCCAGACGGCCCAGTACCTGGCGCTGCCCGAACGGGCTGAGCTGGCGGCGCAGCTGGGCCTCACGCAGACCCAGGTGAGTGGACGCATGGCTCAGTCACACAGGAAGTCACCGGAAGTCTCCAAAACTGCCATGGCGGGATCAGACGGTAGAGGGACCAGGGTCCAGTGTGAGGCCGAGGCCGAACCACGGACAGGAAGTGAGGTGTAAACAGGTGAAATGATCTGAGATGTTCCTCCGCCTCGGGAGCTCGGTGACTCACCAGTTTTTTTTTTTTTTTTTAGTTTGGTAGCGAAAGCGTCACAGTCGTCAGGTGAACCACAGAGAGGCTGGACTGTCACGTTAATTGGTACAATCAGCGAAGATGAAAGTGTTTTTTTTTTTTTTTTTTTAATTTGCCGCTGATGGATGAGCAGAGCAGGCGCGTGTCAGGAGGGAACGGCTGCACGCCGGCGGCTCAGGCCGCAGACGCAGAGGGAACAGGAACTGCTGCAGTGAGAGGACGAGAGGACTGAGGAGCACGAAGATAAACCTTCAGCTCCAGTGCCATGTCCAGAGATGACAGCTCACTGTCCAGTGTTCAAGTTGAATAAATATCACACAAAACGTGACAAAGGAACCAAGTCGAGGAGAGCTGCGGCTGAATGCGGCCGCCTGCCAGGACGTGAGAGGATCTGAGGCTCTGGTTTACACAGCCGCGCTCCGCCTGCCTGATGATTTACCACAACATGAATTATCTTGGCTCAAGAGATGAAAGCAAAGCTGGCTGCACCGGTCTCGCTCTCTCTCTCTCTCTCTCTGCTCCTGTAAATCATCGCTCCGCTTTGTGCTCGGGAAACAAAAGGCAGGAGCGCGACGGCACTCAGAGTGCGGCGGAACATGTGACTGACATGTCACTCAGTCCAGGGTTGTTTATACAAATCCTCGCTGTAGCATCAGGTTCCAGTGAAAGGAGGCGCCGGTTAACGACACGTCACCTCCTGCTGGTTCGTGACGAGGAGTTAAAGTGACACTTTAATCGCTGATTTGATGAAGGAGTTTAATAACAACAGTGGTTCATGTGCAGATCTTCTCTGAGAGAAGCGTCAGGGCAAGCTTCCTGTTCTAACCCTCCTATCCCGTGCTCTGCCCTCCAGGTGAAAATCTGGTTCCAGAACCGTCGCTCCAAATTCAAGAAGCTCTACAAGAACGGAGAGTTTCCACTCGGGGAAATCGAACACAGCCCAGAAGCCAGCGACTCCATGGCCTGCAACTCCCCCCCCTCCCCTGCTGTGTGGGAGAGCAGCAGCAGCACAAACAACAACAACAACAACAACAACAACAACAACAACAACAACAGCAGCAGCAGCAGCACAAACGGCATCAAGAGCAGCATCCTGCTGGAGCCCACCAGCAGGGGGCAGGGTCCCTACCCGCCCCCTGTGGAGTCCTCGCCCACCTACATGGGAGAGTTCTCCCATCAGAACTGGTACCAGCAGCAGGGGGCTCATCTAGGCCTGCTGCCGCCGACACACCACACGCCGTCCACGGCGCCGTCTGCCGCACAGAGCATGGGAGCCGTGTACTGACACGAGGAGGACGCCGCCGAGCAGCGTGAACGGGGGCGGGGCCGTGGGCGGGGAGCTGTTTTGTGACGTCACGGCTGTAAACCCTGACATGCAGGAAAACGTTGTGGCCTTGGCTGACCTTGGCGGCGGCGCTCATCACACCGAGGAGCAGACGCTTCTTATTTGAATTCACAGAAAATATTTTGTATATTTAATATTTTGAATCTGACGGTATTTATACTTCATTTGAACTATTAAATTGAGTACTACTGAAATTCTCCCAGTAAATTAGCATGAGTGGTGTCAGAGGCGGGACGATGACATCACAGTTTCACTCAGAACTTCTGGTGTGGACCGCACGTGACGTATTTATTAGAATCTGTCACGAAAGAGTCATTGTTCACCCTTCAGTCGCCCGCTCCTCATGGATGTAATAACATTACATCACATTTACAGTCAAAGGTGTCCTACAACTCCCATAATGCAACTGGGCAGCGCACGTCAGTCAACCCAGTTCTGCAGACACGTGCTTTGAACTCTTCAAAGTTTGTGTTCAGTCTTGGAGACTTGGAGAGGACATGAGTTCAAAGGTCTAAAGTCAGTTTAATATGTTGTGTTCACGTGTTGTGTTCAGGTTTATTTATAGAGTTGGCTCAGTTTATTCACTAAAGCTTTTAAAAAATAAAAGGTCTTTATCTGACTGTTTGTCTCCGTGTGTATTTACCTGAACACACACACAGGCTTTGTTTGTCTGTATGCGATGCAACTCCCAGAAATGCACATGCACACGTGTATATGCGTGTCTGGGAGGCTGTGGGAGGTGACATAGCAGCAGACACTCTGGAGTCTCTGGATGCTAATAACACACTGCTGACACACACCGAGGGTGTACACCGCTTTCATGTGGCTCACCCCGAGACGAGTGTGCGTGTGTGCGCTCAGTCACTCCTCATGCTGTGGGAATCCAAGTCAGTCGGAGGTGCCAACAAAATAAAATAAATCATTACATTTGAAGGAGAGGGTAAATGTCTGCGATAAGATGTTTGTACCACAGGAAGTGATGCTCCATCACAGCAGCACAGCGCAGTAAATAAAAAAAAAAAAATTGTCAGGGAAAGTTAAGCATGTGAACATTTAAAAGTACTGAGGAGTGTCGGTTAATTTAATTTCTAAAGTTCCTGAAGTTCAGTCAGGTTCAGCTGTTGTTTCCTTTGATCTGTGATTGACCTGTTCAGCCTTTGATCCTGATTGAGTAGTGATGCCTGCAGAGTCCTGCGGAGGGAGCTCTGACCACCAGGCCTCATTTCCTCAGCAAACCACCGAAGAAGAAGTTTCACCCCCCCCTCTCCTGCTGCAGGTGTGTTATTAGCATGTTAGCTGCTCACTCTGTGGGCCCAGACTGGAGAAGCTCAGTGCCGCGGAGCCAGTGAGCAAACACACACCCAGGAGGACGGCCTCCATGTTTGTTTAGGCTCCTGTCTTTCTGTGCTGAACCGGCAGCTTCCAGGTGTCACACAGGAATGTATGAGAACATCAGAGGGAGACAGAGACGGAGGCATAGATGGAGACGGGGCCTGTAGAGACACAACACAGACCTGCTCACCTGCTCTCAGCACCTCCTCCTGATGACACGTCACAACCAGGGCCTCCCCACACAGTGGAGTCACCTCCTCATGCTGAGCAGTGAAGGGGACAGTTTGACTCTCTCTCTCCGTGGGTCAGACGATGACATCAGCGGCTGTGTCATGAACAACATGAGCCGACGTCACCTCAGTCTTGCTCCTCTGCAGCCGCCAGAGGCCGATACTGTGGTGATGGTGGGAGAATGTCCGATATTGGCCTCACACACACAGTGAGGCGTGTGTGCGCGTGCGCGCACGAGCGTGTTTTCTCACTGCATGAGTCAAGTTTAACAAGCACATTTAAAGTGACCCCTGCTGCTCCTGGCCTGCTTTAATTAATCTGTGTTCTCTCTCTGGCTCTCTGACCCCCCCCTCCCCCCCGCAGGACGTCCCATGCTGCCCCCCCCGTAGCAAGTTGTGAAGTCTTCGGTTTTATGGGTTTTTATATATTTGTCCTCACGCAAGCTCCAGGTCCTCCACCACCACACACTCAGATTGTGTTCGATTGAGTGCGAGCAACTGAAACACACCCTCCTGACTCTGGATGTTGTAAATATTAGACAGTGTGTTTCTCGTGTGTAAGCCGTGCACGTCGTTGTGTTGTTGGTTGTGTAGAAGCAGAAATTCAACACAATGGTTTCAAGCTGAAGCTCCCGTGTGTGTGGGAACCTTAGCTTGGTCTCTTGTGTGTTTATGTTCCATCACCTCATTGGTTCGGTGTGACGCGTCTGGGAGGAAAATCTTCCATAAAACATGACGGTGGTGTGAAGGTGGCCTGAGGCGGCTGCTGCTGCTGTGGAAAGTTCCCAGGTTTGATCTCCAGCAGAAAACAACACATCAGATCTGAAATAATTAGAAGAAGTTCTCAGGAGTCAGAGAACAGTATAATTTAAAGACAAAGTGATGACAGCATGAGATGTGTTGACTGTCTGAGACCACAGAGGCTGCAGACGTCACCTAAACTGACTTCACCTCGTGTCCGTCATAGAAAGTGGATATATATGAATATCCATATAATGGCCATAAAGTTGTTCTGATTCCCTGAAGAAGATTTAACTTCACTGGATGAGTCACAAACTTTTGTCTCTGAGCTCATGTCCAGTGTTGGCTGCCAGGAGAAGTATTTGTACATACAGGACATATTTAGACAAAGTATTCCCCAGTATGAACTTGTACTCGCATAGTACGCTCAGTGCGTTTTGGTGTTTACTCGTCTGAAGCCTTGTGAAGGACGGGGACATTGACGCAGCAGCGTGTTCATCGTCACTCTTCATTCAGTTGCACTAATGGAGCAGATTAATTAGTTGTCAGGATTAGTCTCCACTAATCCAGTTAGATGTAATACAATCCTCCTCCTTGGGCCTGAGGTGGGGGGGGGCTGGTCCCTTGACTGACAATTACAGATAATTACTGCATCAGAGTGAAAGCTTTATTTAACAAGCTGCGTCCTAAATTACCTTTAATTGACATGGTCATTTTATAAAATCATTGACGATTTGTGACGACTCTTTGCTTTTCCAGATGTTTACAGGGCGACAGATGTGACCTTCTGATTTACGACTCTGGAGAAAAGGGCCCGAGGCCCCTGGGCTCTAAAAACACTCTTTAAAACCTCGGTGAGATCACAAACTGCGTTCTTACCTCGGCTGAATAAACCAAATCAAATTAAGCGGCAACCATAGCTGGGTTTATTTCAAATAAGAACAAGAGTCAGTATCATATAAAATAGTTTAGTTTCCTGTCGCAGGTCCTGAAAGAAACATTGAAAACTGACAGATCATCATTTCCATGAGAAAAGACCCAGACTGAACGAGCCGAACTGACGCCCAGCAAATTCTAATTTAGTCAATTATTTTAATGATGAAAACTGCCGAATCAGAACATTTGTGATGAATTTTCTTTCTGGTTTGATCTTATTTTAGATTTTTTTTTTATTTGAATGCCAAAGAACATTATATATTTATCTCTAATTTGACTCCATTAAGACTCAATAATACATTAAAGTAGCTGTGTGTTCATTCAGTGCGTGTTTAAAGCGGGCTTTATAAGAATCATAAAGTCTTTACAGAACCATAAACCCAGTCAGAACACACACAGGGAATTCTATTTCTCATTTGATCTGATCTGAGGGTTTGGAAGCCACAGGCTCAGAGAACAAACTGAAAAAAAACAACAACCCACGATTATCTGATCAACTGGAGCCCAGAAAAGAAAAAGAAAAAGAAGAAGAAGAGAAACCTGAAATGTCCACAGCGCCAACTCCAGCTCTGAGGAGTTTGAGAATGTCTAGAGCTGCTCTGGAGGCACGGACGAACCCGTGTGGATATGGACGGAGAGGAAAACTGATCCAGAGCCTGGACACCGTGTGGACAGAGGTTGCTTTAGGTTATTAACCTGTGGTTAGTGACCTGTGATCAGCTGTGAGCGTGTTCGTCTGCCTCCAGAGCGGCTCACGGTCAGACAGCGTGCGTGGAACAGCTCCGGGCCCGGTCGGCCGCTAGTCCATCATCGCGTCCTGTCTGTCACATCATCTGAGTTCTTGGCATGGAGTCCTGCTGGTGTGCCGGGTACCACAGTCCAAAATTGTTCATGTATCCCCCAGTGTGCATCGGCGCTCCTTTGGCCACCATGCCGTTGTCCCACAGGGAGCATGGCGAGGAGGAGGAGGGCGGTGGCGGCGGCGGGGCGAGGTGGTCCCCCTCAGGTCCACAGGGCCCGTTCTTCATGATCTTCTTGTATTTAGATCGTTTGTTCTGGAACCAGATCTTCACCTGAGGGACAAGGAACAGGACAGAGTGATTCTCCTCATGCTGCGCCTGGTCTTTTATTTTGAAGGCAGAGGCGACAGGAGGGACACGGCTGAGAAGACAAAGGAAACTGCAGGATTACATGTACATGTAGCACAGTAGTGCGTGGTTTTAATCAGGGTGATAAATCATATGTCACCTGTGGCTACAGGTGCTTCAGCGGTGGTGTTGGTGTTGACGTGATTGGCAGGTTCAGTGTTTCCAGCCTGGTTTTCAAATTGAGCTCCAAATTACACAAATCTGCCTCGCGGGCAAGAACTAATGAATCGTGGGTAACAACAGGCAGGCGGCGCGGGAGACCTCGGTCTGAATCGCCGCCGCGGAGGGAAAAAGCTCTGGGCTGATGAGCGAGAGCGAAACGGAGGAAAGTTCCAGTGGTTTTGTCGGTGCTGACGGGAGGCCGGGGAATTATCCCCCAGAGTTTACAAGCATTCATGGAAGATTCTATTATTCCATAAAAACTATGCTTGCCGGTTTAATTGACTCTAAAAATATTTGGAAAAATGATCCTGGACAGAAGAGCAAGTTTCACACCCGCAGCTGAATTTCGTTTCTGCTGCTCCAGAATCTGTTGGTGTCAGTCACGACCTGTCGTGGCGGCGAAGACAGAGAGTTCAAGTGTCGCTCCACAGGTTCCTGCAGAGTTTAAAGCTCAAACTGAAACGCCGTGCTCCGTCATGGAAGCGACGGCAGGGGGGCTCGGCCTCAGAGAGCAGCGCTGATGAGCCCACGACTCCGTCAACAGCACGTTAGCTTAATGCAGCTCCAGCCAGAGGATCCTGCTGTAATTATTGGTTTCATATTCCAGCAGCAACACGGAGCCGACAGCTTCTCAGAGAACGCCGCTAATGGCCGGGGGTGGGGGGGGGGGGGCCGAGACACAGGCCAGGTGTCTGACAGAGTGTTCTCTAATAATTTACACTGTGTTTACTTCTATTTATCAGTACTTTACATGTTCTTTAGAAACTGTGCCTGTGTGTGTGTGTGTGTGTTTTTCAGGGAAAATGTGCTACGTGCCATTTCTCAGCTGCGTCTGGGAATGCTGGCGATTTCAGGGGAAAGTGCTCAGTGGTTGGCTGGAGGCCTAATGGCACCAAGGCCGGACTGAGATGTGGTGTATGATAACTGTGTGTGTGTGTGTGTGTGTGTGTGTGTGCGCGTGGCCGCGTCCTTCCTGTTTGCTTGTTTCCGCACTGTGTGTGTTACTGCAGGGGTCCAGTAGGGGGTGCCCCACAGAGCTCGCTCTTTTCCGTCTCGTTCAGTAAATGAACAAAGATGGCGACATCTGAGTGGATCAAGGTTCGGCTGACTCCAGATCTGAGTCATGTAGATCCGCTCACAGCCTCAGGCCATGGGCCTCGACGCTGCCCCCGGCCCTTCATGATGGTATTGCACCTTGCATGCGCGTTGGAAAGTCTCTGGCGAACACTGGTGACGTCAGCAGCTCAACACGGCTCGTAACAATCAGACTCCGTGTTCCTCGGAATATTCACAGATTTAAAGGTGAAGACACAAAAAAACCAAACAGCGTGAGTGCGCACATCCTGAACCACTTTGTACGACTAAAGCGAAGACAAATGAACGGATCATCTCTTAGTCCCAGTGTAAACAGAGCTGCTGTTAATTCATTCTGGATTAGGACAGTTCATGTGATGACATCAGCTGTATACACACACACACACACACACACACTCACTCACACTCGTGTCATGTTTCAAGTTTTCCCAACGCTCTGATATAAAGTTTCCCGCACCTGCTCACACCGGGTCGGTGATTTTTCAAATTCAATCTGGTCCCAGTTTATAAAGTTTGAGAGGAAACTGAACTGAAAGGTTTCAATAAGTTTAATAACCTTCATATTAGTTTGAGATGGAGTCAGTTATTAATAAACGAGCGAGCAGCGGAATATACTATTGTCATTTAAATGAGCAGATTTGAATGTGAGCTGATGCAAAACAAAGTTTCTCTAACAGACGCTGGACGAAGTTTAATGACAGACTAAAGTTTATTTACTGGTTAAAATAGAGTTTCATTATTTCTAATGACTGAACTCTGCGGCAGTGAATCCTAATTATTATTAGCACAGAAGTAATATAATAATTAGATGATAAAGTTTAAAGGACAGTTGCAGAGTGTCAAAGTGAAAATGATAAAGTGTAACCGATCCCGTGTGTCTGGGTTTTTCCCAGAATTCCCTGAGCAGGAAATATCGCGACCATGTGAGGGCGTCTCTTCTGAATCAGAGATGTTTGGATTATTTTGAGACGTCCACTCCACGGCATGGGACAAAATGGCCGCCATTATTCTCCTGAACTGCTCAAGCGTGTGCACATAGAGAGCAGACGTGCGCACACACACACAGGGGCGTGACTCCTTCTTTTGAATGTGCGTTGTGCATTTCAGGTTTTCTTGTCATCGGTTTCTTTTCTTTTGTCTTTTTTACGATGGATTTCATGACCAACGCTACGTGACTGCGCTTACATGATATTTAATTACAGGCTCTCTCTGCCAGGATCAACTTACACGTGGACGCAAACATGTGACACCTGGGAGCCAGAACACACCGGCGTCTGTTCGGACTTTCACTTTGCTCGGCCCCTTTCCACCGCGAGACCAAACCTCAATCTGAAATCCACCGGCATCTCACAGACGTCGGGATCATGGATTAAATCTGAGGGTCGTCCATTAAAGTCTAAACTGAAATAAAATCATCATGATGAAGCTTCCTGGTGTGTCTCCTGTGACCTCAGGGTGAGGTGATTACAGAAATATTCCCTCCTGGGTTTTTCTGTGAGGTCCGGTCAGAGTGTGTGTACCTGGGTCTGCGTCAGGCCCAGCTTGGCCGCCAGGTCAGCCCGCTCGGGCAGGGCCAGGTACTGGGTCTGCTGGAAGCGCTGGTTGAGCGCCTGCAGCTGGAGGCTGGAGTAAATGGTCCGAGGCTTCCGGATCTTCTTCCCCTTCCCGTTGAGCCTCACCTCCCCGTTCTCGATCACCGTCGTGGGCTTCTCCTGCTCTGGAGACGGGAGGAGACACAGAGTCAACTGGACGTTCGTCCCAGGGTGTCCACTGAGAGAGACAATGAGCGGAGAGCCTGGAGATGTTTTATGGGTTCGAGCTGTCGTCGTCTCCGCGAGTGACATGCTGTTTACACACCCGCCGGAATGTTCATACGGCAAAGCACAATGGAGTGTTTAACACATTGACTACAGCGGGATGAACACGCGTGACAATGGACACAAGTGAGGAGATGTTCTGTCCAACATGCTCCTCAGACAACACGTCTGTTCGGGAACCGTTTATATGGGGTGTGTGGGCCCACACTGATCGTTGTTATGACATCAGCTCGCAGCCTGCGGTGGCAGCAGAGAACAGCTGTGGACACGCCGAGGCCCCACAAGACGATCACGCAATGTATGTAACTGAGCAGACGCTCAGGCTCGGCGCCGAGCGAGAAAGGAAACCTTAACTTTAGAAAAGACAACAAGTAAATAAACAAATAAACAAATAAATCGGAAGTGTAAATGTTCAGTTGGAACATTTATGATTTCAGTTTCCTGAGTCATTGTTTGAAATTCCACAAGCTTCCTGATGTTCCTAACCTCATTAAGACCCTGAACACAGGAACAAACAATTTATAATTATATCTAAAGATACACACATATATTTGATTTCTTAGTGTGTATGTATTTTCGTGTACATATACACAGCGAATTTCCTTTATCATCTTTTTAAACATGTGGCAACGTTTGTTGCTGACATTGATGATTAAATCATTTTCTCAACATTATATATATATATATATTATATATACTGTGAGTGTAATAAGAATCAGGACATTTTTGGAAGTGTAATTATCAGTGAATAATTTATCTGAGATTATAAATGGATCTCACATTCTAGCATATTTTAGGTATCATGTGGAAACATTTGAGGACGGAAGATAAAAGTTGATTTGTTGTTGATGTTGTGAAACATTTATATTTTCAGTCGAACAAAGAATGAACAGATTAAAATACTCAGTATGAATTAACCTGGTCAAAAGCAAAACAGAAGTAAAATGTAAATAAATTGTTTTTTTTTTTTATTTTGTTAATCTGACAAATTGTAAACATAAAAGCTAAGACCAAACCGTCCCTGAAGTATTTCTGTGGCTGAGACCTTTCTAATAATAAGTATTAGTATAACCAGATTCAAACAGAGCCTCAGGATCTGATGACGTCTGTTAGTAATTAATAAACATTATGATTATTGTCCATCAGCTACAGTTCAAATGTCCAGAAGCTCCAAATGAATTATTTGAAATATGTTGGATCTTAAATAAATTACTGGATCCAATAAATATAATAATTATTTCAAGTGTTAAGAATACTTATTTGTTTATGTTAAATTACGTATTATTGTTTTAATGCAATATTTCATCGACGTCATGAAAGATTTAACTTACTGTAACTTAAATCTGCGTGTCTAATTTTGTAGAGTTAATTTAAAAAAATAAAATGTCTCTTTGCAGAATTCCTGATTTTAAGGATTATAGTGGAATTATAATTATTATATTATAGTATTATTGATAATAATAATATTGCTGTTATTGTTGTTCGTATAGAGATAATATAGAGTGATATAATAATAATAGATAATATAGAGACATGGCGGCTGGTGGGACGGAGGCTCTGGGACTCTGGGGTTCTGGGGTTGGACAGGCCGCAGCTCCCGGGGCCTGCGGGACACCACATGTCTGGATTCTGGTTCAGGCCTTAGACTCATGTTTACTGAGGCGAACCTGTGTGTGGGTCCAATTACCGCTGTGGTTTGTTCCCATGAGCGGAGAGTATTGAAATCATCTGTGAGGAGCGTCACAGGAGGTTTTTTTTTCACTGAGCCGATCCAAACCCAGTCACTCTGAATATTACCATCATCATTACGTATTATTATTATATTGATATGTATTTGATGCAGCTCTCTCGGCTCCAGCCGGGCTGCGGGGCCTCAGACCCACGTGTAAACATTCAGAACCGTGATCAGAACATTTTAATTTGTCCCTGAGTTTAAAACTCCAACCCACCTCCGTCCTCCAGTCTGCTGTGGCTCAGCGCGCTGCCGTGACCCCCGTGCTGGTACTGCAGGTAGGCCCCCGGGTGGTGCGCGCCCACGGGGCCGTGGTAGGGCGGGTAACCCAGCGGACGGCCGTACGAGGAGCCGCCGGTGCCGAACGGCCCGTCATGCTGCGCCGGACCCACGGCGTGCAGCCCGTGCACCGGGTAGTGGTTGTGGGCCAGGCCGGGGGACGGCTGCTGGGGCCCGGGGTAGCCGTGGCCGCCGAACTCCAGGAAGGCGGACTTGGACGGGTCGGGCGGCACCAGAGGGTCCGAGATGGAGCTCATGGTCATCATCAGGCTGCGGGTGGAGGAGCTGGGAACCAAGGAGCCACCAGCTAGGACCTCCGGCCACGAGTCATCCCCAGGAGAGCCGGCAACGAGGCTTCAGGAACTCTTTAAGAACTGCGGAGAAGCTTCTGGTTCTGGTTCTGGTTCTGGTTCTGGCTGCGGGCTCCGGCATGAAGCGGCTCACAGCGGCTCTCTGCGGGTCTGTGCTCCGCTACATCCCGGCCGAGGGCTTCGGAGCGCGGCGTCTAAAACCATGGAGTCCCGGGGAGGAGCAAGAGGAGCAGGAGCAGAGCGGGAGCCACACGCCACTGTGCGCAGGAGGAGGAGAAGCAGGAGAACCCTCAGAGTCAAGTGGAGTATCCCGGACTGTCCCTGCGCCTCCTCAGACCCGGACTGCTGCTCCCTCCTCGCGCTGCAGGCGGCTCTGTGCGCGCGCGGTCCTCCCCTGACTCCTCAAACCTTCCTGCTCCTCCTCACGCACGACGCGCTCATTGGCTGCAGCAGCTCACCGTGTCACACTCATCTCAACGTGCACGGGACGGAGCGGCTCCTGGAGGGTCCGAGCCCCGTACTGCAGCACAGACACACACACATTAAAATTATCCGAATAATTATTTAGAGTCGCTGGAACCTTCCACACATCCACAGTCACCCACCTGAGGCTGCGGCGTTTTATATTTAAATTTATCAAAGACACGCGAGCAAAGAGAATAAAAACTGAATAATTCATTGAATAAAATGAGGCGGAATTAATTTATTAAACACGATGAAATCAGATCAACAATCATCTGATTTAAATCTGGCATTGTTTGTCTTGTTTTTAGGATCGGAAGAAGACGAAAATTAGGAGTGAAATCACGCACGCGAGTTTACACACACACACACACACACACACACGCACACCGAGCAGATTCACAGTGATCTCTGATACAAATCATAATTACTGCAGATCTTCAGCTTCAGTAATTATGATTACTGAATGAGTTTTATTAATTTGTTAAAATCTAAAGCTTCAATAGATTCTAAACAGGAGTCACTGAATTATACGTTTATGGAAAATATCTACTTATGATTTAAATAAATCTCAAACGTCCACCTTTATTTTTTCATTCCAGAGGTTAATGGACAATTTCACACCTTATTAGAGAAGACAAAAAATATATATTCACTTTTAAATATTAAACTAAAAATTCAAACCTTTCTTGTTTAGTGCTTTGAAAAATAAAACGAAAGGTTTAATAATTCAGCAAAAACAGAAACACGACTTCTCCACCGGCTTTATACCTTTAATGGACAAAAGTACAAATACTAAAACATTTAAACATTAAAAAGCATTTAACTTCATTCAGATATTTGTCCCTTACAGACTAAATAATGAGCGGCACTGTGGAATGTGTGACAATAATAATGTTAATTGAAATGAATAAGCAGTTAATGTATTTAAAGAGGTGGAGTCCCAGTTAACCATTAATTTAATGGCTGTATCATAAATTCTAATTAGGGGCAGTAAAAGTGAAATATAACTTAAAGCTCAGTGATGTGTGACAGCAGTCAGCTCATATTCAGCACGTGGACCGCCTGTGTGTGTGTGTGTGTGTGTGTGGAGGATTCAGTCTCACACTCTGAGTTGTTTCTTCTGGAAGCTGAAGCTGAAACAGAGAAACAGATCTGAACAGGAGCTTTTATAGATCAACTCCCGAGGCCCGAGGCTGTCAACACACGCTCACACACACTCCTCTGCTCCCTGACAGCTCTTTGAAGACGCTGCTGTCACTCACACACCCACACACGCAGTGTGAGACGTGTTGGCGTGTGTCCTCCTCCAGGACAGCACTGTGTTACAGCAGCAGGTTGAAGTGTGGAGCAGCTTTCATCTGCCGCCAACATTCCTCCGTCCCTGACTTCACCTCTGAGCCGGCCACGCCCTCTGACACGGTCCTGCTCAGTTGTCAGATTTACCTCCCCACCTCCCCTCACCCAGACCGAAGGTGAAGCAGTCAGTGAGGGGCAGAGAGAGAGGTGCATCATGGGAGCAGATCCTCCTCAGTGCAGGTTCCCACAGTTTGGTGGAAGGAGACGAGGTCCCGGTGTAAGACTCGTCTCAGGAGGTATGTGGGCCTGCAGGGAGGCAGCCTGGGACGTGTTCGTCAGATAATCCAGTCCTCACAGCTACAGGGAGCAGGACCTCCAGGCAGGGCCGTCATTCTTCATTTGTCCCCCCCTGCAGGGACATCTTGGGACACAAGCAGGACCCACCTGAGCCCCGTCCCTTCATGCAGGGACATCAGAATGTTTCAGGAGCTCATGGAGCGTCTCCTGAACAAGACAAGAAGCGACCCTGTGGACACCGCGTCCCCCTTGTGACGGAGGGACCAAGAGAAGAAGACGCCTCCCTGTCAATCATGTGACCTGAGGATAAAGACCTTTTTGGCGATGGCATGGGTGTGAGTGTGAGCGTGCACGTGTATGCGCCTCTCCTCCTGGAGGTGAGGTGAGGCGAGCGCCGAGGTGGAAGCTGTAATTATGGCGTGCCATTATGGAGCAGAACAAAGACGAGCCCTGCAGCCCTGCAGCAGCAGCAGAGCAGGGGATGTTCTGTTAATAACAATGCTCCTGAACGTAGCGCAGACACCGCGGCGTCAATCCTCCCACACGTGTGTGTGTGTGTGTGTGTGAAGGGAGGGAGAGGGTGTGTGTGAAATACAAAAAGTTCCAGAACAAGATCAGGTCTGGAGATGTTTTCTGGAGAAGTGAAATCATGTCCTCAGACGTCTCAAACCCAGGGAGGTGAACTGACGTCCCTCTGGGACCAACTCCCACCTGACCACTGTCTTTTCCACCACAAAAGTCCAATAAAGCGACGGGACAGGTTTTAATGGGATGTCTTCAGGACAAAGTCACACCGTCTGACTGGGTTTATCAGATCCTGCTCCACTGAAGCGCTTCACTGGCTTCCACTGCGGAGGGATGGCCATTAGTGTTCCCCTCAGTTCTGAGGTAAACGATTCCTGAAGACTCAGTGTCTAGTCCGTCCAGCGATACCTGAGAGGAGGACGCAGTGTCCTCACTCTGGACGTGGACGCGAACATCCGGTTCAATATAGGAAACAAGCCAGAAAACAAGGGAAAGAGAGGCGCCGCGATGGAGATGATATGGACACACCAGCTGCTCCTCCCTCCGCAGCCACACAGACGGAGACAATGACAATTTGTTCCCATTAAAACGAATGAGGTCATCATTGTGACAACATAACCTACAAGTTGTTTGGATTGGCTCAGCTGCCAAATCACAACCCAAATGATTTTCCCCCACAGTGAAGTTCACCTGGTCACACCATTCCACCTGAATCACCAGAGGAATAAACCTCTGCTATGGTCATCTAGACCCAGGACCAGGGCCCAGTTCCTGAGACTCTTCTGACCACGACGTGAACCCCGCAGACTGGTTTCAGAACGGGGAGATGAAAGTGCAGCTGTGCTCTCAGATCTCGGAGCAGTTAGGAAACTGTTTCAACTGGAATCTGTGTGAGGGAACGCGTAGCGTGATGATGATCTCTGGGGCTCGGGTCCCTCCTGGTCAGCTGACCCGCCCTCGCGGTGTCTCAGTTCAGAGCGGCGACGCCTCGGACACACCACAGTGTCCGTCCTCTGCTCACCCAGAGGACAGATTAGATCAGGAGGGTTGCCTCAGGAAAATTAGAATTCCAGCAGAATCAATACAGAATATAAGAATGAAATAAAATTGATTTTTAAAAAAATTAAAGAATAAAGGAAAAAAACACAGAAAAATATAACAATAAGAAAAACAAGGCAGTGGAGACCATGTTATGATAAACATGTTTGTTTTTCTAATCTGAGGATTCCTGTGAATCACCTCTGCTCCGTCTGTCTCTCTGAACCACTTCAAAACAAACAATTATCATAATTATCTTATGGGCAAATTGGTCTTGAAGTGGTTTTGGGATTTGGGCCAGGATCAATGCCGCTGGTATTGTGCGCCGAGCCGGTTGGTTCTCTCTGTCACAGACGCCTGGGTCCACGTGACGATATTCAGCCTCAGGATGGTCACTCGTCAACGTCACCAACCCAATCCCATGTCAGAACCTTCAGAATCGTCAGCACACGTCCCATTACTGACTGGCTCGTTTGATTGGCAGCTGATCTGAAGTCTGACCCTGAGTCTGTCAGTCCGTCTGAAGCTGGACACCAGGAGTGGCAGGGTCCTCTGGGTCAGACTGACCCAGGGTTCTTTGTTTGGACTTCAGAAGAGGAAGCATCAGTTTCGGTCCTGGTGTCCCTGAGTGTCCTCTGTCCTACACAGACCTCACGCTCGCCGAGCAGGAGGAGCAGCTCCTCTGTGTCATGTCTCCTGCGTTCGTCAGAACAGGTGTTTCAGGCTCCGCTGCGATCAGACGGCGTTATGCAAATCAACAACGGATTGAAACTGGGAAACAAGCGTGTCAGCAGAGTGCTGAGGTGGAGAGGACACACGACCAAGTTCTGCATCTGTCCCCACATATGGCGTCACCTGCCGCCCCACATGCACACACACACGCACACACACTGATGTGTGGTGCCCTCTGCAGTTGAATCCAGTCGGTCCTTGTGTTTATCTCCTGAACTCATTGGTTTCTGTCCGTGATATTCGATCCGTTTCAGTTGGGCGGTGCCGGGCTTTGATGTCCGTGGGTGTGTGCGCATGCATGTGCGTGATCCTGTATTCATGAATGGGCGCACGTTTGTTTGTATTAACTATGATTGATCCAAGTGCTCTCTCACCATCGGCCTGGGCGTGTGTGCGTGTGCGTGCACATGTGTCCTCCGAGCTATGGTGAGGGTGTGGTTGGCTTGTCTGTGTGGAGGAGCACATTCAGCTAATTGGTGGAGAGGACAAGGAGAAGAGGAGGAGTAGAGGAGCCCACATTCCTCAGGCTGGAGGGTTGAAACACTGAAAGGTCACACCGTCCGTTCAATGACAAGATTATTTTCATTAAGGATTCAGGGACAATGTGATGTGTTTACATGTGCAGCCGTCACGAGGCCTTATGAGCACCGGTGTCACTTTGTCATCTGTGTTATTAGAAACTCTCAACACTCACGTGTGTCTTTGATCTCTTAAATTAGGAGAATTAAAAGCCCTGCTGTCACTCACTCACGCGCTGACTGTGGCCGAGCAGAACTCTTACCGCTTCGTGTTTGATGATTTAAAGTCTGACCAACGTGTTCCTGGAGTGATATCATCAGCAAATAATAACATGAGACGTTAAGTCCGTTAACGACTTTGTTCATGAATAAAATAAAAACCTCCTGTGCTCTTCACAGGAGAGAGAGAGAGAGACTGAAAAAATGATGAAGGTGATGATGGTGATGATCAGGCAAGGTCATAGGAAAGTGAGATAAACCTTGAGTTCTCTGCGTGCACATCAGCCTCGAGGTCAGGACGTGTGTGTTCGGTTGTTCAGTTTGTGCACGTGCACTGTGCACTTCTCACTCGTACCGCCTGATTAAACCAACAGACAGCGAGCCAAGGAAAACGCTGAGTGTGTTTCTCTCCCTTCGCTCACACACGTGCACACGCGGCAGCAGAGGAGATGATGAACTCTCCGTGTCGACCGAATCAAAAACAACATTAATGAGAAAGATTTAATGGCCGTCATTTGTCAGCCTGTCCACAGCTGAACTCAGATACAGATCAGAATCCCACAGGACGAAGCTTCAACAAGGACAAGAAAATGAAACATAAAGTGAGTCCAGAAGAGAAACAGCAAAACTAAAGTGTCAGTAGTTGTGATGAAAATATCTGGATTACTGCACATGGTCCCACCAAAATAAACGTTATGTTCTAAAATGTTTGATACGTTTAGACGAGAGCTGAATTACTTGTCAAACACAAATTAATTAAAATGACAAAGAAATGAAAAGCACCCCCAAGCTTGGTCTGGTCCATTTATCAGGTCTCTCCAACACTCATTTTTTCCAAACCAGGAAGTGGACTGACACAGCCGGGACATGGTGACTCAGAAAGGTGAGCGAACATGTGTGTGTTTGAGGGTGAAATGTGGAAACAAGCAGAAATGTGTTTGTTAACTTAAAATAAAACCTGAGATATTTGATTGAATTGAGCTCTACTGTGACTCGAGGTGTTTGATTATTCTAAATAAAGACAACGTCTCTTCCTCCACAGGTCCAGAGCTGAAGCCCCCAGACACCAGGAGTCATCAGAGGGGAGGAGCCATCACCTGTTGGTCCAGTTGTGAGTCAGTGTCAGCTATCAATCATGACGCCTGAACCTGTTTAAATCATGAAATAATAAATGTGATCGGGCGTGATCAGGGACGACGTCACGTGACAGAAACCCTGACCACTGTGTGGCGCTGTGGGTGGAGCACCTTGGTTGTGATGTTGGAGGTGTGTGTGTGTGTGTGTGCGTGAGTTGGAGGTGTGTTCAACATGTCGTGCATTAAAAGGAGACGCACCTCTTCGTCACGGAAACACTGCCTCACAATCACGCATGTGTTAATTATAGTTTCTGTGATAAGATGTTTGTGTCTGTTGCCATGGTGATTGACCCATTCATAATAAAAACAGACATGGCGTAATCCTGACGCCTCTTAGCAACATTTGGACCCAGCAGTTGGTGGGATTATATTGACTTCCTCTGGAATCAGGTATATTCTTACAGACTCAGTGGAGCCGAGGTGCGTCAACAAACAGATTAGCATGGTTAGCACGATTAGCATCAGGTTCATTACTACCAGGCCTCGTTAATGGACACACTGTTTACATGTAAGCTTGTGCGCGTGTGTGTGTGCCAGCGATGGAAGGAGCCACAGTCATAATAATAATTTCTACCAATGTAATATTTACATCAACCAGATCTAACTCAGTGAAACAGCCATGCAGCCAGTATTCTGTCTTCTCCTCAGTACTTCATTACACATATTATGCGTTAGTAGTGCTCTCTAATCAAACATACCAGTGGATAGTTTCTCCCAGTACAGGCAGTGAACTGGTCCGGCTGCAGCTGGTGGGAGCAGGAGTGTGTGCTAATGGCACAGACAATAATAATAACAACAACAAAGAGCGGGGCCTCTTCAACCGTTTCCAAATGTCGTTCCAGGCCTGGCTGTAATGAGGCTCAGTGCACAGTTGAATGCTGGGTAATTGCTGAACAGAGGAAATGGTTTGTCACCATAGCTTCCTCCGTGTGTGTGTAAACATCTGTACTTCAGTGTGTCTCTGAACTCGGGGCCTCTTGACCGACTCCGTCTGAACGCTCCGGGGAATCGGGCCCCGGAGGAACCAGCGACCTCCTCCGACGTCTGAGTTCTGCTGCAGGTGGCGAGCGCCGATACGTTTCTCGATCAAGAGGAGGAGGAGCAAAGCGAGAGAGGAAAGTACTACGGAACCAGACGTGGACAGACTGATCGCACCGGGCTGTTCCACCGGGAGGGATCCTCTGTGTGAAACCACAGAACTCCTCATTAAAAGCCGGCTGACCTGTAATCAATTAGAATGAATACCCAGAATCCTCTGCTCTTTGTGAGGTACTGCAGATGATCCTGCTGACATGACGTTGCTGATTATCAAAGCCATGTTCAGTCACGTGTCTCAGACAGAACGAACCACGTCCTCTGAGCCCGTTAGCGTGGCGTGACCTCAGGTACGCCACGGGGATCCCAGGCCACGCCCACAGGCCACAGTCAGGTTAAACGAGGTGCTGTTATGTAACACGGAGGCAAGGAGGGTTATGCAAATGTCTTCTGTCGGCAGGTCTCAGGAGGACACCGTGTAGGACACAGCACTGATGGTCCACTGATGTGTTCAGGTCACCTACGTATACTGTCAATGACACGCATGTGTGAAGCCTGTGGATGTGTGAAACAGGAGCTGGGCCTGTTAAAGGGGAGCAAAGACAAGATTTACCCCCGGATCAGAACTCTGTGCCCGAGCAGCGACTCAGGGTCAGGCCTGATCAAACTGCACCTCTACACACGATCACCGTTCCATCACACACACACACACACACAGAGGGTGCACAAGGAGGAGGGTGTTGTGTTTGGTGCCCTGAGGACGAGCTCAGGAAAACTGGCTCTCGTTATTTTCCATTTGAGATCTAAAACAATATGTAAATGTCTGAAATGAGGATGTTGAGCAGCTGCCGTTGATATAGAATTCACAGCTGTAAAGGGGGGGGGCGGGGTCGGGTGGCTCCCAGGGGCCCGTCAGAGACTCACTAATATTGTTATTAGCTTGTTTATGAAGATGTTATCCATTCAAATAAAGGATTGTTTGACTTGGAATTGAAGAGCGAGGTTACCCTCTGTCCCACAGAAATATAAAGTGGGACTGAACCAAACCTCTTCTCGACATGTTTGCATCGTCTGACCTCGTCACATCTTCTGACCTGTGCTGTTTCTGAGACAGGACCAAAAGCTGAAGCTGTTTTTTCACTCTGGAGGTCTGATCAGAACCGCTGCCTTTGGATCTTCAGCTGAAGAGCGACTCTGTGTGTGTGTGTGATGTGAGCCTCCACATCTGGCCCCTGTGTGTGTGTGTGTGTGTGTGTGTGGAGCTGCAGGTGACAGCCACAAGTCAGGGTCATTAACTCTTTTCTGTGAGTGTGAAGGTCGTGGGGGAGGCGGGGGTGGTGAACAGGTGGTGATCATGGTAATAAAGACTGAGCTGCTCTCACCTGAGGTGTTCCAGACGGGATTTTTCCTCCCACACAGTTCTGGGTCGACCCCCGGCCGGCCCGGTTTACGTCCTGACCAGGTGTCTGAGGCCGGTCACACGAGGAAGCTGCTGACCCAACCACAGCCTGATGAACACCATGGACACAGTACGACGGTCCCTCTGTCCGTCTCCAGGGCCTTTTGTCTCAGGGTGGTGGACGAGGAAGGGCACACTTTCATCTGAAGCGGCGACCCAACACAAACTCAGCTTTTCTTGATTCAGGTTCAAGGGTGACACGAGGTCCGCCTGCTATTTTTAGCGCCAAATCCAAGACGGCCGACCTTTGTCCTTTCTGTCCCGGGGTCAGGGGTCAGGGGTCAAACGTCAGCCGGCTGAAATGACAGTTTATTTTTAGAGTAAACACTGCTGCTATTTAAAGCTCCATAAAGAGGCTGGTCAGATAATTATACCCCCAGTTGGTCGGGTGCCATTTATCCACCCACGCTATTGGTCAATTGCAGCCATATGTGGACAAACTAGGGGGTCTGCCCCCGTGTGTGTGTGTGTGTGGTTTCGCTGTATAAATGTCGGTATCTCTGGGTTTCTCTGTTGTTAGTGCGGCCTCTGCTAATCTGCTCTTCAATTTGGCTTCAGAGCTCAGCACACGCTGTCCAGCTGCGCAGGCGTCCTCCGCCCACTGCGAGAGGCTGTTTACGCCGCGCCCTCTGAAGCCACCCAGAGGCCGACGGCGAGGTGGAGTGGACAAGAGGACGAAACGACCAAAGGATGGCCTGAAACCGAAAAGAATCTGCAGAGATGGCGCGTCTCATCAGTGTCCCTCAGTTATGTGTCTCATTTCCATGAAGAGGAAGAGTCTGTGCTGCAGTCACATCAAATCCTAAATTCTCAAGCTGTGACTGAGTTCTTCTCTGAGCCTCAAACACAATAACTGAAACACGGTCTGACATTGTCCGTGTTTCCTGTGACGAGGATTTTATTTCATACGACACGATGACCGGGTGGGTTTTGATGTGTTCAGATGTGCTGAAGGTTTCCTGTGGCTCTGTGATGTCATGGTTTATAGTCTATAGTCAGCTATACTCTGAATATATTGGGTCGTTGGCTCTGCCCTGCTCCAGTACTGGAGCTACAGGTAGTGCATGTAGGCAGTACATGCAGGTAGTACAGCTCATGGCAGGTACTGAGGTCTGAGAGAGCAGACCAGAGTGAGCTGGGGAACAGAAGAACATGTTCTTCTCTGCCCACTGATCCCTATCAGACAAAACCACGACTGGCGCTTGGTAGCTTCGCTTCCGGAGCAATTACCCTCCTTTCCCTCGAGACCCCGGAGAAACTGAGTGTGTGTCTGCTCCGAACCGAAGCCTCAGTGTGACTGTCGGAAAACTCACTGACATAACCAAAAATACCCATAATCCCTCTGTGTGGACACATCAGGTGTTTACCCACGGCCTCCAGCTCTAGCTTAGAAAACTGAGTCTGAGTGAGAACGTTCTGATTTGTCATAATTCTCTGAACTTCTCTGATTGGTTCAGGGGGTGTGGCCCTGTATATGTACACAGTGTGTGTGTGTGTGTGTGTGTGTGAGTCAAGGATCAAGGAGAAGATAAGAAACCATGGCTGCCGTTAGAAAACGACCCCGTAGCTTCCTCTGTCTCACCTGTCGACCCTGAGTAAATAAACCAATTCAACATTTCAAAACTGCTTTGGCATAAATTTAAAAAAGACATTTAAGAGAACGACGACCGGCGCAGGACCGACTGGATTTGTGCAGATCCGTGGTTTCCTCGGGTCGGACGATGCCGAGGAGCATCTGGTAACACTTGTGTGTAATTGCTGCTGTGAAACCCTGAAGATCTGAGAGCAGGAGAAAATTCCAACATGTTTTTCCTCCGTCCTTCTCCGTTCGCCTGCAGTTGGAATTTCACCAGATTTCAGGCCAAAACAAAAGAGGGTGGTGTTCCAAGTGGAAGAGGAAAAAAAATGTGTGTGTGTGTGTGTGTGTGTGTAAAAACCTGTCACAGAAACAACAGCTGTCCACATGAGCACGTTTCACATCACGTCCTCCTGAAGGATTCCATCCTAAGATACTAAGATGAAGAATTGTTTGATGGTCGTGGGGAAGTGGAGCTGTGTGTGTGTGTGTGTGTGTGTGTTAGTTCTCTAATGAAAAATAGTTTGTTCCACAAACTCTCTCTCGACTTCTGTTCCCGTTCAGTTTTTGTTCCTGCGTCACTCAGACGGTTCAACGTTCAAATGAAAACAAATCACTGTTATTCTCCAATCTATCAAAGATCAGTTCAAACTAAACTTAATGTATAACAGCATATTGTTTGAATTTATATTTCCATCTGTTCCTGCGACATCACAGAGAAAAAGGTCAGGGGTTGAGCAAAAATAAAAAATACAAAAGAAACAAATCCTTTTTTTTTTTTTTTTTTTTACAGAAAATGAAATTAAAACTAATATTAAGAATTTTATTTTTAGAAGTTTTTCTTGCTGGTTAGAAATTGAGCGCTTCAAAAAGGCGCAGACTGACAATATGAATTTACACCTAAATAAAAAACGAAACACAAGTGACCAGATGAAATATGTTAAAAAACATATATTTAACACACGCCTTGATGGAGGGTTAAATAAAATGCATATGAATATGAAGCATCGATATCTCTCCGAAAAAAAATCTACTTGAAAATGAATTTTATAAACGTAACAAAATAAATGAGGGAGATGTTTGTTTGCATGGAGGTAAATACAGAGCCTGCACCTGAGGCTGTTTAGTCCTCTGACATCTTAATTAGGAGCTCCCATGTTTGGACACACACACACACACACACACACACACACGCCAGGATAAATACTTTATACCCACACAGAACCACATTTCACCAACATGTCCAACCACACCAGTGAGCCCACCCTGACTCTGCATCCAAACCCGCCAACCCGCCCGGCTCTAATCAGCGTTTCAAGTGGCACCAGGGTGGCACCGCCGAGGACCCGTGGGCGTCCACACTGCTGCCTGGCGTCTGCCCGGCTTTAGCAGCAGCCTTTCATGGAGTCTGGAGAAGAACGCTCCACACATGGCCCAGCTCTCTTCATGTGATTAGGACAAGTGGCGTTTTAAAATATCAATATCAGTACTTAGTACTTAAGTACTTATTATATAATTTAATGAAATATATTGTCTTCTACCTCTCCTCTGCTTTTCAGGTCACCCAGATATCTGCGTTATTTATTTATTATCTACAGGCTCAATATTAAATGACCTTTACTGAGCTTGTGACGTGGCTTAGGTTAAACATGTTCTCATCTGAAACCTTTTCACACACAGCTCTCAGTGCACGTCTGTCACGTGACGCTGCAGAGAGAGAAGAGATGTGTCATCTGAGCTTGAATTGTGGCCCTCAGGATGGAGGGCCAGCAGCAGCCTGGGATTAAAGGACCACATCCTGACCGATGGCCAGACTGGTGGGAAGAGATGCTCCAGGTCATCTTGTCCTCTGATGAGGACAGACTGGATGTAAATAACGGACAGTGGACGTCTCACTGACCTTTGACCTCATCTGAGGTGTTAAACATGACGTTTTCACTTGAGAGTTCATTGAGCTGCATCAGCATCTTTTAGTTTGTGTTGGCTCCACCGCTCACTGTCCATCAGCACACACACACCCACCCACACACCCACACACACGCACTGGTGTCTGCTGCCCTCTACTGTCTGTCCTCGTCCCCCCAGAGGACGCGGAGGGAGGAACCTTTGATCTCAGACCCCCTAATCACTTCCTGAAGATTATACAGTACGTGTACCATGGTACTGCAGAGTGTGTGTGTGTGTGTGTGTGTGTGTGTGTGTGTGTGTGTGTGTCTCCCTTGGGGCAGACGCAGTCAGCGTGTCCAGCCTGATGACAGATAGAGATAGGGGACAGAGACACGGAGAGTTATTAATACATCTGGTATCAAGAATAAAGCAGAGTCATTTCTACAAATAAAAAGACAGAGCTGGTCTGTCTCACTGTGAGGGACACACAATGTCCTCTGGAGTCGTCCATCCTGTGACGGTGAGTTTCTCATGTTGAACAGAAAACGACTTTTTCATACTTGTGTTTATATTCTGCACTTCACTCATGTGGACACACCACTGTATGTCATGATTAGGGCTCCAAGCAGCGAAGCTGCGGGAACCCTATTGCTTTTACTCGTTTTATTATCATTATTTATATTATTAATTGCACCCGCTCCCCGCTTAATAATAATAACAATAATAATAGTAGTAGTATTGTTATTGTTGTTATTCTGTTCTTCCTCTCGGCTTCACCCGGGCTCCGAATGATGAAACGTGAGAAGTGCCGACGCAGCAGCCTAACTGTGGTGACCTGCCCCCTCTGCCGGCCCCAGCGCTCACTCGGCCCCGGGGACGGAGCCCTCTGCCCAGCATGGCGAAGGTAAATAGCGGCACCTGTGGATGTCGAGCCGTGGTCCTGGCGGGGAAGTACCTGTCCGGTCCGAGTGTCCCGGTACCGACCCAGAGCTCCGGGCTGAGGCAGCGGAGGATGATGGGTCCTCACAACCGCGCCGCGAGCTCTGACGTGGCCGGGAAGCCTGGAAAAGCCGCGGCACTGGCCCAGCAGGAGCACCCGGGTAACTCCTCCGCCGCGGAGCGACACATGCCGGCGAACCGGAACCTGATCTACCGGGACGTGAAGGCTTTCCTCAGCGAGGTCGGCGGAGACCCCCGGGAGGCCCGGTACTGGCTGACCCAGTTCCAGAGGGCCGCGGCCGCCCAGTCCCCGGCCTTCGCGGTGCTGGAGGTGGGTCCACTCCGCGGTTCTGTCTTATTTAAACATTAAACTGGAAATTAACGAAAATACTACACTACCCACAATCCTCTGCAGGGACGGGGCGGCCTGGTTGGACGCTTTACTGTTACCATGGAAACGACCGTCAAAACTCACTCAAAATTCACTATTCAGCCATGTGACTGATCAAATTCCTTGAAGTGGTTCAGTCTGACAAACATTAGCTGCAGAAGTTCCCCTGATGCAGTTCTTCCTAATGTCTCCAGGTGGACAGCTCAGTGTCCGACAGCAGGGAGCGTGTGCAGAGCCTGGCCTTTGGGCTCTCCTTCCTGCAGCGCATGGACATGAAGCCTGTGGTCGTCATGGGCTGGTCTGACTCTAAAGAGGCGGGGCCTGCCAAACCGGACGCCAGGTCGCGGTGCTGCCGGGGGCTGGTGGGGCGCAGCCAGCAGCTGACGGAGGCCCTGCAACAGCACTCTGCCACTGTGCTGCCGTTCTTCTCCGCCGAGTCCTTCCTCCTGCAGCACGAGGCGCCGCGAGGAAGCAGGTGAGGTCATCGGGCTGTCCATGGCCTCCTGGCCGCTGTCCTCAAACCTGTCCTCTCCTCCCCAGCTCTCCGCACTACGTCACCGTGGACCCTGGCCTCCTCCAGTGGACGCTGGACTGCGGGACGATCCCGTTGGTGTGTCCCGTGGGGAGGGACGGCCGAGGCTGCTCGGTGATGTTGGACCCGACAGAAGTGACAGCGGCCATTTCTCGAGCCCTGCAGCCCCACAAGGTCATGTTCCTGAATGACACCGGAGGCCTCCGCACCCGAGAGTGCAAGGTGACGCCAGCTCTGCGGTAGACACGGGTCCAGGCCCGGGTAGAAACGTGCCTCTGTTCTGGTTTCAGCCTGGATGAGCAGCGACATCATCCCTCCCTTGCCTCCAGGGTCATCCGCCATTTTGAACCCTGAACGTCTGTCTCCTGTGTTCCAGGTGTTGGGGACAGTGTCGTTGCCGAGCGACCTGCCCGGTCTGTCCCAGGCCGCGGGGCTGAGCGCCACCGAGCGCCACCGAGTGACCACCATAGCCCGCCTGCTCAACCAGCTGCCGGGCGAGTCGTCAGCCGTCATCACCTCCGCCAGCACCATGCTGACGGAGCTGTTCAGCCACCGAGGTGAGAGACGTGCACGCTCACACGTTCTTGGACGTGAGTTGACAAGTTAGCACACTGCTTCATTTTGCCTGGCCCCTCCCTCTTAGGGTCGGGGACGCTGTTCAAGAACGGAGACCCTATACACCGGTAAGTACTAATACACAAACAATAGTGAATATACATGTAAACACAGTGTCAGACGGTGTTTGAGGTGTGTGCAGGTACAGCTCTCTGGACGGGATCGATGTGGACCGTCTGCTGGCGCTCATCAACAAGTCCTTTGATAAAACTCTGAGGCGAGACTACATCGCCTCTCTGGGCGGACGGCTGCACGCCATCTACCTGTCTGAGGGGTGCGTGCCGACGCGTCTGTGTTCTGTGACCGTCTGAAGGTGTGAGCTGAGCCTCTCTCTGTGATTCTGGTCGTCCCGCAGCTACAGCGCGGCGGCCATCATTACCATGGAGCCAGTGAACAGCGGCACGCCGTACCTGGATAAGTTTGTGGTGAGCAGCAGCAAACAGGGTCAGGGCACCAGCCACATCCTGTGGGAGTGTATCAGGCAGGACCTGGGAAAACTGTTCTGGAGGTCGAGGGCCACCAACCGGATCAACCCATGGTGCGAAGAACACAGACACACACACACTCATTTAACCAACAGGTCCTGGCGTCTGAATCTAAATCCTCTCTGTGCGTCCAGGTACTTCAAGCACTGTGACGGCAGCTTCGTTAACGGCCTGTGGACCGTCTTCTGGTTTGGCCTGACGGACATCAGAGATTCCTACGAGCTGGTAGAGTACGTCAAGAACCTTCCCGACTCGTTCCACGACTCCTCCGAGCAGCTCCACCCTCCCGCCGCCGGATCCTGAGCCGGCCTCTCTGTGGTGGACTCAGAGATGATGTGAGGTGGAGTTTTCTCGACTGCTTTTTCTGCCAGCTTTAGTTTTTCATTGGTTTCCACCACGACCCCTGGAAACCAAAGGCAGAGCGTCCAATAGGAGCGCAGCAGCAGCAGCTGTTTGAAACTGTCTATTTCCAGAGAAGCAGAACAAGTGGTTAATGAAGCATCAAATGATGATAAATGCAAAAAAATGCAAAGAATTATACAATGTTTACAAGTGATAGCATTTGCAGGAAAGTTTCAATGATGCTTATTGATGTATTTAAATCAATAAATGTATATAAGAGCAGGTGAAATGACTTGTGGTAGTTATGATTTATAATATATATATATATATATATATTAACAAACTCTGTCATGTGGGTCCATACTTTTTTTTTTTAATCAGAAAGATAGAAGACTATGGGATATTTTATATCCACCTCAAATCTGAAGAATCTGAACCATGAACCAATGAACCATCTCTCTCGTGTGTGTTTGTTTTCATACTAAATATATATATATGGAGAATAATATTTAGATGTATTTCATATTACCCCACCCGAAGTCTTTTTTGCCACATTCAAAACAGCTGCAAGTGCGCGTGACGCGTGACGTCACACGCCAGCAGTCAAAGGCCGCCTCCAGCAGGTGGCGCTGTTTGCCTCCAGGGTTCCGGTTTATGTGACATCACCGGATGTAATAAGCAGCTGTTCGTCCAACATGGAGGAGAAGTCAACAGCACCCGGGAACAGGACCGCGACACCGGCGGAGAAGCTGCGGCTGCACCGGCTGCAGAACCCGGGGCTCTGGATCAGAAACGCAGCGCAGCTCCGCAGGAGGAACCTGATCACCGGCCTGAGCATCGGAGTGTTCGTGCTGGGGATGTGTATCCTTTACATAGTCTGGGCCCTCAACCTTACATAGTCTGGTCCTTCACTGTTTACCTGTTGTCACCTTGACAGGGACCTGATGTGAGGGTATAAAACAGTTAGATGGAATGGTCTCTCACCTCTCCTCGCTCTCTCTCTCTCTCTCTCTCTCTGTGTGTGTGTGTGTGTGTGTGTGTGTGTGTGTGTGTGTGTGTGTGTGTGTGTGTGTGTTCGTGGAGTTGTGCCTTTAACCAGTCCTCCCAGTCGGTTACACCATCATGTCGGTGAAGCAGGAGAGGATCATGGACGAGCTGGACGAAGAGTCCAGGATCCACATCTACAGAGGACCTCGTACTGGAGCCAACTCCTGAGCTGCTGACCACCAGGACCACTGACTCAACACAGCGTATTTGAAGAGGACTCCTTCCTGTGTTTCTTTCTGCGCCGAGCTTCATAAACTACAGCTGAAATTGTTGGTTTTTGAACCTGTGTTTTAGGATCATGTAAATATTAATAGATCCAGTGAATCCACAGACGCTTCCGCAGCTTCCTGAGAGAAACGTTAACGTGCTCAGAAGTTTGTCCCAAATCACACGACTCATGTGAATCAGGCCCCCCTCAGACGGGGGTCTCTGAGGGCCACCATCAGGTTCTGTGTTCTTGTGTTTATATAAACATAATCTGTGTGAAGAGAAACTGCTCTGTTACTGTTTTTATTACATAGATGTATCGAGAGCATCTTTCCCTGTGTACAACCTGTGGTAACCTGCCAACATGGCCGCTAGGGGGCGTCAGAACTCTTTCACTGGGATGACGAGCAGTTTGCTGGTTTCACTCATTCACGCAGAGAAGATGGAGGAGGCTGACCTTTAACCTCGGAGCAGGAGAAAGACACAAATCTTTACATCTGGGGCATCAGAAATAACAAAGGGCCTGTGTGTGTTTGTGCCCTCCGCGGGTGAACCCATTGAGAACTAAGTGAAACCATGGAGCTGAACCCTGTGGCTGAAGCAGAGTGTAGTTACTGCAACATGGAATTAGGCGAGGCGACTGAGGTCAACAACACGTCCACTTAAAGCTGCGCCGCAGAGTTCTCCCACAACAGCCTGGCGCTGCCCCCCCACGACAGAAACGGTACACGTGTTAACAGAGGGTCCAGAACTCCACCAGGGGGCGTGTCACCCTGGACTGACTGAGGGCCTGGTGATGCTGAGTTCAAACAACATGAGAGCAACAGGAAACAGACGAGGAAACACCCAGACACTGGGACTGTCAAACATCTGCAAACCACAGAGACGACCTGAGGATCCATGATGCTGACAAACAGAGAAGACCCCCCAATCGTGTCCTCACATTGAAATGATTCCATATCCCCTCCTGTGTGTGTGTCCCCAGCAGCATGTCAAGACTTGTCTCCACGTGTTTATGTAGGTATAGGTCAGACTGGTGATGCAGGTGTGTGTGTGGGTGGGGGGTGTTGTTTGTAGTTTGCAGAGAATAATGATAATAAATCTACTGGTCGCAAAGCATCACGGGTGCATTGTGAGACTGATGTTTGCTGCAGAGTCAGCAGTGGTTAATAATGTATGACTGTATAAGGTATAGATGGGTGTATAAGCACAGGTTCACTTTTAATGCTGCAGGTTTGAGTACCAGCAGTGATCAGTGATGTTGGATCTCAGCCATGATCTCTCATGTCTCAGTGAAGAAGACGACGACGTGGAGCCCAGAGAACCGGGGGGGACTCAGCTGCTGGAGGACGAAGGCTGGAACTCGAGGTATGTTGGAGGCAGGCACAGACAGGCTACACGGCAGGCGGAGGGTTTCAAACCGACGCTCTGATATGGTTTGACTCCGGAGCACATCTGACTTGGTTTGAATCGACTTCATAACAACACGACATGACATCACAGCTGAGAACTCGGCTGGAGATGTTTGTCAGTATTTGAATTGTATATTGTTTAATTCACATTAGATTCATGTCAGTTTGGAGACTTGTCTCTGATCATGTTCCACTGAGTGTGTGCATCCGTGTGTGTTCTTTCTCTGTTTTTTCAGATTCAGTCGACCCTGTGGAACAATTTATTTTTCTCTGCCTCAACATGAGAAAACACACAAAGCAAAGAATCCTCACTCAGAAAGAAGCTATGGAGGCCATTTCTCATTCTCTCTGTCTCCCTCTCTCCTTCTCTCCCCCACATTCCAGGGGGGTGTAGTTGCTCGGGGTGAAAACACACACCCTGTGAGGAAGGAGGTGGAGTTCACTCTCAGTCGTTCCTCCATGTCTTTACTTCTTTACGCCACGACTCAGTTTTCCCTCATGTGAGGAGAGGAGGAGGAGGAGGAGGAGGAGGAGGAGGAGGAGTGATGGTGACGTGAGGTCTCATCTGTTACCGTCTTGGATTTTTCTCTATAACTCACTCTGCCCCTCTGTTCGATCAACAGTGAAGCAAAGAGGAACTCTACCCACAATGCACGTTGGTGACTCATCTTCATCCAAGGTTGACCAATCAGAAGTGACCCCCCCCCCCCCCCCCCCCACACACACACACACACACATACATCTGGCCTGCTGATGTTGATCTATATCACTGGCAGAAACAGCTCTTAGTCACAGCCTCCCCACCCCCACCAGAGACACACATACACACACAAGATTGGCGAGATTGGAACTCAGACAAAAGGCAAATGTTCAAGACTGTGATGGACTACATCTCCCATAATCCATTGCAAATGGCCCCTCCAGTGACTTCCAGTATGTCTGTGATTTCAAACCAAGCCAAACCTAACCACATCAGTCGGCTCTGTTAGCGTGATCTTAGCGTGTTCATGTGTTTGTCGATCAGCTGGGACTTCAGTGGGACAGTGAGACAGTTTCTTTCTCTTCTGTCTGGAAACAGGACGCCTCCTTCCTCTCATTAAACCCCTCCCTACATCCATAGGACACGCCCCTCTATACTCCACGCTCCTACCCTCACTGCCCCTCCCTCCATCCCTCTCTCCCCCCGACACCCCAAATCATGAATTTCCTACATGTGGCGCGTGCGGCTGCTGATGTCCACCTGTCCCACTGCCATGTCCCTGTGTTCCCACACCAGTAAAACAAGTGAGGGAACCAGTGAGGGAACCAGTAAGGGAACCAGTGAGGGGACCGGTGAAGGAACCAGTAGAGCTCAGTGGGGCGGCAGGAGCCCAGGCTCTGTGTGAGTGAATGGGAGTTCTGGTTGTGGTGGTGCAGTGACTCATTGAGGCCACCAGGGGTCGTCAGAACAGAGCAGCTCAGCCTCGCTGTCTCTCAGTTTCTCTGAGCAGGTCTCACACACGTCAGCCATGTTCCTGACTGACACGCATCTGCGGTGCCAGGACCAGTGCGGCCTGGTGGGACCGATGTTGGTCACTCTGGACCCTCACACATGAGTCCAGAGGACCGCCGCACCGTCATGGCTCTGGACGCTCTGCAGAGTTTTCTCCTCTCAGACCTCCAGAGTGGACGTCCCTGTCTTCACATGCACAGTGCACATCTCCTGTGTCCATCCTGATACTTCTCTACCCCCCCCCCCCCATCCTGATACTTCCCCCCCCCCCCCCCCCCCCACGACAGTGTTACACGAAACGTGTCATGGCTCTGGAGCTCACCACCAGCATAGCGTCACTCTCTAAATCCCTCCGGAGAACTCAAGGAATGGTTTTAACTGACAAACATGAAACATCTCACACTGACGCTGAGTCAGTAGACGTCTGCTCCCGGGATTCTAACATCAGCATCCGGGCACCCAGACCGGGTCGTCCTGTGGCTGGGCCAGTGTTATTATTGTCATTATTATTATATTATTATTTACTTCATCATCCACTGTCACCGGCCCTGAGATAAAACACTGAATAACTCGTTAACACCATGACGTTAATCTGGAAAACATTGGTTCCCGTCTTTGTGATCTGAGGCTGAAACGTCAGGAAGGAAAGCAACTGATAGGGAAGGAGGAACAGGAAAGTCCTCTGCTGGTCTCATCAGCCACCTCAGAGACCAGCGGCTCCGATGTCTCAGAACAGAGGCAGCCAATCGGACTCACGGTCGCAATGGAGGACCCCGCCCACCAGTCGCTGCATCTGGAGAAGTTTTTTCCTCTGAGAATTTTTTTTGGTCTGAAAGTGAAAAAAAGGCTTTGTTGTTTTCACTGAGATTCAAGAAAATAAAGCAAAGGTCAAATGAGATATTTGTCCCCTCACAGTCTTGAAGCTTTCAGAGAGGACAGACGTCTTTAAAGACGTTCATGGATTAAACCAAGACATCCAGGTCCTCCAGCAGAGGCTCATTAATAACCTCGGCCCTGCCTGACGGGGAGAAGAAAGGGAGCGAGGCCAAAAGGAGGCGGCAGCTGTAAAGAACAGTTTGTAAAGCAAAGCCCCAGAAAGCTTGTTTAAAACTCAGCCTGTAAAAACTTCAAAAACACACAGGTCCAAATGAGCGGCTCCTCCTCCTTATCACCGAGATGCTGCCTTTTTTACCCACAAGCCCCCTGCTAACGTGGCTAAGTGCTAACAGAAACCAGCAGTGGGGTGTTAACAGGCCCTCCCTAATGTGGAAAGAAGGACTGTTTAAAACTTGCTGAGAGGGAGAGAAACAGGAGCATAAAAGAGGAGAAGAAAGGAGAGGAAGAGGTGACCTGTGGCCCCCTGGTGTCATACTGGAAACCACCAGAGGGGGGCCATTTTAAAACCACTCCATAAAGTGGTTTAGGAGTGAGGGGGTGCACTGCTGATGTTTATATGTGTGCAGGTACCACGGTGCATTCAAAGATGGCTGCCTTCCGGCCTGGTGGCAGGAGCTGAGCCCCCCCCCCCCCCCCCAAAGATGGCTGCCTTCCGGCCTGGTGGCAGGAGCTGAGCCCCCCCCCCCACCACCACCCTCACAAACTGAACGCGAATGTTTCTGGTTTCTGAGGAAGCAGTAAACACGCCAGGTATCCCAGCATGCTCCCTGATTCTCCTCCTTGATCATCTGTTGTGTAAAACCTGTCGCCGCCAGCGAGGCCACGCGGGCCCACATGTGCAGCAACAGCAGTAAAATCAGCTCCAACGCTTTTTAATGAACGTCCACCTGAACAACATGGAACCAGGACCGTTACACGTCCCCACATGTCTCACATCATAAGTTCAAATCCATTATTTTAAAACCCAGCAACTTCACTGCTGGTGACTCTGAGGTTCCTGGGCGCAGACGTCCCTCTCTGCCGTGCTCTCTCAGGTCATACATGATCCTCCACAGGCCACAGAAACACACAATGTCAGGAATGACAAGAGCAACAGCTGTTTAGAGGCAAGATGCAGAGTTTTCTGCTTTAATAGACGCTCACTGAGGCGTCCTCCTCTGTCCTCACTGCATCCGCAAATGAAAAGGTGGGAGGCTTTTAACACCTCCTCACACCTGCTGCACCGCACAGGTATGTGAGGAGGAGAGAGAAGGAGCGGAGGAGAGGAGAGGAGAGGAGCAGCCGTTTGGTGGTGACGGACGTCTTCAAAGGAGGAGACGGGGACGAGCCACGCCACCTCCGAGTGGAACAGAAGTTCACTGAAGGTTTTTTTTTATTTCAAGACATTTGTAGTTGAAAGTTTTACATTCAAGAAAAACTATGTCAACATTGGACGAGAAAGAAAGACCAGTGGTCTCTCACACACACACACACACATGCTCTCTCTGCCCAGGAACCATCAGTTCCCCGCACACACACAGTCTCTAATTTAATGTGTATTTATAGTCGTCTGAGTGGCCTGGACGTGTGATTACACACTGCTATTCCTGCTGCTCTGTGCCTCCCCCTCCCTTCCTGTGTCCGGGTCTCTCTCGCGCCATCTTTTATTCTGAAAGGTTTTGAAAGTACCAGTGTTCACAGTAGTATCACAGGTTACTGTAGTAGTGGTAGTCGGTAACTGCGAAGTGTGTCTCTGCTCAGGAGCACGTTGTGGATGAGAGTGGCCACGATGACTTTTCCCCGTGCTTGGCCGTGGAGGGGGAGGAGCTTAGAGATTAACATGCTCCTCCCACCTTCTTTACCTCGCCGGGCACAGACGAGCTCCTGCAGGAGACTGAGGCCGCGGTGTGAGGAGAGAGATGTGCTCCTGGTGGACACCACCTCCTCGTCCTGATGATGATGATGATCACTGTTTGAATATGTGCATATAGGTCCTGTCTAGATCCATTCATTCATCCAGAGCCAGATCATGAACGTCTGAGCCCCTCATCCCTTCACTCCCTCGGGATGACGACTTTCACCTGAGCAAACAGAAACTGATAAGGTCAAACTCTCACCTGAGGTGGAAAAACAGTCGATCAGAAGGTTTTTACGTGTGTGTGTGTGTGTGTGTGTGAGAGAGAGAGAGAGAGAGAGAGAGAGAGAGAGACAGAGTTATGCATTTAAACACCTGCTATCTTCGAAAGCCAAGAAGAGAGGCGGGGAGAGGGCGTGGCCATTCACAGTTATGATGAATTCTTTCCGTGTGTTTAAATCATCACTAGAGGGGACAGTGGGACAGACACACACACACACACACACCTTGAGACGTGATCCTCAGTGAAGCTGAATGAAGGCCATACATTCTTGAATGACTCCAACCCTTTTCCTCTTGCTGTGTGTGTGTGTGTGTGTGTGTGATGGATGCACTGGCAGACATGTCTCCGTCCATCATTGTCTCTTTCCAAGTGACTGTGGGATCGATTCGTCTCATACTTTGTCTCTCTCCTCTGAGACGTTCTCTTCTCTTCATCTTTTCATGCAATGAAGAGTTTTGCTGAAGAGGCAGAAAATTCACAGATTGTTTGTTGATTTCTTTAATTCTAGTTATTTAAATGTGGACGTCTCTGCACTTGTCTTCTTCTTCTTCTGTGGCTCCAGTTGCTCTGAAGACGTGTCCTCCATCTTGGGTCAGCAGGGTTCAGGTGACCTCACTGACTGTGGGTCAAAGCTCTGCACTGGGGATTTAGAATTACGTTTCAATCCTCATGTTAATGCAAGAGGTCGGGGGTTCGATTCCGCTCTGAAGTCCCCACACACGTTATTTTTTAAATGATCCTTCCACCTCCATGGACTCATCCATCGCCGTGGCTCTCACTGCAGAAGCATTTTATTCATCTATTTATTTCTGTGCAAGTCTCAGTCACACCTGCACATAAACACACATGCACACATGCACACATCAGCTCCAGTGTCCTGGTGGAAAAACAGCAGCAGGTTTTACCATCAGGAGGCCGGCTCTCTCTCTCTCTCACACACACACACACACACGGCTTTTGTTCCAGCATCAACAGAGAAACGAAAGCAGAGATCTTAACGTTTTCTCTTTTCTCAGGAAATGATTTGAAGGAAGGAGGAAAATATGTGAACCGGTGATCTTCATCGTCGTGAGGAGCAGCTCTTCATCTCACCATCGAGCTCTTGACTGATTGATTCAGTTTCTCCTCAGTGAGATGTCTGCTCCTCAGTCGCTTGACCGCTAAACCATAAACAGACGTTTTTGAGCGTCTTGAAAGTTTTGAACTCTGGAGAATGTGCAGAACATGAGGTCCAGGCTTCCAGAGTTTGATTCCCTGCTCACACACGTTCATGAGTTGCTCCTCTTCTTCATCCTAATATGTTTCCTGACTGTCTGTCAGTTTTGCATGTGTCACATGCAGGTCATCCAGTTCACAAGCCCCTGACAGAACTCCTCCTGATGCTCAGCACACATCATGAAGCACCTGACCACGTTTAGTGTGAGTGAGTGAGTGAGTGAGTGAGTGAGAGAAGGTCGTGCGTTGCTTCAGTGTGAGGACAGGGACATGTTTCTGAAGAGTCACCGCAGGACGACTAACATCTCAGAGGTTATTATCGTCCTCCGTGTCTCTGCTCTCCCTCTTTCCTCCTCTCGCCCTTTAATTGCAGCAACCCACCAACACATGATCACAGAGCTTGACCGTTTAACACGTATGTGTGCATGTTGTGGTGTTCGGGTTGTGACCTTATGACCTGATGTGATGTCGCACATCCAAGCACCCACAGTTAAAACAGTTTTTAATGCTTTCCTATGAATCCCATTTTATCCATGCTCTCTCTCTCTCTCTCTTACACACACACACACACTCTCTCTCGCTCTCTCTCTCTCACACACACACACACACAGAGTCTGTGAACCTGTAATCATAAGAAAATAACAGGGGTGTCGGCCGATCATAAAGTCCTCACATATTTCCCCCCTCTGCTTCCATAATATCACACATTACAGACCAAACGGCATCATGGGAAACACCTGCTTCACAGGTGGTACGATGAGAGGAGGAGGGATTTGGACAGGGGTGGGGATGTGGGGGGGTGGGGGGATGTGGGGGAGCTGTAATTTTCGGCGGTTTAACGGGACAGCTAGGAATGCCTCTAAGAGAGTATAATTATTTTTTGTTCGAGGAATTCGGTCCATTAATTCTGTCACTCAAGGTAAAAGAAGAGGATTTTTATTGCCATTGTCATTTTATTCTTTAATCTGCCTCTCAGTGGTTAAAGGTTCAGCCAGGGACACACATTCACTCTCACAATTTAAACTGAGATTAAACAATGTTTTTTCTAAAATCACAGAGAGAATGAGAGGCTGCAGAATCCAGCCCAGAGTAAAGGAAGGATGAGAGGAGTGGTGTGGATGGATGATTGAACTGTGTCCTCCTGAGAGGACAGAGGGACAAAGACATGATTGTGAATATCAGAAAAGAAGCATCTGCAGCCATGAGCTGAACTTCAGAAAGGATTTGTTTCTCCTTCCTTCTCGTCCACGGCTGGACCCACACACACACATACACAGTTGCGGGCTGTGAGTCGTGGTAGGGAGTGGTGGTGAGAGTGTGAAAGAAACCAGAGAAGAGAGCAGTCGTTGGAGCAGAGTTAACCCTTCATGTTCATCCACACTGACCACATGCAGTCTAATTACAGGGCTGCTGGCAAAAATAGTGTGTGTGTGTGTGTGTGTGTGTGTGTGTGTGTCAGTGACCAGTCCCAGTTCCCTCAGTCAGTCGAAAAAAAAAAAAAAAAGACTAGTCTGGTTCCATTGTCCCCGTCCATCTGAAATGTTTGTTTCTCTTGTTGTGATTTTAAATTTGTGTTGACCTTGTTCTATCATCAGAGGCTGTAAATGAGTCCTGGGTCCAACTGCTGTTATTATTATTACTATTAAAGTAAAGGTGTTTAAGATGGGGTGGGGTTAGGAGAAATATACACAGGGACAGTGAGGGAAGGTTCAGAGGGGGAGAAAGAAAATGGACGTAGAGGAGACAAAAGGAAAGAGAGAAAATGATACTGAAAGGGAGGAAAAAAATCTGGACACATTTTGACATGTGGATCCAGAGGAGAAGGAGGAGACATAAAAAAGTCAAGTGAAGATTTGGACCCGAATAAAATGGAACATTTCAGCAGGAGAGGAAAAACACAGAGGGCGGAGAGAAGAAAGGAAGAGGAAGAAGAAATAAAAGATCTGTAATCATTCATCCAGTGTAAAAGTATATTAATTAGCTCTGGCTGTGATGTCATAACTGTGAGACAAAAGCGAAAGGACAAGGACTGACGCTTTATGTCTGAATGCACATGAAGCCATTTTTCATCACACGTACACTCACACACTCCGTGGCTCTGGTCAAAGACTAAAATACTGACCTCAATGGAAAAGTATGCAAACTCTCCCTCAGCCTCTCTCTCTCTCTCTCTCCCCTGATGTGGAAGGAGCACATATTGGTTACATTAAACAGAGGGAGAGCAAGAGAGAGGGAGGGAGACAGAGAGACAGAGGGGGGAGAGGGGGGCATTCACAAAAGCCATATTTTTTACCCACATCTGACCTATCTATCTATCTTCTCTCAGTTTAGAAAAATAAATGATCATCAAACTGAGCTCTCTCTCTCTGTGTGTGTGTGTGTGTGTGTTCTTCTTCAGTGTTTTATTATTGTCATGTTGCTCAGATTCATGCGACCATTGATTTCCTGTAGTTTCAGATTAACGCAAGCTCTGTAGCAACTTCTGAGGCTCATAGAATCCTCCGTAAAGTTTTGACCATCCTGTGAGTGCAGTGCTGCTACACACGTGTTTTATGTTACAGAGTTACAGGCGCGTGCATCGCTGCATGAATGATCATGCTGCATCATCAGCTCCGTGTTGGCGTGAGGTGTATCCACACGCAGAAATGTCTTGTGTATTGTTTTCACAAAAGTCTTCCTGGAGACTTATCACCCACTAGGGTCGTCCTGAGGAGGTACTGAGAGACAGACTCTCCAGTTCCAGTCTCCTGGTTTTGAGAAGAGTCGACTAACTCTTTAATTGAACTTGTTTGTCTTTATTGTATTCTGATGATTCTCTGGACTGTTCATTTTAACGTTCACTCACTCACAAACGTTCTTCCTTTCTTCTGTTTCCACTTCCTCCTCAGCAGTTTCTATAAAAAAAGAAACGGCCACAGTGAAGGAAATAAAGCCTCCTCCTCCTCCTCTCTCTCTCTTTCTCTCTCTCTCTCTGTGGACGGTTGTCTCTCCGCCAGCCACAGGGTTTTTCTCCAGGTTTGCAACGTCACCATGCCACGTCTCTTTCTCTCTTTCCCTCTCTCCCTCTCTCACAGCAGAGGTCGAGGAAGGTGATGAAACTGAATCATACACACATTGTTTCTAAATGAGGCTGCGAGCAAATAAGAAAAGTGAAAAAGCTGTGAGACAAATCATTTACAGAGGAGGTGGACACGTTATCATGAATCCCAGAGAGATGGAGGAGAGAGAGAGAGAGGATGGGAGGCTGCAGCAGACGAGAGCAGAGAAGGGAGTGAAGGATAGAACGAGAGAAAGAAAGAGAGCTGGAAATAGATGGAGAGAGAGGAGTTTATTCTGAGAGCTGCATGGGCAGGGCGGCCTGGAAAACGTCCTGAGGTCCTCGTCACCTCACGTCAACTCTGCAGGGAGAAACCGTCCACAGTCCGTCCTCCTCTCTGCTACTGCCATCTCACACCGTCGACTTTGGCTCTTTACTGAATATTTCAATATGAATATCTGCTAATGATAATATTAGACTCCACCCCCCTGATAGAGAAGTGCGCTACCTTCATTATCTATGATATAAACAGTATATAGATATAAGTGATCAGAAGTTTTTTGGGAGAGTCTGATGGAAACACTGGATCACGTGACCGAGCGATGAGCGCTGCTGATGTGGCTCTGAGCATCTCACATTTCAAAGCTGCTCCTCATGAAGGAGCTGCTGGATCACAGCATATACAGTATATTATATATATATACTATAATATTTACTTCTGAACCGTGTGTGTGAAGGAAGTGATGTGCAGGATGGCAGCTGATGGGCGGGGCCATACCTTGACCTTCCTCTTTACTGTGTTTTCACAGGCGGCTGGGGTCGCCGACTTCTCAGGGTTGTGCGGTGATGGATAAACCACATGTCCAGCAGCTCAGGGCGGATCAGGCCATGACCAACCACCGGAGTCCTCCTCTACAGTCTGCAACGCGCAGAGAAGTTAGTTATGAAGACAAACACCTGAAGGAGTTTACTTCGACTGTGTGATTCTTAATGCAGTGTAGCCCCGCCCCCCCAGGGCACCGGAATGAGTCCAGGCCTCTGGAGCTGGGGCAGCTGGGAAAGCGTTTACCGTGCCAGAGCGAGCAGCTGCTCCTCCCCCACTGACACTTACCGCCTCTGACCTTTGACCCCTGCCAGGGGATGAGCAGTGATGTTGCTCAGGGTGACCTCTGCTCCCATGTGGTGGTTTGTAGACACACACACTGCTGTCCAGCCTGAAACGCTCCTACTGCTTTCCCAGCATGCCTCACTCCTCCTCTGTGTGTGTGTGTGTGTGTGAAGGCCCGGGCTGTAGGTGTGTGATCAGTGGATCAGTGGGGCTTTGCTCTGTGTTGTGTCTCTTCCTCTTCCTGAGCCGTGACTCATCCTGCAGCCGGAGAGAGGAGGCATGCTCTCAGGTCCGGCTCCGCCCACCTCGTCTTTACATGGCACAGAACATACATGTAAATGTAGAAAGGCCTCGCACCAGTGATGTCAAGTAAAGTGAGACACAAACTTTCATACATTTAAATACGCTGATGTGCACTTCTTAAATCAGCTGAGCTGCAGATCACCACACACACACACATACACACGCGTGTTTAAAGTCTCCATCAGTTAAACCCAACATCAGCATTTAGCATCAACCCCCCCCCGGTCAGCACACAGCGGATCGCCTCTTAAAACACACGCTAACGGCGCCTACACACACCATGAGGCTCACGCACACACACATACACACACTGGGTTTACTGCACAGGAAGTGGAGGACAGCAGGAGGTGAAGACATGTCATTAACACACACACACACACACACACACACACACACACACACTGATTCCATGTCTCCGTCACACAGGAGCAGCCACGTCTTCATGTTGTGTTGTTATGATGTCATGAAAGCCTTCTGTTGCAGCTTCTCATGTGTTCATCACGTGTTCATCACGTGTTCATCACGTGTTCATCATGTGTCCATCTCACTGTTTGACAGATTCATCCTCCACCTTATCATCACCATCAGCCTTGATGTGTCTGTCCCCAAGGGTGTGGCACCGCTCTCTGTGCACATAGGTGTGGGTACGTGTGGCCAAGTTCATATGCACACGTGTGTGTGTGTGTGTGTGTTGTTTGGTTTCTGAACTAAACTCAGCTGAAGCTGATTTCAGTTCTTCAGCAGGAGGACGTAGAATCTGAGAGAATAGAATATGGATCATTTCTCTCTGTCTGGCAGCAGCTCGCTGCTCATAGTTTCCATTCTGTCTGCTGTGTGTGTGTGTGTGTGTGTGTGTGTGTGTGTGTGTGTCAGCAGACGGGGGATGGGTTTGATATTCTTTGCATGTTGGAAAACAGTGAGTGCGACAGAGAGACATAGAGCGTATTAAACATTCCTCTCTCTCTCTCTCCTTCTGCTTTTCCATTCCTTCACTCTCAGCTGGCCTCCTCCTCCTCCTTCTCCTCCTCTCTTTAATCCAACCCGTCCTTCTCCTCTCCCACCTCCCTCATCCTCAGACTTGCTTGATCTGCCAGAACTGTGTCTTTGCCGCTAAGCCCCTCGGCGTGGACACACCCCGTTAATGTAGAAGTATTCTAAACATTTAATGAAGGTGTGTGATTGGCTGCCGGGGGGTGATGTCACGCAGATGTGTCCTCCTGCTGTCGTAGAGCCAAGGGAGAAGGTCCGCTCCTGCAGCGTCATGGACCAGATCTTCTCTTCCCTCCTCTTCATCACATGCTCCTGAGCTGCAGAGCAACTGATCATGGATGATGATGATGATGATGAGATCAACAGATCACTTGTGTTTATTAACCTGACGTGTTTGTTCTGTGAGTTAGATCTGTGTCAGCTCAGAGCTTCTTTCTTATAATAATGCTGCGTCTGGTTGAAATGGGAGAAAAGACCTCGACCAGTTGAAACTTCTCCTTTGTCCTCAGCAGAGTCAGTGCGTCTGCCACCAAAACTATGACTTTATAAATATGAAAATTATTGTTCTGTGATACACAAACAGCAGCAGCAGCTGAGTTCAGTTTGACCTCACTGACAGAGAGAGAGAGAGAAACAAACAGAGCTGGAGGAGGGAAAGACAGTGAGTCATACATGTGGACGTGGCCTCTCTCTCTCTCTCTCTCTCTGCTCCTGCTTTTCATCGCCGCTTCTTGTTCTCCTCTCGTTTCCGAAACCAGAGCGAGGCCTTCAATTATCTGAGAGAGAAAGAGAGAGAGAGAGACTGCCCACCATCTCTCTCTCTCTCTCAGCCCAGAAAACTCCTCCTGAATGTTGGTTTGAGATTCAACTGATTCAGACTCATGTCAGTGGGTGGTTTTAATAACAGGTGGCAGTCGGGCAGAGTTTGTCTGGCACACACACACACACACAAACACACTTGGCTTTCAGGGTTATTTAAACTGTGCTGTTCTCGTCTCCCTCACAGACTCTGAGACTCAACAACGCTTCGGCATTGAACCCGCGACCCTCCGGTCTGAGAGGGCAGCAGTGCGTGCGTGTTCCTCCACATGCAAGTGAACATGTGCACTGTTCGTGTGACATTCCCGTTCTATCAGTACACAGGCATGAAGGCTCCTGCACACACACACACACACACACACACACACACACACACACTCTGCATAAAACCTCACTCTCTCCTCTCTCTTTGTCAGCAGCATTAACTTCAAACAATCAAGAGCTTCCGTTCATAGACTCATAACACACACACACAATTAACTGCTACTGAGGCTCCCGAGGGCTAATGAGAAAGCAGCAGGTAGGCTAACCTCTCTCTCACACACACACACACGTCTTGCTGTGTGTGATGACAGACAGCTGTGTGTTCAGGTTTTACTGAGCAACATCAAAGCCTCTGCAGTTAAATAAAGTTTCGTCTAAAACATTTTAAAGTAGTTGTTGAATTCTCCATCAGTGAGAACACGCGACACAGGTCAGTCAAAATAGTGAGATACGATGCTGGAAACACAACCAAACGTTTTCAGATTAAACCTGAATGATGTGGGCGGTGATGGTGACCAGTGAAGCTGCTGGGAGGAGGAGGAGGAGGAGGAGGAGGATTGATGGACA
This sequence comes from Pseudorhombus dupliciocellatus, assembly GCA_016785235.1. Taxonomy (NCBI): domain Eukaryota; kingdom Metazoa; phylum Chordata; class Actinopteri; order Pleuronectiformes; family Paralichthyidae; genus Pseudorhombus; species Pseudorhombus dupliciocellatus. The sequence goes on along the minus strand of JAFBJW010000160.1, from coordinate 109,422 downwards.
CCTGTTTCTCTTCTGTATTCGAGATTTATGGAGAATAATCAAACATTTTTCCTCCTCTTCTGCATCCTCCCTCCCTCCCTCCGTCCACATTCTTGCACCCGCCTCCTCGCCTGTGCACGCTCTGGTTTTTAACGGCGCAGAGAGAGGGCGAGCCTCGCTCCCAGGGGGGAAACAGCTGGGAGGACGGATGAAGGTTTAGGACCCCCCCCCGCTCACCTGCTGAAGGATGGGCGGCACAAACCAAAGAGCACGAGCCCCCAGACTGACGCCTTCGTTAACTCTGTGTGTGTGTGTGTGTGTGTGTGTGTGTGTTAGCTCAGAATCTTTCCGTTTTTCTAGATAAATGCTGCAGCTCACCGTTGTTTCATGTTCAGACTGAGACTCACATGCAGGTGAAGGTAAAAAATGCAAAACTAAATTGTTCTTCGTTTGATTTGAAGTCTCAACCCCTCTCAGTCTTCATAAAAGGACACACACTACGCAACACCACACTGTCCCCTCAGAGACAACATGTCCCTCGTGTCCTGCAGGATCGATAACACGGCAGAGACAGAGGGTCTCGGGTGGTTGTGAAACCTGGTTGACTGAGTCCTGATGACTGTTATTACGACCAGAGGCTCCGTACCGTCATTAGAACAAAACCCCTTCATTTCCCCAAAAGCTCTTCCAGCATTTCTGGAATTCTGACAGAACCTGTGGTTACATAAAAACCTGGATCCTGGTCAGCTCAGCGTTTTTCCACCAGGCTGTGATCACCTGAACATTTTTATTCACATGACGAAGACGCCATCATCGTCGTCCTCACCTCTGTCCATCATCCTCTGGACCAACTGTCCAAGTCTGCCTCTCAGTCTTCTTTATTGTATCCATCTGTATACATATAGATAGATTTCATTTTTAGTCATGTCCCCTGAGTGTCTCTGTCTCTGCCCTGACCTTCACAAGGTGCCTGATATCCCATCTCTTTTCCTCCTCTGCAGGAATCTGAATCATTTACATGGTTTGTTTCCAGCTCTGATCTGGAACAGAAACACTTAAATTACAGACTCTGTTTTTTCTTCCCAGCCAGAAAGTCACAGTTTATTGCAATATGCTTTAATTGGATATGTATACACACACACACACACACACACACATATATATATATTGTATATATGTATATTGCATGGTGTGTGGATGTGTGTCCTCTGGGGTCAGACACTCTGCTGTACGAACTGATCGAACTCGATGTGCTAAAGTTAAACGCTGCCGAATTGACACAGAGCTAATTACCCACAGTTTCAGAATCAAAGTCTTTTTATACGTTTATGGAGCTGAAGCTCTTTAATTTCGTCCTCTTTACGTTTTTAAAAAATAGATTTGGTTGTGAGCTCGGTGAAAACAACAGATTTGGACTCCGACGCTTGTTTATAGTTTCTCTCTGAACATGTGACCTCGCCCAGGCTAAGAACAACAAAACTATTAACATTTTTAACATTTTGAGTTCTCAGTTCTGACAGTGTAAATCTGCACAAACTGCAATTACGGCTATTTCAGAATCAGCTGTGCTGCCGCCAGGTCGCAACAAGTTCAATCATTCCGTGCGCTAGTTTCATAAAATCACATTTTTATTCTTTATGCTTATCATTTTAGCTGCATTTACAAACAAACGTTAGCATGCTAATGCCCTCAACAAAGATGGTGGACGCATCAAGGTGTCAGCTGAGCTGTAGCGTCATTTTTTAACTTTGAGGTTGAAGAGTTGGAAACATCCTGAAACACTTTTAACAGATTCTGTGAAACAAACTGATTCTTCCTCCTTGTTTGATGTTTCAGTCCAAACTTAAACCTCTCTCTCTCCAGGTCGCAGCTTCATCCGTTCAGAGAAGGATGGAGCCGAGAGGAACCCTGGTGTGAGTTCAGGCTCTGTGGTTTGCTGCTGAAATAAGATTCATGTTCTTTTGTGTTTTTATACACTTTTATGCTTCTGAGTGTGCGTGCATTTGTGTGTTTGTGACGCCCGGAGGATCCGATCAGAGCCGGAGGTCGAATCAGGGAATGATGAGGTGGCGTTTTCCTCCCTCTCTTCTCTGCCTCTGGATCTTCCTGAAAGACAGATCGCATTCCATCCTCTTCCCTGTAAAAAAAGGAACAGGCAGACACATGGATAATGTGAAGGTATCCGCTGTGTGTGTGTGTGTGTGTGTGTGTGAGAGAGAGCGACAGAGAGAGGGAGAGAGAGAGGGAGGAGGAGGAGGAGGAGTGAATTAGAGGCTTGCCTGGCCAGCTTCAGACTGTGCAACGTGTCTGCAGGATCCAATGCAAGAAGCTGCTGTCTCCCTGCAGCTCCTCTGCTCCTGAATGTCTGCCTCCGTGTTAATTACAGCTCACCTGCAGCCGGCCCTGCTGGGACAAACCAGAGGAGCTCCCATATAAACCTTTATTTGGACTGGGAGGGGACGGGTGGGGGGCGGCATGCCGCAGCTAAAAAAGGGCTTTTATTATTCAGAGCCAATAACAATCATAACGTCTACAAACCCACAATTGTGCAGGAACCAGGTTTCAAAACAGTTTGAGCCGACTGAGAAACATCTGTTCACTCCTGAGAGGCTTTTTACAGCGTTCACTCATCTGTACGCCCATCCGTCTGTCCATCCACCCATCCATCCATCCACCTATCTACTGATCTATCTATCTATCTCTCTATTATGTCTGAACATTCGTGAGTGTTCCATGATAATCTATTTCTTCTTTTTTGGTTTCCTCCATCGTCATGTGACCAATCCAGTCACATGACCATGAAATGATCAGCTGTTTCTTCATCTGAAGATTATTAATGAATTAAATCTCCATTAGTGATCAACATGACACAGGAGCTGGACTTCTTCTCAGTCTCTACGTTTGTGAAAATAAGTTTTCAGCACTCGCCGACTTTTTGCACTCAGAGACGCAACTGTCGTCTGCACCAGAGCTCAAGCAGCTTAATCTCATAGTTCCCATAATGCAACTGTGCTATTCATTGTGGCTCTAGGTCACGTGAAAGGAACATGGACACAGAGCTGTGACATGAGAACACGAATCTTAGAAAACATTTAATTCGCTGGCTGATCCAGCTTTGAGATGACCACTGCACAGAGAAGGACATGGACCGTGTGACCAGGAGCAGAAACGAGCAGAAACACCCTGAAATTCAGCTTCAATCAAAGTGAACCAGGAAGTAGAGCAGACCAGAAATAAAGGACAGGATTAAAGCCGTGCTCTGCTGGAGGAGGAGATCCTCCTCCGGCCCTCTGATGCTCCTCAGGATCAGATTTCCTCTGCCCTCCGCTCTCTGATCCAAACTCCTGCTCTCATGGAAGGAGGGACCTGCTTTTTTCTCCTTATTCTTCCTCTCTTCTGTTTTTTTCTCTTTGAAGGAGGGGTCCGTTCTTGTCTTCCCTAAACGTGAGCGGCAGCAACGCGGTAATGAGGGTGCGTCCTCAGCCGGTCCAGTCCCCAGCACCTCCCAGTTCTCCAGGCTCCCATATAAAAACCCTGGTGGAAAGTGAGTGGAGGCAGTAGGGAGTTTTCTGCTGGGGTCAGGAGGACTGTGAACAGACGAGCGGACCCTGCCCCAAACACCCGTGTATGAGTGGAGTGTAGCAGAAAAAGAAAGCGTCCCCAACTTTTTTCCTCTCGCCTCAAAGAGTCTACATGTTCTAGTGGCATCTAGACATGTTCAGCTTTGTGGATTTGCGGCTGGCGCTGCTGCTCAGCGCGGCAGCGCTCCTGGTCAGAGCGCAGGGCGAGGACGACCGTAAGTTTCATCACTTTACTGGAGCTTCTCAACACTTTTGGCTTTTTTCTCTCTGGTTTTTGAACGTGGATTTCACTCCGTGGGCGGACGGCTGCAGAGCTGTAGACAGGGGGGAGCAGCGGGGAGCAGGGGGCACAGAGTCTGAAGTAGAGCGTCCCCACAGAGACCTCCGACGATAGGTTATAGATCAGTGTGGCTCATAGTTTAGACAGCAGTGTTTACGTAATGCAGTGGGCATCTCGAGGAGGCCTCTCTCTCTCCCCCTCTCCTTGTGTTTGTCTCTCGACCCCCTACCTCCCCCACACGCATGCAAAGCGAGTTGCTGCAAGTTTTCCAGGCTTCGCTCTGGGCTCTGGTTTCCACAGGAAACTTTTCTCCGTTTCACAGATTTGAACCCAAACGTCCGGTCGAAAGAACAAAAACTTAAAAAAAAAAAAAAAATCAGATTGTTTTCATGGAGAAAAGTTTGAGCCCTCAGGGGCCTCTGACACCCCAGGCCCCTTCAGAGTCTCCTCCAAACAGACATGGATGGAAGACTGAAGGAAAAATTGGCAAACTGGCAACAAATTCTGTAAATCAAGCGGCCCGTCGCTGCTCACAGGGCCAGAGCCGGTGGCGGCCTGAGGCCAAGTGGTGAGTTGGCCAGGTGAGGGAGAGCCACACAGGGGGGACACAGAGGGGGGGGGGGGGATTGGTGTGAGCAGGCATAGTCTTGTCTGCTGGAAGCATTTGACCTCTGCAGCCCGAGCATGCTATGACATTATGGAGACGTGCTGCTCGGCGGCTCTCAGACAAAGATTGTCCTCTTGCAAGAAGACAAAGAAAATCCGTCTCACAGCCTCTGGAAACAGAACCCAGGGCTGAGGCTCTGTTTTTCCAGATGTTCGTCTGGACGGGACTCAGCTGCCTGTCTGTCTGTCTGAGGCAGATGTGGCCCTGTTGGTCGGTGTCACAGCGCCACCTAGAGGCCTCTCTCTCCACCGGCAGACACATCTGGCGGCCACGTCCGCCCCCCCCCCACCCCCCCTCATCTTTCCACTCGCTTTTTTCTGGTTCCTCTAATTACAAACACATGCGGATGGTTTCCACCGGTCGCTGCCAAGCCGCCAGTCCGTGGCGCTGCAGCCTGCCCCGGTGAGCTCAGCGCTTTGGCACGAGCCGTGCAGACCTGAGAGGAGGCCCCGTCTGGGCCGAGGGCTGCTGGGAACCGGCGGCGCCGCAGCTGGGCTCGGAAAATGTGACTGGGATCATTCTGTGCGTGAGGAGCGTGGCATCGTGCGTAAAGACGCTGCGTCCCGAGCCGTGAACCCGCGTCCTCCCCGGCTTTGAGACTCCTCACGCGTCTTTCAGTCTGGTTGCATCTGCTTCCGTCACAGTTTTCATGGTTTTAATCCGATGTTTTTAATGACGTCTCCTCCAAACCAGAAATGGCACGTTCCTTTAAATCACATTTTTCATACGTCAACTCTTTCTTAATGACGATGTCATGCAAAGACAAAGTTTCTTTGTAAAATCTTTGAATTATTAGTTAAGTTATGAAATATTATTAATAAGGTTGATTGTTATTTTTTATTATGACGTCATCCACTCGAGAGCGAGTGAGAGCGTGTGTGTGTGAGGCCTCAGCATGTGTCTCACCTGTCCCCTGCTCTCTGTCGCCCCCCCCCAGGTGCAGAGACTACCTGTAATCTGGACGGCCAGGTGTTCGCGGACCGGGATGTCTGGAAACCGGAACCGTGTAGGATCTGTGTGTGCGACAGCGGCACAGTGATGTGTGATGACGTCATCTGTGAGGACACGACCGACTGCCCCAACCCCGTCATCCCCCATGACGAGTGCTGCCCCATCTGCCCTGACGACGGTACACCTCTTCTGATCTCTTCATTTCTATTTCTATTCTGCTCTATTTTAAACTGTTTCTAGTATTTTCTATTGTAGTGTATTTTAATCTGTTTCAGGTGTAATCTAATCAAGTCTATTTTATTATTATTATTATTTATTGAGGGAATTGTCTTGTGATTTCAGGATTAGATTATTTAAAGTTTTTTTAATGTTTTGTCCCATTTATATTTTTCATGTTCTAATGTTGCACCTCTGTCTGTGTATCAGGTTTCCAGGATTCTCAAGTTGAGGTAAATATCCACCGATTACTGGTTTTATATGTATTTATCCATAACTGACAGTTGTCTTTGATCTGCTGGTTCATCATTGATCAAATCACACTCTCATATATTATCTTATTCCATTTTTTTTCTTTATACAGGGACCCAAGGGAGAGCGTGGACCCAAGGGAGACAGAGTAGGTTCACATTCTCTTCCTCCCATGATTCAGTCTGGGTCGTTGGGCCCCTGAGGGCCTGTGTGTTGGCCTCAGCAGAGCAGAGAGTTTGAAGCAGTACGACACTTCTGTGAATCAGGCCCAGGCTATTTTCTGGATACCTGTCAGAACTGCAAAGCTACTGTCAGATAAACGTACAAATAACACAAAGTAAAGTGCTCATGAAACTTTTGAAAAGTGTTGATGTTGTTTATAAAAGTTTGATTTGTGTGTGATATTTCCTGAGATCAGAAACAGCTGTTAACAGACTGAGTCATTTAATTTTTTTTCTTGAAGCAGGTGTAGTTAGAGTGTTAGTTAATGTGTAGTTAGAGGAGAGAGGAGCTTCCATGTTGCTGTAGTTTCTCCTGCAGGGTTTAGAATGAGTCGGATCTGCACTGACCTGGATCTGGTTCAGAAGCCGTTTACTGTTGTAGAATGCAGACAGGTCTTTGATTATCTGGGGCCTGTGATGGCGTCAGAGTTCCTTTCTACTCACTTCCTGTATCCTGGTCACACGAGCAGCAGCCCTCTCCTGGTTGGTCACATGGTGTCCGCTGCGTCTTCTCTGGGTTTAATGCTGCTTCAGATCCTGGAAAACAAACCGGAGAGAAAGAGTCAACGACTTGAATTCTCACCCCTCTCTTCTCTTCCCCTCACCTGCAGGGTCTTCCTGGTCCCCCTGGCAACGATGGCCTCCCTGGTCAGAATGGTCTGCCTGGACCTCCTGGCCCCCCTGGACCCCCTGGCCTCGGTGGAGTAAGTTCTCTCTCTCTCTGTTCAACCAGTTCAGGTCCAAACCACAACTGGAGGCAGAGGTCACATTACTTCTTCTTCTGTGGTGCTCAGACAAGTCATTTCCAGTCCTCACTGCCCATTACCCATAATCCTTTGGACCTCCAGTGCTTTGTTAGCTTCTCAACATTCAGCTCGTGCCTCGTATCTCTGTACACGGAGCAGAGCATGCTGGGAGTTCATACTCAGACTCAGAACTTTAGGTTGTTATCGTGATCCATTTTGACTCTGAGGTCAGAGGTCACAAGGTCATCAGGGTGGATGGAGCTATGCTTCAGAGGAGACGAGGATTTGATTATTATCAAATGTCTGAGTGAATCATGGGAAGGATTTTACAGACTGATGGGAGGGAGACTCCCTGACTCTGGTTTAGCTTCCCATGCTAACACTAGCCGACAAGTTATTCATATTTTACCTGCATGCTAGTTCCCCATGCTAAGCTACAGTGACCTCTGTTAGTGGAGTTAAAGTATTACACCATGCTAATCTCAGGGTCAAAGGTCAGGCTGAGGTGTAGCAGAGTATAACTGTGACTGGCAGAGGGTGGGAACATGTGGCATGACTGAGGGCTTTGAACGTGTCACTGAGAAACGATTTTAAAACCAGTGATGTTTTTCTTCCAGAACTTCTCCCCTCAGATGTCTGGAGGCTATGACGACAAATCCCCTGGCATGTCTGTGCCTGGACCCATGGTACACACACACACACACACACACACACACACACACACACACACACACACTGTCCATTCTTAGGGATGATGATGATGACGCAGTGTCTGAGCCTGCCTCTGTTTGATTGACAGGGCCCTATGGGACCCCGCGGACCCCCTGGACCTGCTGGATCTAGTGTGAGTCCACAACTTCCTGGGTCCTCAACTCCGACGCCTCAGCTGCTTCTGACTTTTTCACTGACGGTGTTCTGGTTTGTTTCTCCTGCAGGGACCTCAGGGATTCACTGGTCCCCCTGGTGAGCCTGGTGAGGCTGGAGCTACTGTGAGTGCCGCAACACCTTGAGACTAAAACACACTTCCACTGCAGCTTGTTAGTCTGAGGCCATTCTCACCATGTTTGCCTCTGCAGGGTCCCATGGGTCCCCGTGGCCCCGCTGGCCCCTCTGGAAAGAACGGAGAGGATGTGAGTTCACTGGACCGCCTTACGTTTTCTACCTGTAGCACAGAATAATTTCATCTGCCCACTCATCCCCATTTTTCTTTCTGTCAGGGTGAGTCTGGCAAACCCGGCCGTGCTGGCGAGCGTGGACCTTCCGGCGCCCAGGTAAGTTACTGGGGAGATGCAATTCTTACAGAGTGCGGGGTGGAACAGAAAACAAATGTGATAGTAAATCCTATCTTCCTGTCCCTCAGGGAGCTCGTGGTTTCCCCGGAACTCCAGGTCTGCCCGGAATCAAGGGACACAGAGTGAGTCCAGCTCAACAAACCCCACATAAGACGACCAGCGTCTTCCTGACTGACTCCTGTGGACTAACCCAATGTCTCTCCCTCTTTGTCTTTAGGGATTCAGTGGTCTTGATGGTGCCAAGGGAGACACTGGCCCTGCTGGACCCAAGGTGAGTCAATGTTTGACCCAGTGCAGATAAGCTCCATTTTAAAGACTCAGGAAAGGACAGGTGGTGAAAGAAGAAGAAGCTGTCCTCAGAGTCCCGTGATGGCAGCCATGTTGGCTCATGAATTAACCTGCCCTGTGTGTCTTTAGGGAGAGGCTGGAAGTTCTGGTGAGAACGGAACCCCCGGTGCCATGGTGAGTAAAACAAGCGCTCCCTGTCTTTGAGCCCATGATGCCACCTTCAGAGAGCTGTATCTGACCGACCTTATGTCTCAGGGACCCCGTGGTCTGCCTGGTGAGAGAGGTCGTGCTGGTGCTACTGGAAGTGCTGTGAGTCAACATAAACACACACACACACACACACACACACACACACACACACACACACATTGTCTTTATTCAACCAGTATCAGTGAGTATAACCAAACATCGTGTGTGCTGCAGGGAGCTCGTGGTAACGATGGTGCCGCTGGTGCTGCTGGACCTCCTGTGAGTCTTTTCTTCTCTAAAGTTCCAAAGTTTTAAATATAAAACCTTTAATTCCAACTATACAAACTCACACATAAGAGTTCAAACTGTTAATGGGACTTATTTCTAAGTGGATTCCTGGACGATGTAAATCTTATGTTGCGTGTTTAGCTCCAGATCGTGATTTGATTTTTTCTTCTCAGGGTCCCACTGGACCTGCCGGACCCCCTGGATTCCCTGGTGGCCCTGGAGCCAAGGTACAACTGAGCCCAGCATGAGCCCGACCATTTCCAAGTCTCATCTTCATCTTCCTCAGTCCTCTACAGCATTCACCCTCTTCTCCTTCTTCCGTTTTCATCTCTTCTGAGGTCACTGACCTGATGCTGCAGGATATTTGACCTCTTTGGGGTCACTCAGAGGGACTCCCGTCCATATTTTATTCTCCATGTCCACAGCTTCATGCTGAATTAGATTTTCATCCAAGTTTTTTGTTATCAACGGAAAAGAGTGAAAAATAATAACGCGCAGTATTTATGAGAATCCTGAACACACGTGAGTTGTTTGTATTTAATCCTCAGTTCAGATGAGATGAAACTTTCCAACCCATGGTTTCTTCCTCTCTTGTCTTGTTTACATTGATGTTGACGTTATGTTGGGTAATGCTTTTCTCTGAGTTGGTTTGGACGTGGTTCTCTAACTCTTCTTCTGTGTTTCCCCTCTGCTCAGGGTGAGGTTGGACCTCAGGGTAGTCGTGGACCCGAGGGCCCCGCTGGAGCCCGTGGTGAGCCCGGAAGCGCTGGACCCGCCGGACCTGCTGGACCTGCTGTGAGTACCGAGGACAATGTTCACTGTTGCTTTAGTTCTGGTCCAGAACATCTTGAATGATGATGGAAGGACTTCCTGTCCTTTGAGTCTCTGAAGTAAAACTTCTCTTTCTCCTCTCAGGGAAACCCCGGAACTGACGGAGCCCCTGGCGCTAAGGGACTTCCTGTGAGTACTCTACCTGTGCACTTCCCTCACATGCATGTCAGGGTTGAAGGTTTAAACCCATGTCTTGAGCAAGGCACTGCCAAAGCAGCCAGAGCTGGAGTTTCATACTCATCATCACATTACTGCTGAGACTGTGCAGCGTGATCTGACTGTATTGATGTCCTGTGCTGCCCCCTGCAGGGATCTGCTGGAGTTGCTGGAGCCCCTGGTTTCCCCGGACCACGTGGACCCTCAGGACCTCAGGGTGCCGCTGGTGCCACTGGACCCAAGGGAAACACTGTGAGTAAAGCTCTGTCCTGACTTGACAAAGCAAAAAATATTTTCTCAAATCTGTCTCTTGTGTATGGATATGATAAAAAGTAAAAGTTTAATCCAAACTCAGTGAAGTTCAATCAAGATAAATGTCAACTCTTTTTCCTAAGCTGATTTTGTGTGTTTGCTCATTTGTTTGTCTCCATCAGGGTGAGGTTGGTGCCCCAGGAGCCAAGGGAGAGGCCGGTGCCAAGGGAGAGAGCGTGAGTTCCCCACAATCCTCACTCTCTTTGCCTCTCACACATTTAAACACACCTGCCATGTTTACGCTGTGTGTGTTCTCCAGGGTGTCGCAGGAGTTCAGGGACCCCCAGGACCTTCCGGCGAGGAGGGCAAGAGAGGAGCCAGAGGAGAGCCTGGCGCTGCCGGAGTCCGTGGACCTCCTGGAGAGCGTGTAAGTATCTCAAAGGAGTATCGAAATACATGTTTTCTCTTAAGCTTTGCTAAATAATTGTTTTAAGGGCAGATCCATTTGACCCCTTAAATATATTACTTTAGATAATTCTGATTTCTGATTGTGTTCTCACAAACTATTTGATACTAATTTGAATAAAGAGTCTAGAAAAGATTAAATATAAACTGTTGCTGATAACAAACACACTGAAGGTGACGGACAGGCAGAGACACAACACTCTATAAATAGCTTTACATTTGGGGTTGCAGGGTTTCAATGCTGCCACTAGGGTGTACCCATAGTTCACCCTATGGTGTCTTGACATGCGCTGCTTATTGATTCCCCTACATCTGGCCTCAAGATCTTTGGGGCCGTTTATGGAGTTGACTGTGTGAATACATCCTGGAAACACAAACAGGGTCTGCTTGCATCCCTGTTTTCAAACAGCTCAGATGATACAGAGGCATTAAATGTTTTCTTCGACCCTAGCACTAAGCCTGATGTGCTTGTTTCTGTCTGTAGGGTGGTCCCGGTGGTCGTGGTTTCCCTGGTGCTGATGGCTCTGCTGGACCCAAAGTGAGTGAATCATACACACATGCATTTTTTTCAGCAGTTCACTTTTGAGGTGCATTAGAGGTAACCTCTTCCTGCCCATCATAGGGTGCCCCTGGTGAGCGTGGTGCCCCTGGTCTTATTGGACCTAAAGGTTCCACTGGTGAGCCTGGACGTACTGGTGAGGCCGGTCTTCCTGGAGCCAAGGTGAGAAACCTTACTTTTGATCGCAGTATTATCAGAAACAGGAATTTAGGCTTTCCCGGGTTCGTCTCTGACCTCTGACTTCTCATCTGTAGGGTATGACTGGTAGCCCTGGCAGCCCTGGACCCGATGGCAAGATGGGACCCACTGTAAGTACAGTTCAGAATTCTAAATTGGATCCTAATTTTATCAAAACATCTAGGCTATTATTTTAAGTTGAGGCTATGTGGATTCATCCTTAATGAATCCTCTGTAACAGGGTGCCCCTGGACAAGATGGCCGCCCTGGACCTCCTGGTTCCGTTGGAGCTAGAGGCCAGCCTGGAGTTATGGGATTCCCCGGACCCAAGGGAGCCGCTGTGAGTAAAATATCTGCTACACAATTACTTCAGCTGTTTCTGAGGAGTTCTATGAGCACTGAGAACACACATTTACATATCATGGTCTCCACAAGTCTGGTAACTCTGTTTTTCTCTTCCTGTCTAAAGGGTGAGGGTGGAAAGCCCGGTGAGAGAGGAGTGATGGGACCCACTGGCCCAGTTGTGAGTTGTCTACATTATGATTCCATGATACTCAATTGTTTTGTTGTTCTGTATAGAACCTGTTTGTCTAAATATCTACCATCCTTCAACCTAGGGTGCCCCTGGAAAGGACGGAGATGTTGGTGCTCAGGGTCCCGCTGGACCTGCTGTAAGTAAACAGAACCACACGAACAGCTGCCCCTAAACATCAGCTTGATCTCATCATTTCTGCTTTCATCTGACGCTCATTCTTTTCACATAGGGCCCTGCTGGTGAGAGAGGAGAGCAAGGAGCTGCTGGAGGTCCTGGATTCCAGGGTCTTCCAGGACCCCAGGGTGCTGTTGGTGAGACTGGCAAGCCCGGAGAGCAGGTACTGACTGAGATATGATTCACCTGTGCGCTCCATGGAAACTAACTTCACTTCCATTATCTGACCCATTCAATTTGTTCCACCTCTGTTTCTTGAAAAATCCAGGGTCTGCCCGGTGAGGCTGGAGCTCCTGGAGCCGCTGGAGCCAGAGTAAGTCATTCGAAGGAGATTATTTTGTTGGGGGGGGGGCTGTATCTGAAGAATACTGCAATATATTTACTTCAGTGTTTGGAAAAACTACTTGGGTCAAGGCTTTTCACAAATAATGGTTAATGAGCGAGCATTGCCTAGCAAAGTTAGCTCCAGTGATGAAGACTTAAAAAGTACCTTACCAGTCAAATACATGTAGGTTCATTTTCAAGATGAAACGCTACCTTCAACAAACATAACTATTCTTACTCTTCAGGGTGACAGAGGATTCCCTGGTGAGCGTGGTGCCCCTGGTGCCATGGGACCTGCTGGTGCCCGTGGATCCCCCGGTGCTTCTGGAAACGATGGTGCTAAGGTAAACCTCGGGTGACGTTCAAAGAAACGAATAGATGTCTGGAGATGAGAGCAGAATATTCTTCTCTCTTGCTTTCTTTCTCCTAATTGTCTTGCTTTCCTCTTTGCTTTAAGGGAGATGCTGGAGCCCCTGGTGCCCCCGGAGCTCAGGGTCCTCCTGGACTACAGGGAATGCCCGGTGAGCGTGGATCTGCTGGTCTTCCTGGACTGAGGGGAGACAGAGTGAGTATTCCGATAATTCCCAGTGTATACCATGTGTCACATCTTGTGTCTTTAGAGAAATAACTTGGTCTCTGATGATGATGAATCTGACCAGTTAAAAGCCATCAATAGTATGATCATTCCCTGTTTCCTCTCACTATCCGTTATTGTAGGGTGACCAAGGAGCAAAGGGTGCTGATGGAGCTCCTGGTAAGGATGGTCCTCGTGGTATGACTGGACCTATCGGACTTCCTGGAGCTGCTGGAGCCACAGGAGACAAGGGAGAGCCTGGTGCTGCTGGAATTGTTGGACCTGCTGGAGCCCGTGGAGCCCCCGTAAGTAACTTGTTTATTGTTTGCAGAAAGAAACTTCTACCAGAGCTCTCTGGCAGCTTGAATCTTGAAAATCTTAAAATCCTTGACTGATTTTTACTTCCTTCTCAGGGTGAGCGTGGAGAGACTGGACCACCCGGACCAGCTGGATTTGCTGGACCCCCTGTAAGTAATTTCTCCACAAATGTCCTACTAGCGTCTCTTACTATCCATTGTTTTATCTTTAGCAAAACATTTTCTGAGAAATCATTTTGCTATCCTCTACCATTCCAACCCAGGGTGCTGATGGACAGCCTGGTGCTAAGGGAGAGGCTGGAGATAATGGTGCTAAGGGAGATGCTGGCCCACCCGGCCCCTCTGGACCCACTGGTGCTGCTGGACCTGTGGTTTGTAGACTTTTACAATCACATCCCAATAGAGTGCAGAAAATTAAGTTATTTACATAAATGCCTACATAACCCACAACTGGTTCTCCCAAGTTAATAGACCCCATTTTGTGTACTTATAGGGTCCCGTTGGAAACACTGGCCCCAAGGGAGCCCGTGGACCTGCTGGACCTCCTGTAAGTCATTGTTCTTCTTCCCCTCTGTCCCACTCTTCCTGTATATTGTTTATCTTTATGCCTACATGCTTTCAGTTCCGAGATCAGGAGAATTACAATTTTATAGATAATCCTCCAGACTCAAAAGCAGTCTAGAGACCAGAAATTATGATTTCATACAGATGCTGAATTTGTTTTGAAAACGGCTGATTGTTTATTATTTAGCTTTGTTCTTATATCATGTTCCCTGACATTTGATACAGCCACTTTCTGTCTCCTTAGGGTGCTACTGGCTTCCCTGGTGCTGCTGGCAGAGTTGGACCTCCCGGCCCCTCTGTAAGTCTCTCTCTAATGTTACAAGAGCTACTACTGTAGCTGATCCAGGATACAACACTGTTGTATTTTACACTCCACAGGGCAACCCTGGAGCTCCCGGACCCTCTGGCGCTGTTGGCAAAGAGGGACCCAAAGGAAACCGTGGTGAGACTGGACCTGCTGGTCGCCCTGGTGAGATGGGTGCTGCTGGTCCCCCAGGACCTGCTGGAGAGAAGGGTAATCCCGGTGGTGACGGTGCTCCCGTAAGTTATCTTTACCCTTCAGAAAAGACTGACATGCTTCCTTGAAATGAATGACTTTAACCATGGTCCATCACGGAATCAAACGATGGATGTTTTGGTCCATTGTGCCGCTTTGCACATCTTTGCAGGGCTGACCGATTTCTATTTATCTCTCTCTGTCTCCACCTTCAGGGTAGTGCTGGTATTCCCGGACCTCAGGGTATTAATGGAGGGCGTGGTATCGTTGGTCTGCCTGGACAGAGAGGAGAGAGAGGTTTCCCTGGTCTGCCCGGACCTGCTGTAAGTTTATCCTTTTACTCAACCAAGACAATAAAAACCATAACGCAGTCAGAAGGAGCCAGGAAAAGAAACCCAGATGACTTTGTTTAGAACCAAATACGACCACAAATCCAGAAATGTGGGAGTATAAAGATGTGCTATTCCATTCCACCATTTCCATTTAAATTTACCTAAATCCAGAGTTTTAACAACGGCTGTTCCACCCTCAGGGAGAGGTTGGAAAGCAGGGATCTTCTGGACCCAATGGCGAGCGTGGACCTCCTGGACCCATGGGACCCCCTGGACTTGCTGGAGCCCCAGGCGAGCCTGGACGTGAGGTTCGTAGGTTTGCACATGAGAAAAACATTGCTGACTCTCAGTATTTATATACTGTGTCTTTAAGTCAACCCAGAGAATGTTTCTTCATCAGCTGCGTGTTGTTGTTTTAGGGAGCCCCCGGTAACGAGGGATCAGCTGGTCGTGATGGAGCTGCTGGACCCAAGGTGAGTTCATCACCTATTGACCAGCATCATTATTTGGGAGGGACACAGTTAAGTGTGTCCAGAGGTCCAGTCTCTGTGATAGGACAGAGTTTTAGAGGAGTCAGCACCAAATTGGATCCTACTACTTTATACTATGATCCCTCACGGTAAAGATATCTGATATTGCAACAAGTGTAGACCTTTGACGTCCAGTTACATTAAACTGGGCAGGCTGTGCTAATAGAATGCAAAGACTACAGTGGGTGAAATAATGTTGTGTTTGTGTTTCAGGGAGACCGTGGAGAGAGTGGCCCTGCTGGAGCTTCTGGTGCCCCTGGACCCCCTGGTGCCCCCGGACCTGTCGGACCCGCCGGAAAGACTGGTGACCGTGGAGAGAGTGTAAGTAATGAAGTCACTCTGGTACTTTCTCTGTCTGGTCACTGTTTGGTCTTTTATCAATTGGTCTAACAGTTCACGTCATGAGATCCGCTCTCTGCCTCCAAATGAAACTTGTTTTTCTGTGTTTTAGGGACCTGCTGGCCCTGCTGGTCCTGCTGGTCCTGCTGGACCTCGTGGCCCTGCTGTAAGTCACAACATCCATAAGCTCCACTTATTTTGACACTATGCAGAGGAAGACAAAACAAAAACACTTCATCCTGTTCTTCCGCTAAACAGGGCGCCCCTGGACTTCGTGGAGACAAGGGAGAGACCGGCGAGGCTGGAGAGAGAGGCATGAAGGGACACAGAGGATTCACCGGCATGCAGGGACCTCCCGGACCCTCCGTACGTCACATCACACACAAGACACGCACTGTTTACAAATAACTCATCAGATTCAACCACTAACACTTCTGTTTGTGAATGAACCCATAGGGACCTAGTGGAGACCAGGGACCTGCTGGAGCTGCTGGACCCGCTGGACCTAGAGTAAGTTAACACCTTGACAATTTGTATCTACTTCCTGCAGTTTTGCATTTTCATATTTGCTGTTCTGCATGAATGAAAATGGTTAGGACAGAAACTAAAGGTTTTCTTCTGCGCTGTCTGCAGGGCCCCGCTGGAGCTGCTGGCGCTGCTGGTAAGGACGGTATGAGCGGCCTTCCTGGACCCACTGGACCTCCTGGACCTCGTGGACGTTCTGGAGAGATGGGACCTGCTGTAAGTCTAGCTAACTAAAAAACTATCCAGCCATTCTTTTTTTATACTTTGTGTCTCAAGAAACATGGAAACTGTCATTTTCATGAGCACCCCAAAGCCGACACCAGAACTTTGTTAACCAACCTATTCTTCCATCTTCTTTTCTCCTTTCTCAGGGTCCTCCCGGACCTCCTGGTCCTGCTGGAGCTCCTGGTGCCCCTGGTGGCGGATTTGACCTCGGCTTCATTGCCCAGCCCCAGGAGAAGGCCCCTGATCCCTTCCGCATGTACCGTGCCGATGATGCCAATGTTCTCCGTGACCGTGATCTGGAGGTGGACAGCACCCTGAAGAGCCTCAGCCAGCAGATCGAGCAGATCCGCAGCCCTGATGGCACCCGCAAGAACCCTGCCAGAACCTGCCGTGACCTCAAGATGTGCCACCCCGACTGGAAGAGCGGTGAGTTTGTTTGGTACAGAGTGGATTGCGACAGACTGAGGACAAATGATTAATACCAAACAGACTTAACTGACTTTTCCTCTTTTAATTCCTTGTGCATCAGGCGAGTACTGGATTGACCCTGACCAGGGCTGCACTCTGGACGCCATCAAGGTCTACTGTAACATGGAGACTGGAGAGACCTGCGTTGCTCCTACCCAGCGCGAGGTTGCCAAGAAGAACTGGTACGTCAGCAAGAACATCAAGGAGAAGAAGCACGTCTGGTTCGGAGAGGCCATGAACGAGGGCTTCCAGGTACGCATCATAACCCTTCTTAGCTCCTACCCTCTCCATCCTTCTCTCATATCCTCACAGCTGCAGTAAGCAACTTCTCTTCTTCCACTTGTCTTCCCCACGCAGTTCGAGTATGGCAGCGAGGGCTCTCAGCCTGAGGACGTCAACATCCAGATGACCTTCCTGCGTCTCATGTCCACCGAGGCATCCCAGAACGTCACCTACCACTGCAAGAACAGCGTCGCCTACATGGACGCCTCTGTCGGCAACCTCAAGAAGGCCCTGCTCCTCCAAGGCTCCAACGAGATCGAGATCAGAGCCGAGGGCAACAGCCGCTTCACCTACAGCGTCCTGGAGGATGGCTGCACGGTGAGTTGACACTGTTGTCCCCAGTGGACATTCATGCTGCTGACGTTCATGTCCATTACACCAGGTTTGAACGCTGCCTCTAACCGCCCTTCTCTCCTTCCAGTCACACACCGGTACATGGGGCAAGACAGTCATCGACTACAAGACATCGAAAACATCTCGCCTGCCCATCATTGACATTGCTCCTATGGACGTTGGTGCTCCAGACCAAGAGTTTGGCCTTGAAGTTGGACCCGTCTGTTTCTTGTAAAAAGAGAAATCTGGACTTGAAATTGTTGTTGTGTGTGTGAGTGTGTTTTATTTTTTCTAGCAGTCATCTCTCTAAAAAATCCCACCAAAACGTCCTTCTAATGCCATTTTTTTCTTAAAACTCCACCCCTTTGCTCCTGATTCTACACGTTTCCATTCGGCCGTTGTTCCTGATGGTCCACTTTGCCTAAAACCTGCACTTCAACAAGATGGCGGTGATGCAGCAGTGTCGGCATCATCGTGTTTGGGACCACTACTTTTACTTTTTTTGTTTCTGACTCTCGTTTTTTTTTTTTTTTTCATTTGTTTTGTTTGGGTTTTTTTTTTAAACCATCACCAACACCAAGGATCCTGTAGAGAAGACATTTTGTTTCACTGGCAACAAGAAAATAATATATGCTTCTGTAAAGTGTAAAAAATTGACTTCCCCTCTTCATCCAGCCAAACCAGGCCTCTCTGGAGTTTACAGAAACCAACTGAACACAGGTGACTCTTTTTATACATCACCGCGGTGAGAGGATTGAAAGGACAGCCCCAACAGACAGAACCCAATTGCTTTGTACCACGTTTCAGGTGATGATGAATAAACGGTGAAACTGACAGCCATGTTTGTCTCTGTTGTTCTGCCCACCCCCCTCTTCATCTGCCCCAGAGGAGGCCCACTCCTCCTCCTTCTCCTCCTCCTCCGCTGATGCTGCAGCTGTTGATCTGTGTTTGTTGTTTTGGATGCTTCCTTGTTTGTTCCTCTCTTTTCTCCTTTTGCATTAAAGCCACCAGCAGAGAAACATGGGTTTAAACCTCTTTTTTTGAAGGGAACTAAATCCTATGGCTACCTCAGGAAGGGAGAAACTCCAGTTCTGAACAGAGAGTGTTTCAGACGAGGGGAGGTGGAGCCTGACTAACACTTTAGCAGAAGCAGAAACAGCTCAAACTTGGTGCTAATCTTTCTGTGAGGCGTCCTGCCCATCCAGTCTGGGGACAGTCCTCCTTAGCTTCAGCCCCTCTGATGTGGCAGGGCCTCGCTGGTGCTAAAATCAAACCAGTTATATTCCTGGTGTCCAGAACGATTCAAACATCTATTTCCAGACTTCCTCGTGCTGGCAGTTTGGTTTTTTTTCTGTTTTGAACCCCTGCTGTGCACCTCTCCTCTCTTTGTTTTTAACCTCCTCATTTTGTTTCTTGTTTTCTTGTGCGAAGGATGAGTTTCCCCAAACAATTGGAATCAGACAGATTTTTTTCAAATGCCATCAGCAGAACGTTTGTGAGAGAGACAAACAGACACACCTCTGGGGGCGAAACACCACAAGGATCTGTACCTATTTTGTATATGTATAATAAATTGAGATGTTTTTAATTATTTTGAATGCTGAAATAAAGCATGTTAAGTGGTCTAACATTGAATCCTGACTAATTCCCTGACTGACTTGCTGACTGGCCGCTCCAGGACCTGACAGCTTCTACACAGAAGCAGATTGAAAATACACAGACACACTTTTCTCCACACGGTGGAACCCGGCCGTTTCTGATCAGTAAAGAGTCAGAGTGGAGGAATAACTGAGGCCTACCTCTTCTCCTGCTGTCAAGTCACAGAGCGGCACCATCCAATCCTGCCATAAAAGTCCGTAATCCACTGAAAACAGCAGCACCAGAGGCAATCCAGCATCGTCGCGATTCAATCCAGTAATCCATCTGACGAGTGTCTGCTCAGGCAGCCAGACCTGCTCTGCTGGCACTGGCCTGACTTCACAAAGACACTGATTGTCCACCTTGAGCGAGCCGGCGACCCAGGAGCAAGCGATAGGTTTGCACTCCCACTGGGAATCTGGACTATTTCTGCAAGAATCAGAGTCTGTGTGTGAGGCCTGGCACAGGAATGCCGACCTCTCCAGTTTCAGACAGAGGAAGCTGTGTTTGCAGAGAGGAAACACCTCTGTGGGCCCAGGGTAAACAGGCCGGGGATCAGAGAAACCCAAAAATGACTCGTCTCCATTTCAGATATTTCTCCTCATTTGCATGAATTGACTGTTTAACTGCTTCAAAGTCACTGAGAACAAATGAGAATGAATCAAGCTGCAAGAAGTCAGTGCTGAATGAATGAAAGAGCCTGGGAGAACTAATTTATTTATTTAATTTATCTTCGCTTGAAGTGTTGTTCCTGGTTAAACAAAGGTTGAATGAAAATGTTGAGATAAATTCTCCCAGAATGTTTCAACATGATCCGTTTCTGTTCAGCCTGACAATGAAAGATGAAAATTCTCTGAGGTCTTTTTCAAACTCACTGAACCTGAGGCTGTTTGGCTTTTATGATTTATTCCACGAGGTTTCAAATGAAGGTGAATCTTTATTTAAGACATTTTTATTTATTTATTTATCCTATCCTATCCTAACATTTTCCTTTTAATATCAAACAGAAACTAAAACACTTAAGTATTTGACGTACATGAAATATGAAGCTGTTATTTTGCTAAAATGTTTCTGTAACATCCTTTTTTATAGACCATAATAAACTGAGAGGCGCTAAGGTTCAGATGCTGAGGAAGCTGTAGCGCTTCCTACTGATGAAGATCTGTAACTGCAACACTAACAAACATTTAGAAATAAATATTATTCAATAATAAATGGTTCAAGGAGCTTTGAGAACATTTTGGGAGTAATGATGTGGCTCATTTATACATTTATTAAATGTAGAATTTGAAGTAGCTCATACTGAGTGGTGTCTGGATTTAATTTCTCAGAATTGTCGATAATTCGATTTATTTAATATATTTAGTGTGTTCGAGTTTTAATGTTAACCCCCCCAGGCCCCGCCCTCCAGTCCACTGTGAAGGCAATCTGTCTCTAATCCTCGTCGTCCCCGTCTGTTATGTCCAGCTTTAAAATCTGTTTATATAAAAGAAGGACGTCAGCGCTGACTCACACTGTGTCCTTCCCTCTGTCCTCTGTAGTGATGATGACACATCAGAGGACACTCTAGTAGCAGTGTCGAACCGTGCTGACCCCGGGAGAAACGGCCATCTTCATCACAGTAAACAAGAATAAGGAATAAGTGTTTATTGAACAGCAGCTTCAGGGACGAGACACAAAGTTTCCTGACCTGTGAAACAGAGGCTGCTGCCCGTCTCTGCTTCATCCTCTCTGCACACACACGGAATCATCCTGACATCTGGCCTTGGCTCGTCCCCCACCCGCCCCCACTAATCCACTGTGGTGTCCACGGACACATGGTCTGTCCTGAGCCTGTCTCAGGCCGATTGTCTCTCTGGCTGTCAGACGACAAACCCTCTGTTTGAGATGAGGAGAACAAGAGGACATGAGGACAAGGAGGTCGAGGAGGGACGAGTGGGGACTCCAGGTTTAAATCACATGTGGTAAAACATTGATGAAAATATTCAAACTATACAACATGATGTTAATTTAAGTTAATTAGATAATAGAGTTTCATTATATTAATTTATGCTCCATAAAATACTGAGGAGGTCATTCGACATGACGAGATCCAGTCAGCACGAGGGCGTTACTGTTTCAGAAGGTTGTAGATCGAGTCCCAGAGTTTGAAACTGAAACTGAAACAGGACCATTTAGACTGTCTCGAAAGTTCCCTGTTTCCATTGAGGTCTGACGACGAGGACACGCTGACGTGTCCCACTCCCGTCCACCAGGTGGCGCTGTTGTAGCTGAACACATTGACAGTAACAGTTTCAGCTCTCAGGACGGTGGACTCTGGGTTTGCGTCTGGGACTCTGTGTCCCAGTTCTTTGCACGGTAGCTCTTCCTGTTCCTCTCGGCCATGACCACGGCCGCCACCACGCTGACCAGCACCGTGACCGTGATGACGAGCACCGTGGCGGTCTCTGCGATGCAGAGCTGGCTGTCCACCCAGGCCAGCGAGGCCCCGGCCAGCTGCGGTGGCTCATGGCACGTCACGTTGTTGTAGTCGTTGATGTGCAGGTGGCGGACGAACAGGATCTTACTGAAGACGCGATGCAGCTCGCAGTCGCAGTTCCACGGGTTCCCTGAGGAGAAGAACCGAGGAGAGTCTGATTTACTGGTTCTGTCTGAACCGAAATATGAAGTTTCAAACGACTCGTGATAATAAATAAATCATCATGTGTGATTAAAAGAATATGTATTCATTTTTTATTTTCTACAAACACTCATGACCTTCACGGTCTTGACTGTCATGTTCCCCAGAGGATGCATCAATGATTTGCTCTTCATAGCAGGACTGTGGACAGGGTCTGTGGACACACAGACCTGACAGCTGGATGTGGGTCGCCGTCGTGTGCAAGCTGATGAAGGTTCTGAACTTCAGGTGTCTCAGGTTGTTCCCCTCCAGGTCCAGAACGGCCAAACTGTAAAGAGGAGCCAGAGCGTCCCCGTCGATCTGAGAGATGTTGTTGTTGCTCAGCTGGAGAACCTGCAGACAGACGGAGAGACAGGGGGATAGACAGTGCGTCAGACAGACAGCTCAGTGTCCTCTGAGACATTGCTCCAGTCAGTTGTCCACCTCTAGTCCAGGCAGCATGTCCAGGCTCCCGTGCTGCAGCACACTCAGTCGGTTGTTGTGCAGGTGGAGCTGTCTCAGCCGGGACAGGCCTCTGAACACACCTGGACCCACAGACACCAGCTGGTTGGAGCTCAGGTCCAGTTTCTCCAGGTTGTCCAGATACTCCAGGCTGGAGGGGACAAAAGATAGAAAGAGACAAACTAAATAATGCACAAAGACAGGTGAGGACAGACGGGTGAGTAGAGGTGAGGACAGACCTGCTTCCAGAGAGGTAAGGTAAGTTGTTGTGATCCAGGCGGAGTTCTCTGAGAGCAGGTAGGCTGGTGGAGAAGTGGATGGGGAGCAGGGTCAATTGGTTCCAGCTGAGGTCCAACTTCTCCAAGAAGGACAGAGAGAAAAACGCCTGTGAAGAAAGAATCCTTTGATCATGGAGAGAAAAGTCTCTGAAATAGACCAAATGTCCCTGTCCCCTTGTCTACCTGTGGCTGTATGACCCGTATCTGACTGTCGCTCAGCACCAGGACTCTCAGCGACCACAGTCCAGTGAAAACCCGAGAGCTGATCTGGGTCAGGTTGTTTCCTCCCAGCTCCAGCAGCCAGGTTCCGTGGGGGAGGTCCCGGGGAACGTGCTCGAATCCACGTGCACGACAGTCCACCAGGCCGGCGTGCTCGTAACAAACGCACAGGGGCGGACAGGAGCGCGAACCCCCTACTGAGTGACAGGCTGACAGGAGGAGGAGCAGGGCCGGGAGAGGGAGGCACATGTTTCCTTGGTCACTGGAGCTGGACGAAGCTCGGGGGGTTGATTCTGGAGACTGGAAATAAAAAAAGCAAAGTTTAAATTTAGTGGATCCTATGAATATCTAAAGCTGAAGACACTGCAGCCCCAAAGAGAAGCCAATATATCTTTAGTGCCTCCTGGTAGCTGGCTGTAGTCTCCTACATGTTAGTGGACCAGACTTATTTCTTAAAGATATTAGAATGAGTCAGGAAGCACGAACATACGTTCTACAACCAAATCTCTACGTTTCATTCTTTTATGAATTTTACATTAAATCCAATCACAGGTGGAAAAGGAAACAGAGACGTTACTGGATTGTCTTTCTAAACAGCTTATTCCTCAGATCATATTTTCGAATCCTCATTTCTGCTCTGAGAACAGCAAAGAGAAAATGCAGCGTCTGTCAAACAGCTGACTCACCTCTGCTGTCAAACATCTCTATCCTGGATCTGCAACTTCTGCACGTCCACAGCCGAGTCCACAGCTCCACAGACAGAGAGGGAGGAGACGGAGGGAGGGAGTGATGGAGAGAGAAGGGGGTGGGGGGCGTCAGCTGGGCTCATTAATCCTCTAATCCAGTGAAATCACTAAATGTTTCCTCTTGTCTGTTTTTGTTTCTGTGCCACAGATTTAAATGTTACATAAAGTTTGTGTTCAGAGGAAAAACAGAGAGGCTTATGGGACATTTCACACAAACTGCTTACCTGAGCATCAAAATAATGGAGAGAAATAAACAGAAATTAACTCTAATTGAAAGGTTTTAATCAATTTGTTGTTAATTCCCATCTTTAAATGTTCGTCAGTCGAGTTGGAAACTAATAATGAATTAATTCATGTGTGATTTGAAACAGAAACTGAATTAAATCAGCTGTAAAACATTTCGCTTCAGTTTCTCTCTCAAGTTTACGTTTGAGAGGATGTGACGTGTCGCTGCGCCATGACGTCAGGCATCTGAAGGCGGAAGTGTAGAGTGTTGTGAACAAATGTGAGAACATGTGGAAGATAAGAAAGAAAGAAGAGAAACAGAGGGAGAGACGGACCGGAAACTAGAGAGGCAGACCGGAAACGGCGATGCCCGAAGACAAGAGCCGTCCTGCTAACAGGCTAACAGCTGTTTACATCAGCTAACAGGCTAACAGCAGCTAAAGGCTAACAGCGGAGGAAGGTACGAGCTCCTCCAGTGTTAATGTTTACACATGCTGTATGTTATCGTGTCATGTATAAATACATATAACCTGGTATATGTTTGATAAAATATAACAATATAAGCTGCTGAACTTTGACCCCGATGTGACGGAACTGGAACTCTGTAGTCTGTCGTATTTTTATTTGAAATAACAAAACCTGATACTGGTTAGTTTACTATATATATATACATACACACACACACACACACAGAGACAACACATATATATGGACTGTTGGCGTGTGTGTGTGTGTGTGTGTGCGCGCGCGCAGCAGCAGCAGCCATGGCTCAGGCCGGAGCTCACCTGACCTACTCTGCTGTCAACGAGCAGCCGTCCATCTTCGAGGTCCTGGCCCAGGAGTCTCTGATGGAGGCGCTCAAACCTGCGCTGAGACACGCTCTCAAGGTGAGTGTGGGCGCTCATATGTTCTTTAATCTCGACAGTGAACAGTGGCGATCAGTGTTCTGGTTTCCCCTCTTAGGTCCTGGCAGAGAGCAACCCATCTCGCTTTGGCATTCTGTGGCGTCGCTTCGACGAGCTCTACCTGCTACTGGACCTCCTCCTCCAGAACCATTTCCTGTCTCACTGCAGCGCCTCCTTCTCTGAGAACTTCTACGGCCTGAAACGAGTTCCAGGTGGGCGGGGATTACCTGCACGCCTGGGGCTGCAGAGGAAGTCTCACTGGCGATCCCTCCTCCTCCTGTGCGTGGTGCCATACCTGCGGGCCAAGCTGGAGGCGACGCTGGCCAAGCAGAGGGACGAGGAGGACTTCTCCATCCAGCTGGCAACATCGAGGGGCCGGAGGCTGTACCGCGCGGCCGTGGCGGCGTACCCATACGTCAGCTCGGCCTGGCAGGGCTGGCTGTTCTGCCAGCAGCTGCTCTTTGTCTTTGGAGTTTCCAAGACACACAGTCCTCTGCTGTGGTTAGCCAGGGTGAGACTGGCACGCCTCAACGCCCAAGACATCAGAGACATGGAGCTGAAGACCGGGGATGCCTCCAACCGAGGATGCCTGACTGACAAGAGGTAGTCGTTTACTGTGTACACACAGTGAAACGAATGTTAAATCTAACAACCCACAACGCGTTGCTCTGCTGTTTGCAGCCTGATGCAGAGGGCGTGGTGGCTGATGTCACGAGCAGTGAGGGGCATGGCCGTCTCCCTCTCCACCTCCCTGTCCCTGGGCGTCTTCTTCCTGCAGTTCCTGGAGTGGTGGTACTCGTCCGACAACCAAAGCACCATGAAGACACTCACCTCCCTGCCTGCTCCTCCGCCCCCCCTCCACCTGCAGGAGGAGGCTCCACCCGTCTCGGAGAAGCGCCGTGATGAAACGCCGCCGGGCTCGGACAGCAGAAACTGTCGCCTCTGCCGGAGACTCTGTACCAACTCCACGGTTCTGTCCACTTCGGGCTTCGTCTTCTGTTACCGCTGCATATACATGTACGTAAAAGAAAACCGCCGCTGCCCCGTCACCGGATATCCCACTGAGCCGCAACACCTGATCAAAATTTACTCACCGGAGGGCTGAACTGGCTGGATGAGCTTCGGACCTTGGACTTTAAAAATGCAGATCACGACCAGGTATGTTTCTCTTAATGGCCTCAAGCTGAAGGGAGGTGAAGACTGTTTTTACTTTTATACTCAACAGACTCTGAGCTCTTTGATCATTCTGACATGAGCTGATTTACACACAAATTCCATGAAATACTGAATATTTAATAAATCTGTATTAATAAAAATGTCTACGGATCAAACCATCTAATTCCAGATGTGCCACATGTCTGCATTAGTGATGAGGTCGTGTGAAGGTGGAGGTGAGAGGGAGCAGTCAGTCAGTGAATTGCTTTATTGAGTTTCCAGACAAGTTTAACAACAGGCCCACTTAAAAAAAAAAAAACAAACAGAATCAGGATCAACGTCACAACGACACAGTGAGACTAATAAAAAAGGGCTTTGTCCAAACTAAGGGGTGAAGAGTCACGTTCCCTTTTTAAGCTCTCGCAACAGTTTATCAACATGAAATGAGGACGAGAGGAAAAAAGGGCTTAGAGTTCGAAAAGGGACAAATATAATCACCAATAATAGTCACAGTAATAGATTGCTCGAATAGCGTGTATTGCACATGTGTACACATATATATGTACTTTTATATACATGTGGGTCAAAGAATTCAACACGTATCGTTGCAACAGGAAAGGATCTGGATTTAACGACAGCACAGACAGAGAAGAGTCAGGAATGTGCTTGTGATCAGTTCAGTCCGTCACGAGCTGGACAAGACAGGGAGAGAGGGTCAAAGGTCAAACAGGAGGCAACACCTCCGACCACCTCAACCAATCACAGCAGGACACTACAGTTACACCACAGTATCAAAGATATCAAGAAATGAACGCATGTAGCAAAGAGTGTGTGTGTGTGTGTGTGTGTTGGTCTCTGACAGTGTCAGTCGATGCTCGGTGTGTTGCTGTTGTACAGTGTCATCATTCCATTACAGTTTAAAACCTTTCTGATTATTTTAGCAGTTGTACTTATTAATGTTGACATTATCCATTGATTCCAACTTTAACAGCTTCACAATGATTTGAGAGTCGAGCCACTGAATTTAATTAGTTTGGATGAAACATGAAGAAGGCACAAATAAATGATTTCATTAAACTGAAGACATCTGAACATTTTATGTTAAGCTATTTGGCATTCTTTACAGTGAGTTAGATTAAACAAATCTAATTAATTCTACAAAACATCATCATACGTTTCCTCTCTTAAAGCTGCAGAGCGTCTGTCGCCCCCTTCAGGCGGTGACAGAATCAACACATGCTGCTCACTGACTCCATGTCTCAGCACCAGCTGGAGGTTCGGAGCTCACGACCCGGTCGGTCCTGGTCCTGCCTGAGGAACCGAACCACACTGTCCACCTCCAACAACAACAACAGCAGCTCAGAGACACACAAACACACACACGACCGATGACGTCAGTGCTCCTGTCAAACAAACTGTGTAACGCGTGTGCACATATACATACATATATGTATATAATAGTGTATGTGTATTGTGTTCAGTATTATTTTTGCTTTTTATACAAAAAGTATTTTATACATGTATGTATGTACAAATATAGAAAAGTGACCACACTGAGTCTGCCAGACGTAACCATGGGCGACGGGACGGCATCAACATCAGACAGGTCATAGTACAGTTTCAGGTGGGTGGGGGGTCAAACATTGAATACTGCTGAAGCTGATCCTGAGTCCCCAGATTCCATAAACGTCTGAGTTCTATGGTTCACATAAATATTTCTGTCAGTGAAGATCGTCACAGGATGTTTGTAGTGTGTAGCCATGGCTTCAGAGGCTCCTCCCCCTCAGAGCCTATGGGAAAAAGGGGGCGTGAACATCACAGGTGGAAATACGGTTGGTAGCAGCTCAAAAACTTTTTCTGAATGATCTCGTGTTTTCTCTCTCTCTCTGTCGCCATGGTTAAAATGTGACACAAGAACAAATTAAGGCATCGAGATGAAGAAACAAAGAATGAACTACATGAACCGAGTGACACAGCAGTGTGTGTGTGTGTGTTCAGTCTTGATTGGCTGGTTGGTTTCTGAGGTGCTGCGGCGGGGGTGTGGTGCAGTTTGTGGATAAAAAGGCACCTAGTTCCTTCTCCTCCTCAGCTCCTTTAAACTCCTCCCTCCCTCAGTGCGTCCCTCTGGTGCAGTGGCGGACCCACCAGGAGACAAGTCGTCCCCCTGGAGTCGAACCACAGTTTCCCACGGTCCTCATTGGGACGAGTGTGTAAAGACAGAAGAATGATTGAAGGGTGGGTGGGGGGAGGCGTCAATGGTGCTTGTGTGCAGGTCCAGCTGCCCCCCACTCGGTTTAACAAATGGTCTGCTCCTCCTCACAGATGTGCCCGCCCTCTCTGGCCTCTGTAGTGTCCTCCACAGCCAATTGGAGTCCTCCTCCTCGGCACAATCCCACTGCGCCTGTGTATTGACACAAACTCCATGGAGGAAGAAGAGAAGGAAGAGGAGGTGCTAGAAGGAGGTGAATATGGAGTTTTCATGTGCTTCCGCTTTAAGCTCCTCCTACAACACAGGCTCTTCTTCCATTGGCTCCTCTGTGGGCCTGTGGGCGGCACACAGTAAAACGTTAAACGCACACGCGCGCTTGTCGACACATGCTCACGTGCTACGGGTGCGCTACTCACCTGCTGGTTTCCGAGTCTGCAGGGACGGAGCCTGGCTGCTCGACGTCGACGCTCAGTGATGCCATAGCGCTGACCGTTTCAGCCTCGTCCTTCTCTGATTGGCCCTGAGCACCAAGGGTGGCGTTTAGTAGCGAGTGACCACTGGTCTGAGACAAACTTTGAAGACAAGGCCAGTGTTTGTCTGCAGGGACGGAGACACACACAGGGACAGAGGATCAGGACGTTTCCTCATTACGTGGATTGACTGAATATTTGAGTGTGGACATCTTACTCTGGATCTCGATCACTCTGTCCAGGGAGGCACAGGCCTTTGGACACGGTGTCTCCTGAGGCCACGGACACTCAGACTCACACTGAGGGAGACAGAGCTGTGTCAGCTGTGAGACATTAACAGAGAACAGCACTCCCTCTTATGATCAGTGGTGTTAGCTCAGTTTAGCATGCAACACTGAGGAAAGGTCCTCTGTCCTGGACCCCACAGAGCGCCGCACTGTGGTCACTGATATCATCTCTACACATGAATCATCGATGATCATCTGACTCACCGCATCTCCGAGAAGTGCAGAGACGCAGGCTTCGGACGCATCGCAGATGGCAGTAAGGTCGTGACCGCCCTCCAGCGCCATGACAACGCGCCCACCCGCCAGACCCATCAGCATCTGCGTGAGCTGACCAAAACCTGCCAACACATGGCCGCCATGGTTCAGAGACACGACTCACAACCTGTCCGATCACCATGGTTACCAGCGTGGTACTCACACTTGGCGGAGACATTGTAGCCGCCCAGCGGAGACTGATGACCCTCCACTGCATCGAAGCCCGCAGACACCAGGACCACATCCGGGCTGAACTGCTGGGCGATGGGCATCACCACAGTCCTACACACACACAGGCTTCGTATGTTCACACACGCAGCATTTCTCTGACCTTTGAGCACAAGAGGAACTGGCAGGTTTACCTGAAGGCAGTCAGGTATTCCACATCACCCATAGGGGGCTCCACTCCTCCAGTCCATGCTATGTTCACATTAAAACCAACACCTGCACCTGATCCCACCTGTAGAGGGAGACAGAGAGTCATCACTGCCACTTTACACCACTGCCAATGCTGAGTGTGTGTGTGTGTGTGTGTGTGTACCTCTTCAGGAGCTCCACTGCCAGGAAAGAAGTTTCCGTTATCATACCGATGGAGGGAGATGTAGAGGACGCTGGGGTCGCTGTAGAAGGCCTGCTGTGTGCCGTTGCCATGGTGAATGTCCTGCAGCGACAGAGAGAAGGTCAGTGGAAGACCATGATACAGGTAGGTGTGTGTGTGTGTGTGTGTGTGCGTGGTTGCCACTCACCCAGTCCACAATAAGGATCTTGCCCACTCCCAGTTTCTGTTGCAGCAGCTTGGCAGTGATGGCGACTGAATTAAAGAAACAAAAGCCCCTGTTCTCACACAAACACACACACACACATACGTTAGTCATCACCAGGGCGTTCAGAGCCTGTAATTGTGTAACAGTGACTCTGGCTGTCCTTACATGGCGGTTGACTCCTCGGCGTGGTGGCCAGGCGGTCGCACCACAGCAAAGCCATTCTGTATCGAATACAGACAGACTGACGTCAGCAGGAAGTTCGTTTCTACATGTTCACTGGAGAATCTTCTGTTCATTACCTTGAGCTCCCCCGCTGCCACTCTGAAGGCCAGCTCGATGACCGAGCCCACCGCCATGCGCACCGCCGCCGACGAGTGCATCTCATTCCACACAGTGTCACTGTCCACCTGCAGGGGGCAGCACAGAGGTCAGTCTGGGGCTTCAACAGCATACAAACAGACCACAGAGACAGAGCCTCTCTCACCCCGATTCCCCCACAGGGGAGAACAGCATACATCTTCTGGCTGATTGGACCTGAAACAACCAGCGAGCAGAGGTTACAGACACAGTCCAGACACCAAGGACTTTTCATACTAAAACTTTCTGCATCCAACCAAGACGAGTACGAGAGAGACAGAGACAGACAGATAGATGGAGAGAAACACAGAAAGACAGAGACAGAGACAAGTACACAAGTACCCAGCAGTTTCTTGTGGTCCAGTTTGTGTCGATTGAGCGGACTGGTTCCGTACAGCAGTGTGTGGAACTCTGAATGAACAGACTGGATCTCATCCAGAGACGCTTTACGCCCACGAATCCTCTGCACACACACACACACACACACACACACACACACACATTAGAAAAACCTGCAGAGCTTTGGTGATGCAGTCATGTTGTTTACAGTACATAATGACAGGGAGAGTTTTAACTCCACTCTCTCTCCCTGCAAGGTGAACGTTATGATATATCTGTGTGTGAGTACCTCACAGCGGTTCAGCAGGCCCGTCTCCTGCAGTCTGGACCAGATGCTCTGTACTCTCCCAGCATGCTCTGGGTGGATGTGAGCGTTGCCACACACACACTGGTGCTTCAACATCAGACTGTCGTAAACAAGGCCTAGAACAGCGTGAGACCAACAGATGTGAGAACCACATCTCCTCTAGTGAAACATATTTAAATAAATGAACATATATGACGATGAATACAGGACATTTAGTCACACAACAATAAATGCTTTAGTTTGCAGTAACAAATGAGCTCCACAAGATGTCAGTATGGACAAGAGCAAGATAGCAACAGTACACTTCAGATCATGGAACTCAGTGAGATGGGAAAAACTATTGACTGAGTGAGACAGTGGCATCGTGCCCAGGGTGTGCTCCGTCTCTCGCCTCATGTCAGCTAGGACCAGTGGAGAATGGATGTATGCTACAGTTGCATTTCCTATTTTGTGATGCTTCACATTCATCTCTTTACCGCCACACATCTTCCCACAGCTGCTTCCTGCGTGTCACAAAGTAAAAGCCTCAGCTGGTTTCATGAGGCTGTTTTCAGAGCAACAACAGGAGCTGCCCATTATTACTGTGCTGTTTCAAATAATGTGCTCAGGTGACCATCGTCATGTGTTTAACATATATTATATATATATATATATTTTCCAGGCTTCAAACAGGGGCTGCGTCTGATCATCTCTACTCTACTGTAATTAGAACGAACAGCAAGGTATCCTCAGGAGAAAATGAATAAATGAAATGTTCATTCTGTGTGGATGGAGAACAGCAGCAACACAACAAACAGGCAGGAAGAGGCAACACTAATTTACTGTATTTCATTCAGTTCAGCTGGTTCATCAGCCAACAGTCAGCTCTCTGTTGCTAAGCAACAAGCATTGCAGGTAGGCGGACCGACACCACTGACTTCAGACTAATCTAATCACCACCCAGATGAGCACACAAGCAGAACTGACCAGTGGTGAAGAGGTGTTTGACGAGATTGGCGGTGGCTGTGGGTGACGACTGCGCTCTTCCCAGAGGTCTGTGGGGCAGCGACGACTGGAACATACCCACCTGCTGCAAGGACTGCTGGGAAGAGGAGGAGAGATGGAGGGCGAGAGAATCAGGACTCAGAGGGATGAATCAGATATCTATGTGTTAATAACAGAGCAGCATGCTCATTCATAAAAACAGCATGAAAACATTCCAATTTAAATTCCATTTCAATGAAGAGCAAAAGTAATAGTTTGGTTTCATATTAATGACTTCACAACATGTCAGTGACCTCACACCTCCACTGTGTGTGTCTGCAGAGGCTATATATAGGAAGCATTGCTCTGTTCCCCACAGCAATCTTGGTGACTCATCGCGTGTGGGTGGACACACTTGTAGGTGTATAGACAGCCAACAACACACACACACACGCATGCACATGCACACAGTCCAGTTGTTGAGTCACTGGTTGATGATGTCACTGCAACGTTGAAAGCTGCGCTCGTGTGTGGTTGGTCAAGCCTCAGCTTCACCTGGACACTGACATGATACATGCATATTTATATTTTTAGATATAGATTTATGTGTATATTGTGCTGTTGTGTAGTTTTACAATGAAATCTTTTATGTCAAAGCTTTCAATTGATGACTCATCCTGCACTTGTGTGTCCCGTGTTATTGTACCTTTCAGATCCAATCAACTCTCCCCTTGACTAAAAGCTGTTTTTTTCCCATGAGCACTGAGCACAGAACACGGGTCACAGGTGTGTGTACTGGAACTACACACTGCTGCTGTTTGAGCGATCCTGACACACAACGCTAACCTCCTGTGTTGTATGCAGTCTGGGTCAGTACATAGTGTATACACACTATTCAGGATGCCCCCACTTCATCACACAGCTGAGGAAACCAGAGGCACCATCAAACCGCGTGTCTCTAATCTGCAGAGGACTTGTAGTTTGTGTTGAGGTGAAAAACACCTGCAGCAGCAGGAGGCCGATGAAACATGTGTGATTCACGTCTTTGTGGGATGATGCTGTGAGAAGCTGACGTGATGTAGAGGAGATAACTCACTGACTGAGCCTGTACACATCTATATGATGCACATCTTCTAACCTGTAACAGCCGCAGCTCCACAACAGGTGAAATACAGATTTACTTTCGTTATGAAGCTCAGGAAATTCAACGCCAGCACAGAGTGAGTCCACACAGACCTGCGTGTACATCCCCCGGTCATCCTCGTCAGCCTCCTCCAGCTGGATGACATCTTCATCCTCCTCCTCTTCGTCAAGCTCGCTCTCGGTACTCTCCCCTTTCACCTGCATGCCCCCACGCTCTTCCTCCACCTTCAGGTGCACACTGAGTCTCTCGGAGGACGGCGTACTGTCGTCTGACCCCTCCTTCTGGAGCCTGATCAGAATATCATTGCACATTCAGTCAACAGGTTTCACAGAAACATGGAGAACAAGAAAATCGATGACTGACCTGTGAGCTCCTGTCCCTCCGCCATCCTCCTGCATGTCATTGGTCTCTGTTAGCTCCTCCTCTGTCTCCTCTGGGTGGGTGGGGGGTGGCCTGGGAAGTTCAGCCCCCTTTGAGAGCATCTATACACAAAGAGTCAAGTTCGTATATGAACATAAGAGTGTGTGTGTGTCTGTGAGCATGCCCACCTTGTAGTGTTTCTCCAGGAAGTGCTGGTGTTGTTGCTGAACCACCAGCTGCTGCAGGGCTTGCGGGGACTGGGGCAGAGGTGCACTCTGTGTACGAGCCAGCGGGCGATGGCGAGGAAGCTTGTTGACCGTGCGCATGCCCCCTGACACGCCCCTCTCTGCCGTAACCAGCGGCGACTGGCTGTACATGGGGACTGAGAGGAGAGCTATGTTAGTATTCCAGTGTGTGTGAGTGTGTGTGCATGTGTGTGTGTGTGTGTGTGTGTGTGTACCAGCTAGCATAGCAGTCTGTTGTCGGGCCTGCTCCAGCAGCAGTACATGTTGCAGTAATGAGGAATGGGCAGAATGAGAGCTGGTGGGTGGAGTCTCCACGTCGTGTCCGACCCCTGCACAGAAACAAAATTAAATCTTTACGAGCTCCAAATAAAACAACACATTTCCAAACTCATTAAAAGTCACTGAGCACATAAAGTGAAATGAGGCTCATTAAAGCGTGACCATCATCTGTGGTTTACCTGCAGGAAGTGAGGACGTGGACAGAAACTTCCCCGTTAGAGCTCCGCCTCCTCGCAGTGATTGGATGGCTTGTCGTTCGGCCTCTTGTTGAGCAGACAGCTTCTGGGGGGCCTGGTGGTGGGAGGGTAGTTACCATGGTTACCTCACAATGCACAATCACTCGGGATACGTGTGACGACCTCATTCTGTGGTCGGCCATTATGCCGCCTCTGGTGACTGAGTGGACTGACCGTGATGTGTGTGTTTGCAGGGAGCCCCAGGGAAATGTTTGGCAGCGAGGGCGAAGTGTAGAGACTCAGCGGACTCAACGTGCCATCAGCCCCCAGCGTCTGATGGAGAGACCTCAGCTGCAGACACACAGGGGCCGACTGGTTAGTTCAGACATACTGTGTATCCAGGTTGCTATGGTAACCATTGTTATTGACTCCTCTCTGGATCAATTTCTATAAAATACTTTTGTTCTGCCTTAACTTTTCTTTAACCAGGATGAACTGCAGGTGGCGAGCTCGAGCTGCGTGACCGTCATGAGAACAATAAAACTAAATGAAAGAGACCCCTGCTCCCAACGTGCATGTACCTCAGTCTGTATGTTGGGGACTGAGCCCGTGTTGCCGTTGGCGATGGCTGAGTTGGAACTGTTTGGACTGCTGGGACCTGAACCTGGAGCGCTGTTACAGAGGGAGGAGACTGGAGGAGAAAGAGAGAGTGAATGAATAAAAGCTCCACATATGTAACTGAAGCATGAGTTTAAAATGTTGAAGGTCTCCAGCTGTTGATTTGTGCTCACCTGATATCTCTATGGCTCTCTTCTTAAAGGTGCTGATGACGGTTCCATCCTTCCTTCGCAGAAGTGGAGAGCTCCGCCTCTCCGCCACCTTCTGCTTCAAGCGTGAACGCACCTTCAGGTTGGGCTCCGACACTGACAGAGAGAGAGGAAATCAGGAGATGGGAACGTACACAAATGTCCCGCCACTGAATCTTCGGTGTGGACAGAAAGTTTCAACTAAAACCTGAAGTCAAGTTTGTGTCTTTCAGATTTATTCTATCCGCAAATAGAAAATGAAGGTAAAAGCAAGTGGGTGCATTTTGATTTGTGACACAATCATCAGAGTCTCTGAAGGTTCCTGAGAGAATTAACTGTGACCTTTGACGTTCAGAGAAGCAGCTTTTACATGAGTCCAACACGTTCTGTTTGATATATAATATATTATAAACATTAGTTTGCCGATAGGTGAGGGTTTTATATCAAGGTTTGAGCCATCTCTTCACTGATGAGTCACACTGAGTCATCACCCAACCTACGCACACACATCCTGTGCCTGTGTCTCGTACCCGTCTTGCGGAGCGGGAAATCATCTTTGCTCTCGTAGTTCCCGAGCAGTGGAGGCAGTTTGTAGGAAGGAGGAGTTCCTGGGGTATTACTCTGTGGAGGAGAGCTCTGCTCCAGGGAGGTGTGCTGCGCTCCCCTGCACACACACACACACACACACACGTCAGCCCTCTACATTCCTCAAAGGAGAAGTGATGTAGAGAGTTTCTCAGGCCTCTGTCCCCTGAAGTAAAGGCTTCCCAGGACTCAGGAATTAGAGTCTAAATGTTTATGTTGAGTGCTCACCAGCATTTAGGGGAGAAGGAATGGTTCAGTCCACCAGGACCAGGCTCTTTCTTGCTGAGCAGGAACTCCTGGAGCTTCAGCTTCACTTCTGTACTGGCAATGGCACCTTCCAGAAACACAGACAAACACAGAGCTTTGACTCACAGCGCCAACGTGCGGATGGCGTGGTGGTGACATGAGCGGCGACCTACTCTCTTTCCCTTTCTCCTTGTGCCTCAGCAGCAGCAGTTGCTGCTCCAGTCTCTGTTTCTCCTGTTCTTCGTGTCGCTGTTGCTCCAGTTTTTTCTTCTGTTCCAGCTCCTGCTGCCGCTTCGCTGCCAGCAGCTCCTGCTGTTGCTACACACACACACACACACACACACGTTTGCTTCCACTGAACGTTCTGAGAGAACAACATGGTTGTCTCTATATTTACCTTCAGGTGTTCCTGTAGCTGGACTTCGTGTTGTCTCGTTAGCACTTCGTGTTTTTTTTGGAACTCTGCGAACAGCAGCTGTTTCTGGAGCTCCTGCTGCTGTTTGAGTATCACCAGTTCCTGCTGGAGCTGCTGCTCTCTCAGGGTTGTGTCCACCGCCGCCGACCCCCCAGACAGAGACCCCACCCTGGACTCTGTCCGCAGGTCCATTGGGCCTCCTCCTCCTCCTCCTCCTAGGCCTTCCCCTGGACCCTCACCTGGAAACAGCATCACATTACCAAGTGGTCTGAGTTTGAAATTTAGTTTGAATGACTGCACTCATTTCTTTTTCTAACCTTCTGTTGATTAATAATTAGTAAATGTTAGGAATGCCGTATTTTCTTGAATTATCTTCAGGAGACAGAAAAGTCCCTTTGACAGTTCTGTCTGATTTGATCTGAGGCCCAGGGGATGGACTCTGATTGATGTCCTGTGATCTTCAAAGAATTCCTTTAAGTGAAATGACGTAAACCTGCTGACGGATCATCAGGATCCTCTCAAATCTCCTCACTATGCCACTGATCCACTTTTAGAAACCCTGGAACCCCCCCCCCAATCACCACCTCAAGGACTCTTAAAGGACTCACCGCCCTCTCCACCGCCTCCTCTGTGCTCGTGGGCTGTTCCCACTGGGCTCTGCATGCCCGACGGGAGGCTGCTCTTCACCTCCACCACTGCAGGACAGAAACAGACCGATGAGCCTGAGCAGAAGATTACATCACACACACAGACAGTTAAATTCAGACGAGCTGTGTGAGTGTTGTTGTTAGAATGCTCAGAAAGTCCGGACCTGACAGAGGACTTCTGCAGCAGAAGTTCAGCTTCCTGTCGTCCATCTTTATTTATAGTTTGCACTATATTCATTTTGTCATCATTGCCACCTGTGAACATGCCTTTGAGCAGGGCAGTGACCCTGACCTGGCACAGTAAGCTCTCCTGCTCATGGGTGATTACACTTCGGAATCAGGCTACTTCCTGGATGAAACCAAACTCTGCATCATGTTAGGACGTCAGACGATTTCCTGTCTGCCGGCCAGGGAGGAAATCCAATTAGAACGCATCTTCTGTGTTGTCTACACTCCAACCTTTCCATAGAAAGGTGTTCTGATTGGTCACCTCCCAGTCTCTGACACGCCCGCTCTTGGCTCCTACCCCCCACGTGGGCTCAACACTAACCCCTCGATAAGGCTAAGACCATTAGCCCTGTCCTGGAGGATTATGATCAGTTAGACGAGGAGGGATTTCGTCAATGTTTATTGCCTTTAATCCCAAACTGAGCTCTGGCCCTTGACCTCAGACCCTAGCACCAGAAGCAGGTACCCAACCTGCACTGAGTAACAGACAAATAAGTGTGTGTATGTGTGTGTGCATCCCCAGCATCTAAATTACCTATAAACAAATATTCTCGCATTTGACTGATGTGTCTCCCTTCCACTGCAGCACACACACAGCCTCTGTGTGTATGTGTGTGTGTGTGTGTGTGTGTGAGAGAGAGAGAGTGGTCTGTGAGTGTGTGTACAACAGTCTGTTTGGCAAGAGAGCAGCATTCCACAGCAGCCAGGGTCTGACGTCAAACTGAAGACATTTATAGTCTGGTAAATACACACATACACACACACACGCACACACACACACACACACACACAGTTGAAAGAGGCGGGTCATAGGCAACCTTTCAGTCAATCATATGAGTCTGCAGCTACAAGACCTCAGTCATGCAGCAGGACGACGCAGTAAAAAGAATAAAAGACAGTCTGTTCATCCAGTGTAGCTCGTCAGTAAATCAGTGCTACCACTCGATATATGACTCTCTCTCTCTCTCTCTCTCTCTCTATATATATATATATATATGAATCTATCTGAGCATCATATTGTGCTGTTGATTAATTTGTCCCAAACAACTGAGTACCATTTACAGGTAAGATGCGAATTCATTCTAAATTATTAATGCATAAAAAAAAAAAACCTTGACGGCGATGTGACACGAAATGCACAGAGGAGGTTGTTGTTGTGTTGTTGTACCGTTGTGTGACAGAGTGGGGGTTCTGTCTCACAACCAGAACTGACAGCAGCGGGCAGAGAGCACATAAACCCACAATGGCCACGCTGGATTTAGAGCTGTCATCAAGGTAATTAGCTGCAGCAGTGGCATAGTTATTGGACTGATGACAGCGACACTCAGCACCAGGTACAAATGAGAAGCTGCAGCTGAAGACAACAGACAGGACACTGGCATAATGAGAGGAGGAGGAGGAGGAGAGTTTGTGATAATTATGACAGACAGAGGAGGGAGGTTCAAGAATATATAATATCATAGAAATAACACCAATCATATAGAATCATGGTAATAATACTGCTCATATTAAAACACTATGTTAATAATGGTATCATAGCAACTATACAGATGCTGCTCTCACACGCCCACTTCACATTGTTGTTATTTTTATTGGTGATAAGATAATTCACAGTCGTGGTTATTACGACTACTTGTCTATTGTTGCAATAGTAAAATAGTTGTTATAATAACATGACGACTTTCTTTTTGCATCAGAGCTGAGCCGACCTGTGTGTCGAGGAGACGCAGGCTGCCTGAGGAATGAAGCGCTGACCACAGTGAGATGGTCACGATGAAAACAAGTACAGATATCGGTCGGTCGGGTTCAACCTTAAGATGAAACTGTGTCAAGAGCTGTCTCCAGGATGTAGGTGGACGACATTGAGAAAGGACCTCATGACCAGAACTCTATTCACAACAAGATGTAAACGCCTGTAAACTTCAGAAGCCCAGAGAGAAGAGAGGGGAGCACTGAGTGTAATCAGATTCAGTCTGATTGGATTTTCAGCTGGACAAGAATCCTAAACATACGACCAAAGCTACAGAAAGCTTTTAAAGGTGAAGAGGCTTAATATCCTCGAATGTCCAGCTCAGTCATCTGATCTGAGTCTAACGGAGCTGCATTCCTCCTCCTACAGAGCCGACTGTAGACTCCATAACGAGCAGGCCTGGAGGAGGGCGGCCGTGAAGCTGTGGGAAAGTCTGTGGATTTCAGGCAACAGATTTCACACAGAATATTACACAGGAGGATTTATTCATTTTCTGTTCGTTTCAATACAATTGACTGTTCTGAAAAGTTTCAGTTAATTACTTTTTTAATACAATATTGGACCACTGTATAGTTTGAGGGAACTGAGGGGAATTTAACTTTGAAATATGTATTTGAATCATCAGGATCAAAATAGGTTGATCAACACATCACTTCTAAAAGCTAAAATAACTGGGTCCTTTTCTTTCATGACGTTATGTGGTCCCAACTTTCTCAGCTCAGGAGCAAATGTTAGAAAAACAGTGTTAAGCCCTGAAACTGGGAATTTCCAACATCTGCCTGTGACAGGAGTGCTTTGTGTTGATCCTGTCTCATCCAAGGAATCAACAATGTTACACTGATGACGGCTTGTTGGTAATGAGGGTTAAAAAAGGGATGATTCATGAAGACACAAGGAGGGAGGACAAAGGTGTATGTTTCTGTTACTTCTCCTACTCCACAGCTGCTGCTGCTGGGAGGTGATTCTGGAGCCAGTATTCCTCTGAACTGGTCTTTCTGTCTCTGTCCTGTTCATCCTGTGTAGCTAAAAGAAAATAGGCAGAATGACGTCAGCCTTGCAAAACACTGAAAAAAAAGCCAGAGAGGGAGCGAGAGGGAGAAAGAAAAGACGGAGAGTGAGGTAAAAATAGTATAATGGCTGTGTGTACTTTAGACAAATTAGAAGCTTAGAGGAGAGGAGTCACATGTGTGGTGTTGCTATGGAGACGGAGGGGTCAGAAGTATTATGGGTTGCCAGACAGTAGGTCATGGATATGGACTGTTGTGTAGGCTCAATTCATTCATCTGGTTCGATGGGGTCCACAGTGTGTGCATCATGTTACTGCCCTCTGAGAATATGGACTCTCAGGAACAACACGGAGCCACGTGCAGTGTCTTCATCAACCTCTGTTCAGCTGTGTGCAGCTCTATTCACCTCTTTTTGTCTCACAGGATTTTAATTCACACACAGCTGAAATGCACGTTTCACGCGTCTTCATGTGCCGATATCAGACTGGAACTGGTCTCATGGAGGGCCACGTGGTGTCATAACAATGATTTCAAGCATGTCAGTGACAGAGGAAGTGAGCGACAGACTAAGACAAGAAACAAACACACAAACACAATTATACTGATCAGGGTTTGCCAGTTTGCCAAGAGTATAATTGTGAAAAGAAGATTAAAGGGAATGTACGTCCTGCTTGAACCAACTAACAGTCTCCTGGAATCGAGAAGTGGCATCGAGCCACGCTACAACCTCAGCTCACCTCCCTACTGGCACCAGACAGTAATACCTTTTAGCAGCCATGTGTCCCAATGGAGCCACTGAAGCTCTCTGCTCACACACCACAGTCCGAGCATTGGATAAATGATGAAACTCACCAACTGCACTTCACCAAAACATGCAGAGTCCGTGGATCAGCAACGGCAGAGACGTGTTCCCAAACAAAGATGAAAACTGCTGAAACTGTGCAGAGATGCTGCAGCTTCTTCCAGATGCACATTTGTGGAAATTATACATCATGTTATTAAACAGAAGTGAAACTCATCTAAACACTTGAGCTATTAAATGGGAGTTGAAATGTGTTAATCCAGCACTGAGAGATTAAAAAACAAAACCTGAACTGCCCCTTTAAGCCGTGTGTGTCACAGGCAGTGTCGCTGTTGACACGGTGGGTAAGAGCCAATCCAGTCATTACTGGCTTTCTTTGGTTTTCAGGACGCTGGCACGCACCTGTGTGTTTGTCTCATGCCTCCCACCCTGCGCCCCGCTGTGCCCCCCCAGGAGCATCTCAGTTTGAAAACCTCTGGCTTGAATCTGCCGTGCAGCCCACACACACGCATCATCCCCTGAAAGAGACACACACCTATTTCCCAGACATGACTCACCGGTGGTGGGCATGGCAGCGCTGGAGCCCCCGTGGCCATTCAGGAGCTCCAGAGTCTGAGGGTGGCTGTCGGTGCTGGTGGAGGAAAAGCAGGACTCAGTCTCATAGATGGTCTGCAACATGGCGCTCAATCCTGACACTGTGGGACGCAACAGCATGCCAAGACAAGAGACAGCCTGCTCCTCTGTCACAGAAATCAAGAAGTCAGTTTCTCTTTGGGGAAACGGCCATGGCTCAGGTTAGGACTCCAGTTGCCAACGAGAAAGATGGACCGACACTGAGCTTCAGAGAGGAACAATTAAAAAACCTCCTTTATCATGAAATGATGTCAAAGTTGATAAAGAAGAAGTGAGAACTCTTCTGAGCGTTTGTTTGTGTAATCCAGCAGAGAGCGTGCTCCACTCCGGAGGGATGTGGAGCTGTATCTGCTGCTCCGCGCTGTGAGGACCAGTTACTGTTACTAACACAAGATCCCCCTGTCTAATGTTGTTGCCTCAGCCACAGATTCCAGAAATCAACATGCTGGATCAAATCTGAAGGTCAAATTGTGGAGATACAGTCTTCCCAGAAAGGACCCCACAGAGAAATGTCCTGAAATGTAACTTCTGCATCACCTAGGGTCCAGATCCATGCACGGCCACCAGTAGCTGCTGCCTTCTGGGACAGCGTTGCAGAGAAAAGTAAGGAAAAAGTTTATTCCTTCTGGTGTGCTAAGAAGCCCGTAAGAGTCCTGACCCACCGACGACTCTCATACCATGAGGGAAGGGAACCGACGAAGTCCGGCTGCTTGAGATGAAAACCAAGCGATTCCAAAATGAGAAGTGACAAGAGCTGCAGCCTCTCTGCTGCTTCCCACAGATAATAACACAACAAAAATACAGAGCCAGGGAGAAGCCGAATTCCCCTGCTCCAGTGCATCAAAGGATCCTCATGCTGTTCTCCTTCTGGCTGACGAGAGGGAGAGGAGAGGAGGAGGGGGTGGAGGAAGAGGAGGAGGAGGAGAGGCAAGGACGTAAATAGCTTTGGGAGAACGCTCCCCGAGGTTCCATGCTTCCAAAATTAGAACGAAGAGCTGAGAGAATGACAGTGAAAGGGAAATGGAAGGAAGGAGGCAGAGGTAGAGAGAGAGGTAGAGAGAGAGAGAGAGAGCATAAGAAAAAAAAGAGGAGAAGAGAGCAGAGGAAGGCTGAGCTGAGAGGAAGAGTGAAGCTTTAGAATCCTCCCAGAACGATGAATGGCCAGGGATCACATGTTGGCCTCTTATCTCCAAACACATGAAGAGGACAACAAGGCAGAACTGCTGGTCTGACGGT
Organism: Pseudorhombus dupliciocellatus; assembly: GCA_016785235.1. NCBI lineage: Eukaryota > Metazoa > Chordata > Actinopteri > Pleuronectiformes > Paralichthyidae > Pseudorhombus > Pseudorhombus dupliciocellatus. Next base: position 67,217 of record JAFBJW010000160.1, on the reverse strand, counting down.
TCATGTTCACTGTCATGGTGTGTGTGTGTGAGAGAGAGAGGCTCTCTGAGCTGAATGAACATCGAGAGAGAGAGCAAGAGAGAGAGAGAGTAAAAGTAGATCACTGGGTGGAGAGGAAGTTCTGAGGAAGAGGAGAGAATGTCTTGATCAGCAGCAGTGAGACAGACGGGGACACAGACACTCCCTCATCATCCATCCGTCTTCTTTTCCTCGCTTCATGTTTCTGTTGTGTGCGACAGAGAGCGTATAGGAGCGGAGAGGAGCATTTATAACTCACAAGATGGGGGGTTGATGGAGGGAGTATAGATGAAAATAGCCTGCTGGAGAGGAGGAGGGGCCACAGATAAAAATAGAAACGGAGAGAGAGTGAGGGAGATGGGGAGGGGGGGGTAAGCCTACAGCTCTGGGATGGGGGGGTGGAGGGGGGGGTGGAGGGGGCGGTGGCATTACAGCGTTGTCATGTTTCTGTTCTGCAGTTTCCCAGAGATCACCTGTCAGTCGATCGGTGGGACTCGGGGGGACGACACCTGCAGATCTCATCTGAAATCTGCTGGACCTCTGTCCAGTGCAGTGTCCACACTGCAGTACTTTACATTTCCACGGGCTGGGCCCCAGTAGAGAAACAGCTTTATGATTCTATACCTCTCTGATTTCCCAGCAGCCCTAGCACCAACTTCATCCACAACAACAACAATGGCGGACTGCAGCGCTGCTCCAAACTCTGAGCAAACATCTGTACACGATAGGAGCTGGCTTCACTGGTTTTATTGATCTTGTCGGTCGTGATGATCCTGGAGAGAAGCCCCTTCTTCTTACCCAGGCTGCACTGCTCCCTGCACTGTCAGTGTGGATATTATTAATTAAAACCTCTGGCTATTTATAGGTTTTGTTTATTCCATTCGTGGCTGCTCTTTAAGGAACAGAGTGCTCAGCCATGTTTCCACCAAGGGTTTAAAACAGACACAAATCAGGCTTCACACAGCTGGACTCCTTCTAAATGGCTGTCCACACTTTGTGTTGCTGTGACAGCTTCCATTCCAGGAATGATAATATTTCATTTGATCATCATCACCTCCTCACCTCCTCTGAAACAGCTCTGTGCGTCCTCAGGCAGAGAGCGAATGATAGAAAGAGAAGAAATGTAAATAGTGAAAACTGGCCAGGCAACCTGTCTGACATCTCCTCAGACTCACACACCGAACACATCTGCTAAAGGTGTGTGTGTGTGTGTACTGCAGTAGCTCAGTGGATGACTCATCTCTGCGTTTCTATTTGAGGCGCATCAAACCCTGGAGTCACACTGCTGTGTGTGTGTGTTTATCATGTACTACATCTGTGCTACTTCTGTATCCATGACAACTGAGTACGGCCAGGCAGTCAGAGACAAAGTCGTCAAAAACACCTGAGGTGGCCGAGAAGATGTCAGGATCCAGATTATCATCAAGTCTCCACAGTTTGAAACCTCACTTTCCTTAGAGTTTGCATTCCACATATGATGGAGACATTAGAACATCCAGGATCATATAACAGTGTCCACACACGGAAGACGACCACCCAGCCACACAGATATGGGAGACGTGATGGGTCGCCAAAATGAATCCAGAGCGCCTCAATCATCACCTGTTGGCAGACTGCAGTACTGCACCCACACCATACTTCAAACTAAAGATCATCCTGGTAGCTCTAATGAAACTAAATTCACTTTCGTTGTAATTCGTAATTTTATGATAAAGAAATGGGACGGGGCATTGTGATTGACAGCTGAGACTGACATGTGCTTGGTCGAAAGAGCACAGCGACCTGTGACTTCAGCTTCCTCTCTGGACGGAGGGTGGAAGATCTTCAGTAACACAACTATGAACCACAGCAGCTGCTCAGAAGAATGCACGTACCTGAGGTGTGTGATGAACTCATCGAGGCTGAATATGAATGACTCCTCCCAGGCCGTCCACTGTGAATGTGTGTGTGAGTTAAAGTGGGTCCTTGGTCTCGGCCATGTGTCAGAGGGCAGAAGAATCTCGCTGGTTTCTTGATGTTGGCTTCTCTGCAAAAGAGAAAATACATTATTACCATATACTATTCAGCTTTTTACTGATAACAAACTTTGAAAATCATTTCAATGAGTTCCTCGATTTAGCTTTTTAAAGGTTTAATTATTTCTTTCATCGCCAGGGGTCAACATGTGTCCCGACAGGAATTAAAAGACATTGATGAAACAAGCTGCACCCTGTTGCATTATGGGACTGCCTGGTACTCTGGCGCCACCTACTGGTCTCAGTTCTCGCCTGTGAGGTGGAGGAAGTGATGCCACAGACCCACAGAACATTCTTGTCAGATGACTGACAATGATAAATTGTCTGTGTCCTTCTCCCTCTGAGTTGCTCACAGAATCTTTGAAGAACAGTTCTGACATCAACATTCAAACAGCGTGTCTGAGCCTCCATCACACATCACTCACACTCACACTGCTGGCTCTGCCGTGCGTGCGTGTGTGTGCGTGTCATGTCGAGAAATAGAAATATCTCTCTCTCTCACTTCGCTGCCTCATCCTCCTCCTCCTCTTCACACCATCATTTCCTAAAATACCTGGGCCCTCCCATTCTGGAGAGGAGCAGGAAGTGCTGCCTGGCAACCAGGGAGCTGGCTGCCGTGGTAACGGTTCACCTGAGCACCTCTTCCCTAAACAAACAGCGAGTGTGAAACAGAACTGGGATGTGGAGTCAGAGTCCTGATCAGCCTCTCACTCTGAGTTTGGAGTCTCTGTTCTACTTGAACTTGTTTTACTTCTCACACACACAGACTCTCTGCAGAGTTCTGCCTGCCCCCCTTTAAACCCTGAATAATGTCCTGGGGATAAGACTGGTGTGTTCATGTCTCTGACATGATGCTGAGCTGATGTCAAGAGAAAGATTTGGAGATGATGGCTGACGTCGGCATTCTGTGAACAGAAACATTTAAACATCACGTCCTGTGTCTCACCCAAACACTCTGGAGAGTTCTGTGTTGTTGTGAACGTCTCTAAGCAAAGAAATCTCCTGTTGCGTTGTCCATGTTCAGAGGACAAACCCCAGGTAATGTCCAGACCCCATTGTAAGACATTCTCTGGAGTCCATTTCTTGAAACAGGTTAAGAAAGTAGCTCACAAAAAATATGTGCTTAAAATGGTTCTGACGGTGTTACGTGTGTCCAAAATAGGAGGAGGGAGCGCAGGAACACAACTTTTGTGCAATCAGAGCTGTAATCATCTTGACAGACTGGTTTGCTGTGTTTCATTCATTCGTCACCAAGCCCAGTAAACAAGCTCATGCAAACAAAAACATGCCAGCCTGTCAGTAGCAGAGCCGTCATTACGTCAGGCTCTGCTTCCTTCACTAATGTCACTAAAATGATCAGCAGAGTTTCAGTCCAATGTTTCTTGTTCCTAACCCGCTGTCAGAACCGAAACATCCAATGTCAGTGTCTCAGAACATTTCCTGGAATTTATTCCTGCAGTAAAACATCTGGAAAATGTCCAGGTGAGGTTACGGGAGGAGGTACGGCCTCCATCAGCACTAAAGGTGCACCTCCAGAGTTGCTGTGTGTCTGGTAACTATACTACCCGTCTATGAATAGTGCATGTAGCAATGGCTCCCCACCACGCTGTCATGCATGGAGCAGGTATGTGAACGCATCCGCACCAGCCCCAATACACCAGCCCCTGTTTTCCAGCAGCTTCTGGAAAACAGACCAATTCATCATCAAAGAGGGTCTAGAGCTTGACACAATCCTGAAGATGAGCTGAAACCCACAAACTCAACACACACACGCATATCAGCTGCCGATGGCTGAGGAGAACAAAGTGAGCCTCTGTGGGAGACGACAACACCTGAACAAGGAAAGAGACCTGTGGCTTGTCTGTTTCCTGTGGGGTGAAAATATCTTTTCAAGAATAAGCACTGAGTGGATCTGAAAACTACACCGTGGTATGTCCTGACTGAACTTGAGTGACAGACTTGATCAAACTGTCTCAAACTATTTACCTATTTCAAACTAAAATACAAACCTCAAATGTTAATGTGTAATTAATGTGTACAACATAATAAGACAACACATTAACTATCACTTGTTTGGACTTGTAATCACTCTAGTAGCTAGTGGGCTGTTATTTTACTGGGATCTCTGGTAGTAAATGTGTATTACTGGTAAGTAACTGGTTATCCTTTATCCACACACTGGGGGCTAAAGCACAGGGTTAATGTACAGGACTGGTTACCTCCTAGTTAGCTGCTGGTTAGCTCCTGGCCAGTCCTCAGCTGTGCTGGGTAGCAAGTAGCTGCTGTGTCATTAGGTTAACTGGTTAGCTACTTAGTAACTGGCCCTCCTTCCACTGAGTGCTAATGGCTGTACAGGACTGGTTTCCATTTGCTGGTCCCAGTTAGCTGCTGGTTAGCTGTTGGTCAGTGTGTCATCCTCTGTCCTTTAGCTTTAGCTGCAGCTAACGCCAAAGTTAGCTGCGGTGTGTAAATTGTGCTGTTTCTCCCAGAAACCTTCCACTTCCTGTCGGTGGTTATCCTTCACGGAGTCACACACAAACACGCGCACGCACGCGGACGCGCGCACACACACACTTCCACAAACCTCTCGGCACCGTGGATGTCGGCGGGTCCTCCTGGAACGCGTTATCCGCGCAGTGCTCGCTTCCTCCGGGCTTGGCGGCCGCTGAGCCTGGCTGTCTCCCTCCCGCGGAGCTCCTGTCCTGCTGCTTTATTTTATTTTGGAACAAAAGCAGCGGATCTCACCTCCTCCTCCATATTTACTCTCTCTCTCTCTCGCTCTCTCTCCACCAACAACAACATTACTGACGTCCTCCTCCTGCCACGTGACCAGGCTGCTGCTAAAAATACACTCCATGGAAACCAATGGAGGAGGACAGACAGAGACAAACAGGTAGATGGAGACAAACAGAGACAGAGACAAATGGGCAGATGGGGACAGACAAAAAGAGAGAGATAAAGACAGACAGACAGAGAGACAGACAGGCTTGATTTTCTGGCTCCAGATTGACAAAAGATGAAAACTGTGGTGAACCTGCTCACGTTTGAGCTTCACCTTGTCAGTGACTGTCTTCTTCCTGTCCAACGATAACTCCTACTGATCACAGCTGCTCCTTCTGTTTCCTGTTGGATGTGAATACTTCTTTACATTCTGAATTTAATGGCCATGGTGTATTTTTATAGTTATTATTATAAAAGTATGTCTTCCTGTCATTCAGATGGATATTAATCTAACCATCGCTCTGTCAACTTGAACACATGAGCTCCAGGTCGTAGAGGTGCCGCTCCATGTTCACAATTCACATTTACTAAATCTGAAATGGAAGAAAAGCAAAATGTCCCCGTTGTTGATCAGTGTTTATAGGATGAGGAGAGGAGAGGAGAGGAGGACAGTTGAAGCTTTAAATATCTGCACTCTTGGTGCAATGTGACTGCAAAATAGACAGAAAATAGACAGAGATAGAGGGAGGAGGAGGAGGGAAGAGAGGAGACAGAGTGTGGGGAATAAGAAGGTTAAAGAATAAATGGAGGAGTGAAGGAAAGGTGGGGAGAGACGGTTAAGGGAGTAAAGGACGAGGAAGAGGAAAGATGAAGGAGGAGGAGGAACAGAAAAAAGAGGAGAAATATTATGCATGAGTGGAGAAATAGGAGAGAGAAAACAGAGAGCAGGAGGCGGGATATAAAGAAAAGAGTGAGAGACAGAAATAGAGAAAGAAAGAGCTATTCTGGTAATGATGTTGTTGCCATGGAGATGCTGTCCTCAGTCAGACTGCTCCACAGGTGCCTTGTGGGTAATGTGTAAAGGGCTTCGCTGATTGGTGGATGACTTGGGAGCAGGAAAATATTGATGGGTTGAAAAAGGTCAAAGTGAGAGATCGTGCCGTTGCATCCCACATCTCTGTATGGTTCATTAATCCATCGGTGTGTATAATAATAAAACAGTGACATGTGCACTCTGTGTAAACACGTGCATAAATCAAAGCCATGTTTGATTCTGCTCAAACCCTTTTCTTAAATTAACCTATTCAACAACCACTGGATTTATGTCTGATCAGAAAACCCTCAAAGAATTGTCATCAGACAGGGAGGCTGGTGTTGGTCATGAATCCTGCCTCCTCCATGTTAGTGGCTGGGACATGATCAGATACACTAAAAGATGCTTTTCGGTGTGTAGTTCTGATCTCTCTCTCTCTCTCACAAACACACACACACACACACACACACACACACACACACACAGCCAAAAGAGCAGTGGTGAGTCAGGCCTATAAACGCTGCACCTCAACATGAGCCATCCACCTGACATTTTCAAGACTGCAGCGCCCTCTAGAGGACGGGATGGGTGTTGCAATAGTGTTCAATTCAACAATAAAATCTTATTTGTACAGCTCAGATTACTAAAGTGCAACATCCTCTGTTCCTCGTCGTCAAGTTTCCGGAAACATAATTAAAATTTAAATAATTAAAATAAATTTTAATTTCCATAAAGACATGTATCCATAATGTTAAAACCTTTATTTTGAAAGAATAACGGAAACGCTTGACGGCAGGTGGACCCCAGACATTAGACGGGTCCCATGTTCGCTTATAACGGGTGAAGCGAGGTGAAGCCGCATCGTGAGCAGCCTCAGAGAGCACGTCAACGAGCGTCTGTCGACGGCCTCAGAGGAGATCGAGGCGGTTCAGAGAACCATCGCGGGCTCCGCAGCATCCTCCGCCCGGAGCCCGAGTTCCACCAGCCCCAAAGTCTGAGAACCGCGCTAGGCTCCGTCTATGCTCTGAATCACCCCATCACACCCACTTATCCTGCTGACATCACTCACTTTAGCAAGTTAGCTTCTTTCCCCCTTGAAAGTGATTGGGGCGCGGTTAGCTAAATGCTAAAGCATGTTCTCATAATAACAAGACCCATCCGAACACATGACGCCAAACTCCATTACAGTATAGAAACACTCAAACTTGAACTGCTCGTTTCCAAATGCACAAACCAGTCAGGACAGGTCTTCATTATCTGTTAATGATTGTCATGGTGCACTTTGACATTCGGCTCCCAGAGGACACCGTCAAGTGAGCCCACAGTGTCTTTGAAAAATCAAACCACCCGCACCCACATTTTTACTGCACCCGTATCATAGAACTTACGGTGAAAGCTCGGCCAACACTGAGAAAGTTTCCGGTTTTCAAAATAAGACGTATGCAATACAAAGGCAATCGATCAAACTGTAAGATATTTGGTCACATTGTGTAGATTGTGTTCAATAATTTCCGATGATGGCTGATACAGTTGACCTCAAGACTATCTTGACTACTCACCCATTCTCCCATTATGTCATGTCATGTCATTTTCCAACCGACCCGCACCCACATTTTTACTGCACCCGTATCATAGAACTTACGGTGAAAGCTCGGCCAACACTGAGAAAGTTTCCGGTTTTCAAAATAAGACGTATGCAATACAAAGGCAATCGATCAAACTGTAAGATATTTGGTCACATTGTGTAGATTGTGTTCAATAATTTCCGATGATGGCAGATACAGTTGACCTCAAGACTATCTTGACTACTCACCCATTCTCCCATTATGTCATGTCATGTCATTGTCCAACCGCTTATCCGTGACCGGGTCGCGGGGGTAGCAGTCTAAGCAGGGGCCCCCGCCCACGACTGCCACCCAAATCACATTGCACTAGTTCCTTCTGAGACCTCCTGCGGGTGGTGAGCCTACTGGAGGGTTCTCCCATTATAGCCTAGAGAATTAGTTCTGCAGTGAAAATGACAAAAACACAATATTTAATGTACAGTAATATTGCTTTCATCCACAAGTTCTGGCAATGGTTACTACAGTTTACCCCGGTAGCATCCTGACTATGCCCCTGCTTGTGAGGACTCACCCAGTGCCTGTTGGTGGATTAGCGAAATGTTTCACGTGAGCCACCATAGACACCAAACTCCTTTCAAGTGTTGTAAAATTTAATATCTAACACAGTGGTTCTCAAACTTTTTACACTTGGTACCACCTGAGAAAATAATTTGCTCTCCAAGTACCACCTAATGACCAACATTAAAGTACAGTAGCGGAGTAAGTCAAAGTTTTCATGAAAAACATTCTGAACGTTTTATTTAACAAGTTTATTTAATATTGTTGGCCACTGTAACAATCATACACAGATGGAACACTGTGTTTAAAATTCTCATATATTAAATAGCGTTTCACCTTTTAAATTATTAATTTATTTTATTTTAGTATAAGTGATTATTTTGCGTGCCGTACCACTAGAGGGAGCCCGCGTACCACTAGTGGTACGCGTACCACAGTTTGAGAAAGGCTGAACATATTTAACAATATTTAACATTTTAATTTTTAAGTGTAATGCAAAAAACCCTGATGTGACAGGATTTTATCTGATATAAATGTATATAATTTTAACTTTTATTTTGTCACCATCCACTGTTAGTTTAAAACGCAGACGTATGGGGTCAGTTTGAGTCATTTGGGTAAAACAGATGTTCACACTAACAATAAAAACCTTGTGGTTTGTCTCCTGCAGACCAGCCACTGGCTCTTTCCGTCTGGAACCAGGACTTTGCCTCCAAACAGCAGCAACCAGACTGGACCTCTGCTATGGAACATGAGGATAAGGAGTATGAGAAAACCCCAGAGGAGGAGGAGGACCCCATCAGGTTCATCTTCACAGGGCCGCACTTAAAGAATGAGCTCCACCAACAGACCCCTGAAGGAGGAGGAGGAGATCCTCTGCCCCTCATGTCAGCTGAGCCAAAGGTGGAGGTGGGTGACGGAGCCTCGTACGGCTGCTCTGTTGACAACGATGATGAGGCCGAGTGGCGGACCAGTGGGGGGGGGGGCTTGGACACCAAGGAGAACTTTAAAGTGGGAAGTGTTGGATCCAAGTCTTGGGAGGCACACATGCGGATCCACATGCAGAATTAAATTTTTTTTCCACTTTCATATCTCCCAAGGCCAGCAATTTGCCAGTGGTGGCTTCCTCAAAAGCTCTGATCCACTTTGAGGCCCCATCGTGAATATCAGGGAGTTTGGACACCAGGCTGGTCAGGTCAAGGGTCTGTCATGGAATGTAATGTCCCTCGGTCCCTTTAATTAAGATTGGAGCCATGTGATGTTCATTATTGTATCGATCTGTTTTTTTTTTTTTTTTTAAGTAGTGCCCTATTTCTGAGATTTACTTTTAACTCCTGGATATAGTGTGAAGTCTCAAGTGTGAGAGTGAGCATGTGGAATGTTTGTGTGCTAGCACATGTATGCGTGTAAGACTCTAGGCTGAGAGCCAAGAGCACCAACGATAACCCCCACGCGGCATTTGAGAAATTGTGTCCAAAGCGCATGTGAAGCTGGTAAAACTGCAATGCTGAAATTTGAATGAGTGGTGGCAAGTTGATATTTAAACTGTGTTGAGTAAAGGTGAGAACTGCAGTGTGGTGAGCAGTGCTGGAATTGGCATTGTATAAGGCAGTGTTGAATTTTGCAGCATACTGAGCAGTGTTGGATTTTTGTATTGCGCAGGAAGTTTTGTAGATGATACATGTTTAAAAAGTGAGTTTAAAAAAAAGAAAAAAAAAGGAAAAGAGCTAAATGAGCAGTAACTAACGACAGGGAACACATTTGACGACACAGCTGTACTGCGAATCTGACTTGTACAGAGAGAAGCGAAGACCTTGACGGCTGAGAATCAACTGAGCCCACACTAACGGAAAAAAGGGGGGTGGAGTCTGGGAACACAGACACAGGCAAACTAAAAATAGAACGAGTGCAGGACAGCACAGATCCTGCCCAGCCCCTTCCGTTGAGAGCGCGTGAACACCTCTCCTCTCTCCCTTTAAAACAGCAAAGCTGAAGGAGAGCAGGTGGAAAGACACAAACAACACATAAAGAACGTGAATTTAAATTAAACAACTACACCACAATCTAAAACAATGCTTCCTACACCCGTAGCTCTGGTAGGAGGGAAAAATCCTGAAACATATAAAGAAATTCAGAACATTTCTAAAAAATGGGAAAAAAGAACCAAGGGGCTACAATATCCTTGGCCAAAAGGGGGCACATTTGATATGACCGTGTGTGAGAGCATGGAAACCAGAATAAGGGATCACAAGCCTAAAGAACAATCAGACAAACGTCTGAAGAAAAGAGAATTGGAACTAAAGATTCTAAAACTATTCAAGGATGAAGGGCAGCAGTACAGGGCAAAGATAAGACAGGGCCTTGCAAAAATACAGAAGAGTGGAGGTAAAGACACGACTCCAGAGGAAAAACAACTCAACATGACAGAGATTGCAGGACTATATCCAAATTTAGAGGGTTGGCTGCACTTTAATGGTAATATTAAAGAGCCAACCACAGAAGAAATCTCCCAGATCACCTGTAATGACGATGCTCGGGATGAGGACAGAGCCACTACGCCTAGAGAGGACAAAAGCATGACCTCTAAAAACTCAAAAAACAACCTCTCAGGCATCAACGACTCACAAAAAGTAACAAAGGCAGTGATAGCGGAGAAACACATGCGCGAAACCACAGATGGAAAAACATCAGCAGGTGTAAGAATACTCAGCCCAAAACATTGCAGCACCGCAATAAAAACGAGACGAAGTGGGCCAGCAGTACTGGACTGTTATGAGGGGAGGAAGAGTGCAGGAGGAGAACAGTCATGCAGCTATTGGCTTGATTTACCACGTGAGGGAATAGACTTGAGGCGAGAACTTAATCGGTCCGCCATTATGGAGATTGAGGAAGACTTAGACAGGCAGGCAGCACAGCTGGGAGGCTGCGAAGAAAATGAACAGGGGAAGGAAGAGTTAAAAGTAAATCTCAGAAATAGGGCACTACTTAAAAAAAAAAAAGGAAAATCCTAAAAAAAAAAAAAAAAAAAAAACAGATCGATACAATAATGAACATCACATGGCTCCAATCTTAATTAAAGGGACCGAGGGACATTACATTCCATGACAGACCCTTGACCTGACCAGCCTGGTGTCCAAACTCCCTGATATTCACGATGGGGCCTCAAAGTGGATCAGAGCTTTTGAGGAAGCCACCACTGGCAAATTGCTGGCCTTGGGAGATATGAAAGCTGTGTGGGCTGAGAGTCTCGGAGCCTCAACAATGGAGGACATGCTGAAACATAATGAGTGTGGGTGGATGTTAGACCCCATGGCTGATGGGACTGAATTCAACGCGTATCGTGGGAAATTACGGAATGCATTGAAGAAAGAGTACCCCACACGAGTGAACCCGAAAGCGCTGCGGGGTGACCCATTCACAGAGGCCGATAACCCTGCAACTTACATAAACAACCAGCTAAAGAAATGGAGACAAGAGGCTGAAGAAGACATCGAGCCGAGTCAGGTGCTAACAACCCTGTTCAGAGACTCGATCATTGATGCACTCCCCACCCCAGTCCAGAGCAGACTGAGAGATGTGGTGGGGCTAACAACAATGCCACACAGACAGTTCTGTGATAATGTGATCCACGCAGTGGAGAGACACAGGAAAGACGAGCAGAGAATGAAAGAGCAGGACAGGGATGTCCAGAGGAAAATAGCACAGCTGCAACTGAATGAACTACAAGGCAAGGGCAAAGCAAAAGTCCAAGCGCCGACCACAACAGAAAAGACTGATTCTACACCAGAGAGCGCGCCCACCATGCAGCCAATGCCTCCCACACAGCCACCCCCGGTGGCAAACGTCTACTCACAGCCATACCAGCTACCATACCAACAGCAATACAACAGCCACAGGCAATATGGGGGACGACAAGGACGAGGTCCCCCCAGACTGTGCTGGGGATGTGGAGAGGCTGGCCACAGAATGATAGCCTGTTCACAGGCGGGCCCCGGGTGGACGGAGGGGAGGGAGGAGCCCGGAGCTGCTCAGGGAGGGGAAACAGGTCCAGCCAACCCCTGGGCGGGGCCAAACCATGGTAATTAGGGATGCCCAGGGAGTCCTATGGGGGAGGGTCAGCTGCCAGTAATCACCAGGGCAGCTGATAAAGGACCAATGCTGTAGGTTCAAACTGAAAACAAACTCCAATGCTAGTCGATACGGAGCCACTTACACATGTGTAAGCACTGAATATGTCGCCCACCTCCCCATGTCAGGCAAATTTGTCAAAACAGTAGGATTCTCAGGATTAAAGCAGCTAACCCCAATGACAACTCCAGTGCGTCTGGCCACAGTCGGTGAAGAAATAACAAAATAAAATACATTCGAGCCCAAATTCCAAAAGCAACCAAACCTTTCTCAGACTATCACTGCAGAAGATTCAGCACAACGATTGACGGCTTGTTGAAATCAGGTATTGATTGAATTGCAGATAAATCAAAATATCGGCTGGTCCACGATCTGAGAGCAGTAAACGATGTAATAAAAGATTGGCCTATTAAGGTGCCAAACCCTCACACACTCCTTACAAATGTGCCACTGAGTGCGAAATCCTTCACTGTAATTGATCTGTGTTCTGCATGAACAAGAACTACATGAAAAAGATAAAACAACAAGATTTTTGGTCCTCATATATGCAAGTTTTTTGATGGAGTATTAAATCAATGTGAGATCCGTCAAATTGGTGACTCCGACGTGGCTCAGTTTGGGACGGATCGGTGAGGAATTGAAAAAAAAAAAAAAAAAAAAATTATAAATAAATAAATAGAATAAAAAATAAAATAAAATAGACCTACTGAAATCTACAGAGAGCACGAAAAGAGCCGGCTCAACTAAAAGGTATGACAGTAACCCTTTCAATAAAATACTGTCAATAGAATAATCTAAAACATTTTCTGCTCAAAGTAGAAAGTAAGATCGGTCTTTGTAAAAACAGGACTAACTTTAAAAGTAGAGTGGTGATCATAAATTGTTTAAAAAAAAACAAAAAAAAAAAGGAAAAAAAAAACAACAACAATTGACAGAAACCAGGTGTCTGCTCTCAGCTGAGGGCGGGACATGGTCCACAGCAGAGCGCCTGTTATTTGTTGACCGATTTGAACCTTGTTCTATTTATTCTAAAACACTGTCACTGATGACTGCCGGGTAACGTTGTTTTTAATCCTTGGAAAGGTCAGGGACATGAAAGTGAAACCGAGAGTTGTTTCTCTTTTCCCAGACTTCATATGAAAGCTAAATATGAAAGAGAGAGCTTTGGCTTTTCTTTGTTTTGCTGCACACTGTTTCTCATTGATCATTAACCTGTTCCACGGGGCGTTGCTCTCTAAAGGTCATCTTATCTGTGCCTTCGGAATTTGACCACAGACACTTAATCATCCAGTTTAACTGTCACTGCAGCTTCAAACGTGGATTCGTCTCTTATTTTCAGAAATAGTTGGTTCAAAGTGTCACTTTCAAAATAAGATAGATAGCAAGGTACTCCATTCATTCCAAACGGCGAAAGCCTCTGGTTGGTTCAGATAACTCTTCCTTCATCACATGATTAGACGTCACGAGTGCAAAGGCTCATGGGACAGGAGAGCGTGGTTGTTTGTTCTGCTCTATGTAATTTTTTTATTGTGAGTTTTCGTCAGTGTGAGGTCACGACAGAACCAGTCAGCGCAAAAGGGAAATCACAGTGAAGACAAAGGCGAGTCACGAGTCAGAATTAAGGTCTGGTTAATGTCTCACACACACACACACACACACACACACACACACACACACACACATTTGATAGCTGTGTTGTTCGGGGTGAAGGAACTCAAGCTGCACTGGGTCTGTGAGGAATTTTTTCAAAACGTTTTTTCAAAAGTCTCTGAAGTTTAAACTTGATGTGACGGAGATAAATCTGAACCTGAAGAGTGAGAACTAGAGGGAATGTGGATCTGAAGAATTTCTGCAGCTGCTGCTTCCTCCCTCTGGAAAACACGATTCCCCTGAGAGGAAGAACTTGAGTAAACATTCCTGTGTGACTCTAAACGAAACCGAAAGAGGAGTGAAGCTTTTTAAGCGCTGCTCCCTGAAGCTCGGCTCAGACGGACTCCTGCTCCCTGTTGCACTCATAGGTACGTGAACACTCACTCGGTTTCTCCTGTAGATCTGACTTCGCTCTTTGTCCGTGCATGTCTGACGGAAAGTTTGTTCTGAAACCTTCAGTGGAAAAACCAAACCCGGGCTCAGACGGACTCCTGCTCCCTGTTGCACTCATAGGTACGTGAACACTCGCTCGGTTTCTCCTGTAGATCTGACTTTGCCCCTTGTCCGTGCATGTCTAACGGAAAAACCACACCCGCGTGTTCCGGCCTAGACTCCGTTCAGACGGAGCCGCTGCTCTGGGATCATCATCTGGGTTCATTAAATCAAGAGAAACAGCTTTTTAATGAAGTCAGGACAGGAAAAAAGACGTGATCTTGGTCCACTGTGGACACAGACACGGCTGGGTGTGGGACGCTGGAGCTCGTTCTATTTTAAAAAAGTGGAGTCAACTTCCGCCATCTTAGTTCAGTTGAAAAGTGGTCGTCATGAAAACGTCTGATTTGGCGACACCTGCTGGTTGAATGAAAAATGTTGAATTTGAGGGAGGGAGGGAGGGTGGGGGGGCAGACATTCTAATAATTTAAACTGCCATTTTAAAGGTTTTACGTTGTTTTTTTTATTCCTGTGAAATAATAATTCTAATAACACCGATCCATCTCCGCAGAATCAGTGACACCAACATGCGCCGGGTCCAGTGGGCTGAAGAAGACTTTGATCCCCCAAGTGGGGCCTATCGGCTCGACTCTGAGCCGGTTAGTGGTCGAACCTACGTCATGTACCATGGTACCAAAAGTGAGAGCGCCAGAAGCATCGAAAGGTCGGGGTTTCAGCGCTCCTCAGATGGGATGCTCGGCGCGGGGGTCTACCTGAGCAGAGACCTGGAGAAAGCCAGCCGTTACCCCATCGACCACCCTGAGCACGACAGGGTCGTCGTGAAGGTCTTGGCACATGTGGGTAAAGTGGCTGTCATCAATCGGCAGAATCACCCGATTCAGAAGACCTGGCACCAGAAGGGGTACGACAGCGCCTGGGTGCCCCCCAACTGTGGGATGGTGAGGAGCGGTTTGGAGGAGAACTGCATCTGGGATCCAAAACGAATCGAAATCCTCGGCCTCATCAAACCCATTTCAGCAAGCGGTGACGACGGTGAACCTTCTTCGTCGTGTGTGGCCATGTGAACGTCTGTTAGCGCTTCACCTTGTTGTCAAATTCTCACGATTCTCAAACGCAATAAACTTCTAGAGCTGTTTGTTAAAAAGTATCTTGAGTGTCTGTTCAGTCCCGATACACTGACGTCGTTCTCTCGTTGTCCAACGCGTCTCCCGGGACAGTGGAGAGGCTGGCTCCGGCCCTGCAGCTCCCCCATGTGAACCGTTGACTCCCTAATGGCCACAGGGGGGCGTCCTGCTCCTCCTCTGAGCTGCTGCAGACTCTCTCCTCATTTGGAGCCTCTGCCAGCCCCCCCCCCCCCCCCCCCCCCCCCCCCCCCCCCCCCCCCCCCCCCCCCCCCCCCCTTCCCCTCTCCTCCTCTCCCCTCCTGCGCCTCCTGGATCCTTCTCCTCGCTGCTCCTCAGATGGTCTGGAAAGAGCAGAGCGATGAAACATTTTCTGCTCAAAGTAGAAAGTAAGATCGGTCTTTGTAAAAACAGGAATAACTTTAAAAGTAGAGTGGTGATCATAAATTGTTTAAAAAAAAAAAAAGCAAAAAAAAAACAACAACAATTGGCTCAAGTTGAAAACCTGTTTACCATTGCACACAAATATAGCTCTATGAACCAGCAACCAGAGGCCACACTGATGCCCACAGAAGTACCTGAATGTCTTATTGAATGTTGCTAACAAGTGCTCTAGTGTCACCTATGCCACAGGAACTCATCGAACCTGACCAGTGGGGTGTTCCTGCAGGTGGGCCGGCTCCTAACCCACCTGCAGGTGGTGAAAGTGATTGGACGTGACCACCTGAAGGTGTCTGCACCAACATTCAAAAACAATAAATAAAGGTGGAAACCAATGATACAAAACCCAATTTCTTACCCCTCAACTTGGCCCCTCCCAGAACATTTATATTGTGCCCGTTTCCTGGGGCCAGTTTTAGATGGGACACCTGTGGACAGGAGAAGACATGGTGAGTTTTCATCAGTCAGCAGTGATGAGCAGAGTTGGATCAGAGACCTGTGCGTCTCTACATGATCTACATCCAGGACAAGTGAGGAGTTTGAATCCATTCTGACAGAAACCAGGTGTCTGCTCTCAGCTGAGGGCGGGACATGGTCCACAGCAGAGCGCCTGTTATTTGTTGACCGATTTGAACCTTGTTCTATTTATTCTAAAACACTGTCACTGATGACTGCCGGGTAACGTTGTTTTTAATCCTTGGAAAGGTCAGGGACATGAAAGTGAAACCGAGAGTTGTTCCTCTTTTCCCAGACTTCATATGAAAGCTAAATATGAAAGAGAGAGCTTTGGCTTTTCTTTGTTTTGCTGCACACTGTTTCTCATTGATCATTAACCTGTTCCACGGGGCGTTGCTCTCTAAAGGTCATCTTATCTGCGCCTTCGGAACTTGACCACAGACACTTAATCATCCAGTTTAACTGTCACTGTAGCTTCAAACGTGGATTCGTCTCTTATTTTCAGAAATAGTTGGTTCAAAGTGTCACTTTCAAAATAAGATAGATAGCAAGGTACTCCATTCATTCCAAACGGCGAAAGCTTCTGGTTTGGTTCAGATAACTCTTCCTTCATCACATGATTAGACGTCACGAGTGCAAAGGCTCATGGGACAGGAGAGCGTGGTTGTTTGTTCTGCTCTATGTGATTTTTATATTGTGAGTTTTCTTCAGTGTCAGGTCACGACAGAACCAATCAGCGCAAAAGGGAAATCACAGTGAAGACAAAGGCGAGTCACGAGTCAGAATTAAGGTCTGGTTAATGTCTCACACACACACACACACACACACACACACACACACACACACACACCCATTTGATAGCTGTGTTGTTCGGGGTGAAGGAACTCAAGCTGCACTGGGTCTGTGAGGAATTTTTTTCAAAACGTTTTTTCAAAAGTCTCTGAAGTTTAAACTTGATGTGACGGAGATAAATCTGAACCTGAAGAGTGAGAACTAGAGGGAATGTGGATCTGAAGAGTTTCTGCAGCTGCTGCTTCCTCCCTCTGGAAAACACGATTCCCCTGAGAAGAATAACTTAAGTAAACATTCCTGTGTGACTCTAAACGAAACCAAAAGAGCAGTGAAGCTTTTTAAGCGCTGCTCCCTGAAGTTCGGCTCAGACGGACTCCTGCTCCCTGTTGCACTCATAGGTACGTGAACACTCGCTCGGTTTCTCCTGTAGATCTGACTTCGCTCTTTGTCCGTGCATGTCTGACGGAAAATTTGTTCTGAAACCTTCAGTGGAAAAACCAAACCCGGGCTCAGACGGACTCCTGCTCCCTGTTGCACTCATAGGTATGTGAACACTCGCTCGGTTTCTCCTGTAGATCTGACTTTGCTCCTTGTCCGTGCATGTCTGACGGAAAAACCACACCCGCGTGTTCCGGCCTAGACTCCGTTCAGACGGAGCCGCTGCTCTGGGATCATCATCTGGGTTCATTAAATCAAGAGAAACAGCTTTTTAATGAAGTCAGGACAGGAAAAAAGACGTGATCTTGGTCCACTGTGGACACAGACACGGCTGGGTGTGGGACGCTGGAGCTCGTTCTATTTTAAAAAAGTGGAGTCAACATCCGCCATCTTAGTTCAGTTTAAAAGTGGTCGTCATGAAAACGTCTGATTTGGCGACACCTGCTGGTTGGATGAAAAATGTTGAATTTGAGGGAGGGAGGGTGAGGGGGCAGACATTCTAATAATTTAAACTGCCATTTTAAAGGTTTTACGTTGTTTTTTTTATTCCTGTGAAATAATAATTCTAATAACACCGATCCATCTCCGCAGAATCAGTGACACCAACATGCGCCGGGTCCAGTGGGCTGAAGAAGACTTTGATCCCCCAAGTGGGGCCTATCGGCTCGACTCTGAGCCGGTTAGTGGTCGAACCTACGTCATGTACCATGGTACCAAAAGTGAGTGCGCCAGAAGCATCGAAAGGTCGGGGTTTCAGCGCTCCTCAGGTGGGATGCTCGGCGCGGGGGTCTACCTGAGCAGAGACCTGGAGAAAGCCAGCCGTTACCCCATCGACCACCCTGAGCACGACAGGGTCGTCGTGAAGGTCTTGGCACATGTGGGTAAAGTGGCTGTCATCAATCGGCAGAATCACCCGATTCAGAAGACCTGGCACCAGAAGGGGTACGACAGCGCCTGGGTGCCCCCCAACTGTGGGATGGTGAGGAGCGGTTTGGAGGAGAACTGCATCTGGGATCCAAAACGAATCGAAATCCTCGGCCTCATCAAACCCATTTCAGCAAGCGGTGACGACGGTGAAGCTTCTTCGTCGTGTGTGGCCATGTGAACGTCTGTTAGCGCTTCACCTTGTTGTCAAATTCTCACGATTCTCAAACGCAATAAACTTCTAGAGCTGTTTGTTAAAAAGTATCTTGAGTGTCTGTTCAGTCCCGATACACTGACGTCGTTCTCTCGTTGTCCAACGCGTCTCCCGGGGCAGTGGAGAGGCTGGCTCCGGCCCTGCAGCTCCCCCATGTGAACCGTTGACTCCCTAACAGGACAAGCTGGACAGAATGCGAGTGGACCCCTGCCTGGTTGCCTGGATTTCCAACTACCTCACTGACAGGCCACAGTATGTCAGGCTGAAGGACATCACGTCTGACACTGTGATCTGCAGCACTGGAGCACCGCAGGGTACGGTGCTGGCCCCTCTTCTCTTCACCCTGTACACCGCTGACTTCTGCTACAACTCGGAGCTGTGTCATATCCAGAAGTTTGCGGATGACACAGCCATCGTCGGGTGCATCAGGGATGGCAGAGAGGAGGAGTTTCGGAGCCTGGTGAGGGACTTTACTGTCTGGTGCCACGGGAACCACTTGCAGCTCAACCCCGAGAAGACCAAGGAGCTGGTCATTGACTTTGGGAGGTCTACTACAAGGTCACAACCAGTTCTGATTGAGGGAGTTGAGGTGCAGACTGTGGACTCATTCAAGTACCTTGGGCTGTGGTTGGACAGCAAACTGGACTGGACTGTTAACACAAACCACCTGTACAAGAAAGGACAGAGCAGGCTGTACTTCCTGAGGAGGCTGCGCTCCTTCAATGTGTGCAATAAACTCCTGTGGATGTACTATCAGTCTGTGGTTGCCAGTGTCCTGTTCTACATCGTTGTGTGCTGGGGGGGCAGCACATCTAAGAAGGACAGCTCCAGACTGGACAAACTGATCAGGCGGGCCGGCTCTACGATTGGCATGAAACTGGACTCTCTGGAGACGGTGGCAGAGAAGAGGACTGTAGAAAAACTACTGGACATCATGGATGATGCCAGTCACCCTCTGCACTCCGCCATCAGTAGCCAGAGGAGCCTGTTTAGTGCCAGACTTCTACATCCCAAATGCAGGACAAACAGACTCAAAAACTCCTTTGTCCCACATGCCATCAGACTGTACAACTCCTCTTTGGGGGGAAGGGGGGGTACTAGGATGACAGGGGAGGAACAGCAATAAACCTGTGCATAAATAACTGTGCAATAAACCTCCAAAAGTGCAATATAACTTTTTCTTCACATCCCATAATATGATCACTACTGCTTTATATCATCTATTTTATTGTTTTTTTAATTTTGATTATTTTATTATTACTATCTTATTCTATTTTATTTTATTTAAATTCTGACTTGCTCTGTAAATTATGCTACTGGAACTCTAATTTTCCTGAAGGAACCCTCCTGAAGGAATCAATAAAGTTCTATCTATCTATCTATCTATCTATCTATCTAATGGCCACAGGGGGGCGTCCTGCTCCTCCTCTGAGCTGCTGCAGACTCTCTCCTCATTTGGAGCCTCTGCCAGCTCCCCCCCCTTCCCCTCTCCTCCTCCCCCCTCCTGCGCCTCCTGGATCCTTCTCCTCGCTGCTCCTCAGATGGTCCGGAAGGAGCAGAGCGATGAACCCGTGCTCCCGCAGGCCGGCCCGGCTCCGCTCCGGGCTGCTGCTGGCGGCTGTGGCCGCGCTGCTGCTCCAGACCCTGGTCGTGTGGAACTTCAGCAGCCTGGACGGAGGCGCCAGGAGCCGGGAGAGGAGAGAGGAGCGCGCCGCCGGGGAGCAGCCGCGGAGGGGGCTGCAGAAAAGGAGTGACCCGCCGCCACTGCTCGGGAAGGCGGCCGCTCGACACCAGCTGCAGGCGGTAGGTTCGAGCCCCGGAGGGAGGCTGGGTGTGAGTTTGACACGTGAAGATGCTGCAGCTGCTGAGGTTCCACAGCAGCTCCGTGCGCCGAACCCCGTTGTAAAATCTGTTGATTCAAGGCTTCGCCCGCTGACAAATTGATGAAAAATAACGACTCGCGTGTGAAGGAGCTCGGCCGCAGTTTGGCTGTGACTGAGAACATTCAACACCCGAACACAATGCGAACACGACACACAACCCAACTCCGCCGTTTGAACCATCGTTCGAACCATCGTTCATCCGCTCCACCTGCAGACGGCGTGAACACAAAACACTGATATTCGCTGAATGAAATGCCGATTAATCGTCATGTCTACGCCGAATGTAAGATTGAGATTTGGACACTTTCCTCAAATGTATTTAATCGCGTTTTCCATCATTTGCGCTTTTATCACAGACTAAGACGCTTTGACTCGTATTATTTGTTAAGGGAGTTTTGTGAGACAGCTCATTGTCGCTGTTTATTTTCTACATAGTGACGTTCATCACTAGAATCTGAACCCGAACATCCATCGCACATGTTCTCCTTCAGGGACAGGTTAAAGGTTAAACTCTGATTGAACCAGCCTAGCCTCCAGCTCTCACCTCCATTAGATCCAACTTTGCCTTTCAATCATCGTGTGTGTGTCTCAACAGTGCACAAGTTTGTTTTTGCATGTTAAGAAAATGTGTGTGTGTGTGTGTGTGTGTGTGTGTGTGTTGCTTTACCCGGAGACATCCAGGTGTTCCAGTGTGGTGTTGAGAAGTGAGCACACTGTACATGCTGTGTGCTCACTTCTGTGTGTGAGAGACGTGGGTTATATTGCAGGGATCCATTTTTACAGCCTTTCATTACAGTTAAACGGATGCCCTGTGATCTTCTGTGTGTGTGTGTGTGTGTCCTGACTGTCTTTTAAACCTCGGGGATACATGCCAGCATTTTTATAGGATGGGAGTTTCGGAGGTGAAGATAGACAGAGGAGAGAAGGAAGACGGGACGATCAGTGGTTAAAGACCAGTGCATGTGTGTGACATTGTTTGGTCTCAGGTGCATCACAATTCAAACAAGGTTGAATACAGGGGGAGGTTTTTACACAACACACACGCACACACACACACACACACACACACACTATTTAGGGATTATCTGAACTAGATAACAAAATAAAAATCCCATCAATGAGCTGCTTTATGCTTTTTCTTTCCCATAATTCGCACTCAATCTGGCAGAGATAGTTTTAATCCCAGCTGTAATCCCGGGTCGTCCCTTGGACGCTGGAGCCGCTGCTGCCAGGTTTCCCTGTCCCGTCCCCTTGTTATAGTCCACTTAGCCGTTCTTCCTCTCCATATAGCTCTTTTTTGCATCTGGTCCAGTTTGAGAATTGAGAAACGAACATACAGGTTTTCAGTTCGCCAGTTTCCACCAGTAGAGGAGTACGCCTTCCTCTTCCCAAATGTCTGTGGTATTGACCTTTGGAAACAGGAACACATCCTCCATGTTAGCAGATGGGATGTAATGTTTGGGGCGGGGCCTAGAGAGACGTTTGTGTGGGGTCGATAAACCCGAAGGATCTAAACCTCAAACCATTTCAGTCCCCGTCAGGGAGAACACAACACAGACCCAACAGATGTCAAAGCAACTGGTTTCTTTCCTCCCATTGTTCCCATCACGCTCTCTCACCTCCTGTCCAGCGTCTCTCGCCCCGGGCCTCCACTGTCTCTTGTCTCTCCTCTGTCGTCTTTGTGGCAGAGCAGCAGGAGGTCTGCAGGCAGCGGCGACGGCCTCAATGAGGAGCTGCTGAGGAGGAGAGAGAGCGGTGACTCAGTGTGAAGAATGATGTCTTTGTAGGTGTTGGAGCTGCTCTCTGTGGAATGCACAGACTTCTGGGAAAAACGCTCAGGTCGTTTTTTTATTTTTCCTCCAGATTTGTGAAGGAGAGAGAAAGTGCAGTTTGGGTTTTTCTCTCAGCTTCATGTTCCTGTGGTCGCATGAAGAGAGAGGAGCGACCCCGGGAATGAGCACGGATAAAGGTTTAATGGCTTTTAATATTAAAGTTCTGGACTACTGGTTCAACAGGAGAGCAGAACACTCACACACACACACATTCCTCTGAGCTGATATTATAGATGAGATAATGAGAGGTTGTGTGAGAAGCAGGTGGCAGCAGCTGATATTACTGCCTTCCCAAAGGATCTGGGATAGTGTGTGTGTGTGTGTGTGTGTGTGAGAGAGAGAGAGACACACACACACACACACACACACTCTTTATCCCTGGTAAAGGCAGACAGATATGTGGGATTAAAATACCCATTGAGGTCATGTGACTTTCCTTTTTTACTGAAACACACACACACACACAGCTGACAGGGAGGTCAGGGTCACAGCTGACGGACTTTAACGTGTCGGCCTCGAATTATTTGCTCATTATCACTGAACAAGTTCAACTCTTTGGACGAGCGTTTTGACGAGTTTTCAAGCCTTTGATCATCAAATAACATGCAGATGTAAACCTGGTGGTGGCGCTACAGGTCGAGTTAGAGCACTGCTGATGTGGTGAGGGTTCATCCTCAGAGGGCCATGACAAATCCAGATGAAGGAAGGGGGAGGAGAGTTTCTTTCTTTCATGATTTCTAACTTGTTGACTGTGTCTTCCATACAGGACGTCTCCCGCTCCCGCCGTCCTAAAGACAGACTTCACTCGGACAGCAACAACAACGAGAACTCTGTCCCCAAAGACTTCGACTCCATCGACAGCAACAGCAACCTCGCCGCCCGCCTGCAACGCCAGCGGGCGCCGCTTGGAAACGGCAAACACAAGCTGGACAGAATGCAGAGCATGCTGGGAAAATCTGCAAACGACGTCCTCAAGCTGCCTCCAATCCAACCCAGAGGGCCCAGTCTCAACCACACCCACATCCATAAGCCCCACCCCCAGATGCACACACTCCCGGTGCCGGTCCGGGGGTCCCATCGGGATCTGACACTCCCCCTGGCGAAGACGATGGGCGACCCGGAGCCGAGGAAGGAGCAGCCGCAGTGCGAGGTCAGTGGGAAGGAGGCCATCTCCGCTCTGTCCCGAGCCAAGAGCCGCGGGTGTCGTCAGCAGATCGTGGAGGTGTACTGCAAACACAAGGAGCGAGCGCTGATGCCCGAGAGAGTGCCTCGCTATTGCCCCCTGGAAGGTGAGGCTGCATTCACCTCAGTCATGAGAACGACGATGAACTTAGAGACGCGGTTCGAGAAGAGAATGGGTTCCGAAAACTAAATGTTTGTAACGAGCCTCAAGGTGACAACGTAAAATCCTCAGTGAGGCGCTCCTCACTTTAGTCCTGGGAGGTTCGTGTTCTTTGCGTCGTCGTCACAGGTTAGAAACCTGATCAGCACATCACTGAGCAGGAAAGGTTCCACTAGTCAGTCAGTAGCGAGCGGCCGGTGGCGGCGGCGCCCTGAGTCTTGGTTTCAACATATCGAGCTTTGATTTCACCTCAACATGGTGATGGAGTGAACAAATGAAAGGGTGACAGTGGAGAAACTTACTTTCTTCTAAATTTAGTCGTTCAGCAACGTTTTTAACCCGCGCGTGCCGCGGCCATGAGGACGCATCCCCCTGGTTTCCACTTCTATTTCCAAGGACACGAAGCGTGGACGGACACAGGGAGGCTGCTCAGTGTAATTACACCCTCATTAAACAAGCAGCTCGTCGTCGTATTTCTGGAAACAGCTGACTAACGGTTTGCCGTCGCCCTCGCAGAACCGCCCTGGGCTGCGTGAGGTTCCGTTCGTATGATTACAGGTCTCTTTGATGATCTGATGCCGGAGTTTGACTGACGCGCTTTGAAGGACAGAGTTTGGTTTCTCGGTGCTAATGCAACATGAGAGCAGATCCACGTCTGCCCCCTGATTACAGTCATTCCCCCTCAGACTCCCAGCATGCCCTGCAGCCAGGGAAGGTCACTAATTAGGCCCAGCAGGCCTCAACCCGTGCCATCTTTAAAGTGAGTGTGATGATGGGGGCGCACACCGTGAGAATACGGGAGGCGGATTGAGCTCAGGCAGTGAAACATCATCCGGTTTAACGGTTAATGTCTTTTCAACGTCTCTGTCCCATAAGAGCAGCACATCCTCACCTCGCAGGAAGTGACCCGCCCAGTTAACCAAGCTGCTTCCTGTCCATGCAGGGAAGGCCAATGTGAATGTACAGTGGGACAGCGACCCTGGGGATGCCACGCCGCTGGAGCATGTGCGGATCGCCTTCGTTTTGGTCGTCCATGGCCGAGCGGCGCGCCAGTTCCAGCGTCTCTTCAAGGCCATCTACCACACCTCGCACTACTACTACATCCACGTGGACCAGGTACACACACACACACACACACACCCTATCACCACACACGTGCCACCTCTATTCAAAACGCTCCCTCATGACCTGCACCTCCTCCTCAGAGGTCCGACTACCTGCACAGGGAGGTCATCTCTCTGGCCCAACAGTACCCCAATGTCCGCGTCACGCCGTGGCGGATGTCTACCATCTGGGGCGGAGCCAGCCTGTTGACCATGTACCTGCGCAGCATGGAGGACCTGCTCAAAATGGCCGACTGGTCCTGGGACTTCTTCATCAACCTGAGTGGAGCTGATTACCCAATCAGGTGAGGAGATCAGTATCACAGGTCAGCAGGCAGCAAAGTCTCCGTCCCCAAACTTCGTCTTCCTCACAGAGACACACCAAACACAAACTGTCCCAACATGAGCATCAACACGCTGCCAGGCAAAATCCATAACACAGCTCCAGCTTTAGAGCCACATATCGAACATCTGACGTCACGTATGGATCTGTGTGTGTGTGTGTGTGTGTGTGTGTGTGTGTGACAGATGTTGCTCTGGAGCTGGGTGTTTTCAGGTTTAGTTCTGGCATGTTTCTGCGCTCTGTAGATCCTCGTCTCTGATGCTATCACATGTTTTTGCTTGACGTGTGTGTTTCTCAGTCACTCGCCAACACAAACATCCCTCAAACACACACATGCACTTTCGTGGTTCATGCTAACGACTGTGATCTAATGCGATGCAAGCGATGTGCCTGCGGTTCTGTCTAAAGCTGAATACACTGTAAACATGGACCGGGTCCAATTCCTTAATGGAACAATGTTTGCTCTGTTTAAAATGAAAAAGAATGAGCAGACTCGCACCGTGTTGGGACGTGGTTAGGATCCTCAGACAGGTTGTGACTGATCAGTGTGATGGTTACTTGAGCTGATGATTGACAGCTGCTGTCTCTCCTCAGGACCAATGAGCAGCTGGTGTCCTTCCTGTCAAAGTATCGCAACAAGAACTTCATCAAATCTCATGGGCGGGACAACGCACGGTGAGACAGCAATCGTTCTGTCCCACGCTCTCTCTCTCTGAAATCTGTCTTGTCGTGGAATGTTGAAATTATTAATTTCTGTTTTCTTTTAGAAACAACTCACCACGACTCAACAACTCATTTTTTAAAGTCTGAAAGTCGAGTTTTAAGTCCTCTCTCTGTGTCACCTCAGTTTCATCCGGAAACAGGGACTGGACCGCCTCTTCTACGAGTGCGACACCCACATGTGGCGTCTCGGCGACCGCAAGATCCCAGAGGGCATAGCGGTGGACGGAGGCTCTGATTGGTTCCTGCTCAACCGACCCTTTGTGGATTACGTGGTCAACTCCAGAGACGAGCTGGTTGGAAGCATGAAGCGTTTCTACGCCTACACACTGCTGCCGGCCGAGGTAACACACACACTCCACACGTGTACAGGCCCTGGCAGCGGGCAGTCGCCGTGTTCTGGTTCTGAGGCGGGACCAGCAATATTCCACCATCTCAAACCTTTAACTGTTCGCTCCTGGAACTGAAATGTCTGGTCCTGGTCTCAACCCGCAGTCATTCTTTCACACCGTGCTGGAGAACAGCGCCCTCTGTGGCACCATGGTGGATAACAACCTGAGGCTCACCAACTGGAACCGGAAGCTGGGCTGTAAATGCCAGTACAAGCACATCGTGGACTGGTGCGGCTGTTCGCCCAACGACTTCAAGCTGGCCGACCTGCCGCGGTTCCAGGTGAGAGAGAGAGACCCTGGGTCTGAACAATTCCACGTGATCACATCTGGATTGCCCCCTGGTGGCAGCCCTCATCATTTGACTTAATAATAAGAGACATCATGATGATTGACAGCTGACTCCTGACAGGTCGAGTGTGTGCGCAGCTTCACAGAGCTCGTCCCTGAGGTCCGTGACTCTGGACATGAGTTCGTCGGCAGCGTCCAGCTCCTCAAATTAGCGGTGCTGCGTCCCCTGACATCAGACGGCGTCTGAGGTGGAGCTGCCGGTGGTTTCTATAAGCAGAGCTGATCCTGGAAGCAGCTGTACTCCAGTATTTTTAGAGCTGCTGCTGCTGAGGGTTGAAGGTTGTCATTATCATAATGTCGGGTTTCTGCAGCAAGAGAGAAACCCAGTCCTGACTGAGGGTCAGTCACACAAGGCTCAGTCCGAAGACTGAAACATGGCGTGGAATGAATTCAACCCTCCCTCACATTAACGTCCCCACCCGTCTCCTTCTGCCTTTGTCCGCTACAGCAAGTGTCCAGGCCCACGTTCTTTGCCAGGAAGTTCGAGGCCAGTGTCAGTCAGGAGGTCATCGGCCAGCTGGACGCCTTCCTGTTCGGAGCGCTCTCCCCGGGCACGCCGGGCCTCCAGGCCTACTGGGAGAATGTCTACGAGCAGGAGACGGACACGCCCGCCGGCCCGTCGGACTCTGCGCTCAGCCACTATCACGCCTTCGCTCGGATGGGTTTGTCACGCGCTGCTGGCTCGCTGCAGGGACATCCCAACGACAACAGCTGCAGGTAGCACCAGGGGTTCCTTTATTTTAAGGGCTCAAATGGAATGTTCCAGGAGCTTGTTAATTAATTAAAGCATCACATGCTTGGTAACCATGGTAACACGTTTGAAAGAGAACAAGCTGGAGCTGCCTTAAACACTGTATTAATTCCTGTGGAGTAGAAGCACATCAGACGTCTCCTCCCCATGGCTCCTCACGGCTCTGACGGACATGTTGACCTAATCTGGGGTCCTTCACTCAGGAGACACGTCTGAGCTTCGTCCTCGCATCTGAGACGATTCACTCAAACGTTTCCAAAGTTTAGGAAAAGCTGTGACGTTGGACGGAGTCAGAATATGAAACGTGTCTTTCCACTAAACTGCCCAGTCTGTGTGTTTGCTTGTCCAAATTAAATATGAAGATAACGTGAGCTTGTCCTGACGCACAATCGGGCTTCAGTTTCTACACAGGCCGGGTTTTTCCAGCAGAGTGTGTGTGTGAGATGGGTGGGGGGGTGGAGACCCACAGTAGGTACAAGGAGGTACTTGTTGGAGTTCTAGTGGCTAGAATGGGTGGGGGCCGCATTAAAAGAAGTGTGTGTGTGTGTGTTAGTGTGTGTTTGTGTCGGGGGTTAAAACAGGAATAGTCTGTTTCTGTGATTTGAGTGAAGCAACATTGGAAACTAGCAAGCGCCAAGACCTCAGTTTGAAAACAGGTTTCATCCAGTAAATAAAGTGAAATGTAAGGAACAGATCAGCAGCATAAGGAACCTGTGTAAAATGACAGTAATGATAAATCATATATATGTTTTAATATTCTGTGTTACAGGTTCACCGCTGTCAGCCATCCACTGTCCGTCCACCTCTACTTCCTGTCAGACCAGTTCCAGGGCTACCTCGTACGCCACATGGCCACCAACCGAGCCTCCGCCCAGCTGGAGACTCTGGAGACCTGGGTCACCCCCAGAGACCACTATAGCCCAGCCAGTCCCCCCAACCCCAGCAACCGACTGCAGCACGTCCAGGTCGACACACACACACAAACACACAAATATTAAATGAGTACATTCAGATGTCCTGAACTAACCTGCTCTCTCCTGCTCCTCAGGTGGGAAGCGAGTGGGACCCTAAGGAGCGTCTCTTCAGGAACTGGGGGGGTCTGCTTGGCCCCAGGGACGAGCCGGTGGCCGTGCAGCGCTGGAGCCGCAGCCAGAGCAACCTGACGGCCACCGTGGTGTGGATCGACCCCACCAACGTCATCGCCGCCACCTACGACATCCTGGTGGACGCCTCTGCCGAAGTCACGCACTACCGGCCGCCACTCGCGGCCCCGCTGAGGCCCGGCGTGTGGACGCTGAGGGTGCTGCACCACTGGAGCCCGCTGGGCCAGACCAGATTCATCGTGGCGCCGCTGGAGTTTCACAGACAGCAGCCCATAGGACGCGGTGAGCAGGCAGAGCTGAGGAGGGAGAGCAGTCCTCAACAAATTTTCAGCAAATACACAGCAAATACACAGGCGCTTCAGTGTGAAGCTTTCAAACAGTCGAGATTCAAACACAAAGAATCTAGTTCTCAAATTAAACACACACTGTGTTGGTATCCAGTCACACACACGCGGGGTCACCTCTGACCAAATTAGCTTCCACTGAGTTACTGTTCGAATTGTTTGACCTCCAGGCCAGAGTATGTGTGAGTGCGTGTGTGTGTCAGGACTGTAAATCCCAGAGCAAGAATAGCCAGTGAGATTTTTATGGGTTGGTTTTATAAAGTGAAGGTGGCATGTGATGTAATCTGACGACTGTGTGTGTGGAGTCATTCAATGTAGAGATTCCTCAACATGTTAAGGTCATGTATGTTTCTGCTCCCTCTGTGTTTCAGAGGACGCTCAGCGGCTGCATGCCGGCCCGCCCAGGAACTCCTACATGGAGCAGAGCTTCCACGGCCTCAACCCGGTGCTGCGGCTGCCGGTGAGCCTGGGTGCCGTGGAGGAGGCCGAGGCCAACGCTAGCCTGACGGGGGCGCCGCTGCGCCAGTGGCTGGACCAACTGCTGGAAGGCCACTGGTCGGCCTCGGACATCTGCTCCACGGGCCCCAGCGCCTGTCCCGTCATGCAGCGGTGCGGCCTCGCTGCCTGGAGCTCCGACAGCCCCGACCCCAAGTCTGAGGTGGGCGTGCCCAGAGAGGACGGGCGCATCAGGTAGCAGATGGACAGACTGAGGGACACGAACTAATGAAGGAAGGCTGACGCTGTTTTACTGCGTCATATTTATTTATTTAACGTCAGTGGATGATGGAGGAGGAGAATTCTCCTCTGTGTGTGTGTGTGTGTGTGTGTGTGTGTGTGTGTGTCAGGCGACCTGAGACTTGAAGTGTGAGAGGTCTCCTGTTTCTTTCTTTGATATTCTCCTCTGTGTCGAAGCTGACTCCTGCGGTAATTTATTCTCCACTTTATAGAAAAACATGTTTTTTTTTTTTAAGTGATGGAATTCGAGCAGAAGAACGTTCGCTACGTTCTTCTCGTCCACTGTGACAAAGTTCAGCTGCAGTTTTTACTCTGAGTCAAAGGTTTTATAATGATTTTATACAAAACGTCGACAGTGGCGATACATGTCTGTGTTTTCTCATCTGCTCTCAGATCAGTTTGAAATCTGCACTTTATCGTTAATAAAGCTAACCATGGGGAGAGGGCGGGGCTTTAAATGTCCATGCTGCTTGGAGACGTTCGTCTTTCTGATGATCGTTCACACAGATTCATGTTTCTGTTTCCAGTATTTATGCCAAGCTAAGCTACCACACAAGCCCAGCCCTACACGTTCATTTTATACAATTAAAGAGTCAAATCTGAACAAAGCTTCTGATTCTACTCAAGATAAAGAGCCAGGATTTTAATGAAGAGCCATTTTGTGTCGTCGATGTATTTTTCATGACGAGGGGTTTGATGTAGATCGGTGTTTAGTCAAAAACAGATGAGCAGCCTGTTTTAAGGACTGGAAATGTTCAGATGTTTTTTTTTTCTTTGATTTGTCTGAGGTTTGATTTCCTCTGTCTCTCTCTGGTCGTGTTGTGCCTTAGCTCCTCTGTTTTAGGAAATTCTCACATCCAAACACATCTCAAAAGTCCAAAACCAAAAGAAAGGAATTGTTGTGAACGCCTTAAAAAGACTGGTGGTTTTTAAACTTTGGGATTAAAACACAGAACCTCCTGTGTTGTGTCTGTTCGTGTCTGCGACATGGTGATCATTTTACATTAATTATATTTAAGGATGCAGAGTAAGATATTTCATGTACTGAGAAAACCGAGTGAGGTCAGATTCACTGAAAAGAACAAACTGTGTTCAGGTCTTGGCGCCGCACGTGGCTTGGCGTGCGGTGACGAGCAGCGACAGCCGGCGGTGATGGAATCATCGATGCAGCTGATCAATAACAGCTGGACAGGGCGACCGGCGTCCTTCAGCTGATCTATCGACCACATAAACTACAGAACACACTGATCTTATTCTGGTGGACCTCCCACCGCACAGGGCCACGCGCTGGAGATAAAGATGGCCGACATGAAGCCAGAACATCTGGAGCGCCCCCTGGTGTCTGGCTGCAGCTCATAAACCTTTACTGTTCTATGGACCAAAACTAGTCAAGAGGAGTCATTATGACATCTCCTCTGATGTTTAGTGTCTTTCAGTTTTTATGATTTGTATTGTTCAATTTTCTATCATTCAAACTGCTAAATTTATATAATTATACATGTTTTGGCTTCCCTCTGTCCTCTCATCACTCAGTTATTTTAGTAGCTCTCTGCTGTTACCTTACAATCGGGGATTAGAACTAGAACCTCCAATCTCCGTTCCATCTGTTGTCCCCGCGCCTGAAGGAGTAAGAAGCATTAAGTGATGTTGGCATCTCGCATAAATCCAATGAACACTGGACACTGACAGAAATGAAGTTCAATTTGAATATTCCATCTATATTTACATCCATATTTCAGACCAACTGAACAGAGTGGAACAGCTGACACGTTATAAAAGCACTGGAAACCAAAAAGAAACCATTTTACAGAGACCTGGAGGCTGCTGCCCCCTAGTGTTGGTTCTTCAGACTCA
This sequence comes from Pseudorhombus dupliciocellatus, assembly GCA_016785235.1. Classification (NCBI taxonomy): domain Eukaryota; kingdom Metazoa; phylum Chordata; class Actinopteri; order Pleuronectiformes; family Paralichthyidae; genus Pseudorhombus; species Pseudorhombus dupliciocellatus. The sequence goes on along the minus strand of JAFBJW010000160.1, from coordinate 35,940 downwards.
CACTCACAGCTGCTGAGAGAAGAAATAAAACTGAGGACACTCACCTGCACCTGCTCTCCAGTCACCTGTTCACCTGCGATCGAGGACTCGCTGCTTCAGTTTCTCTTTGTCTTTCTTTCCATCAAACATGTCTGAAGCTCAGGAGTCACTGATGAAACTTTAAGATTTTTATCTGAATCTGAAACCTGTGGAGCTATTTAATGATCTGTTTAATTTGAATGATGAACCACTTGGTTTTTTGACCAAAAAATTAAACTGGAGCCATGTTTGTTTTTAACATATATTTTAAGAAAATACACAGATGCTACTAAACTAAATTATTTACAGGCTTCATTACAGCAGGTGGGGGGGTCAGCAGACAGTGGGCGGAGCTTGTGATCCGCCCCTCACTTCTTCGACAACTTGGCTTGTTTGTTTTTGGGAGGCGCCCACTTCAAACACATGGTGTCAACTGTGGAAGAGACGAGAGACGTATGAGACACCAGAATACACATGATTACATCACACGGTTACATCATCAAACACAGCTGATGATGGTTTGAATAAACAATGACAGGTGGTGGGTGTGAGCTGTGGTCTCCAGGCCCTCACCTGTGATTGGTGGTTTCTTGTACTGGGCGCTTTTCAGATGCTCCTCCACCAGTTTGGGCGTCACACAGATAACGTGCTGACCTTTCCAGTACTTCACCATGTTGAGCGACTGCAGCGTGCTGATGATGTCACTCTGCGTGATGCTGGTCATCTGGCTGTGGATCAACAGACGGGTGTGAGGACCGGGATCAGGACAGGAAGTGACGGGGGAGAGGACTGTGGTGTTTCTACCTGAGGTCTTTGATGGACAGCGTTCCTCTGAAGTCCCTCAGGATCTCCAACAGTACCCAGGACCAGTAGCTTCTGTAGCTCAGCTTCCCCAGATCAGACAGTGGCTTCTCTGGAGAACCCACCGTGCTCTCCAGCTTGGACAGCTCGTAGCCTACACACACACACATGCCACATAGCAGCACAGAGATTTCTGATGAGGACACTTACTCTCAGGTGACGCCATTCACACCATCAGATTTGTGACATAGTTAGGGGTCCAAGCAGTGAAGCTGTGGGAACCCTATTGTATTTACTCGGTTTTTATTACTATTCTTTTGTCCCCCGGGTAAAAGTGATGCTGCAGGCTAAACGATAATACTGTATTAGAAGATATTTGACATGCTGATATGGTACGGTGCCCCACCTCACATATACCTCCTATAGGTGGCGCTATTAGAGGCTGTAATGCGTTTTGACCTATATCTCATAAACCGCGTGACTTTTTTTGTCATTCTTTTTTCCTCTGATTTTGGGGATCCTCCTTAATCTATCCCACATGGCCCCGCCCATTTCCGCCTAATTATTTTTTTTCTACATTTGATTAAGTGCTACACCTTCAAATGGGCGGCCTGTCCACAATTTTTGACGAATATGTATGAAAACTCACACAGATCATCCTCAGACCAAGCCTGACATGAAGTATTTCACTCATTTCAATAGTTTGTAATTTCTGTTTGTTACAGCAATCAAAAAGGAAGTGACCTCATATCTTGTCTAGGCTTATTTGCATTGACACCAAACTGCATACACTAAGTCTGGACATGGTAAAGAGTGACCCCACCAATTTTGAGCTTTCTCTGTTAATTGCCGACTGCCAAACCGGATGTCAGCTCATATCTCATCAATGGTCATTTGCATTCACACCAAAATTCATACAATATTTTTGCACATGCTAATGATTGAGTGTACCAATTTTTCCAATTCACCAAACTTCGTGCACAATTTAGATTTTTTTTTGTGGTTTTGCCTTTTCTGCTGTCTTTCAAACCCTGCCATTACTTCCCCTACAATAAGTCACAACACATGTCACAACATGTTTACTTCCTAAATAACTCTTTCTACACTACACAGCTTACCATCATATCATTCCCACCATCACCAAACCCCCAACTCATTCAGCATTCTCAGTCCATGCATAACTAATCACCACTAAAGTCTATTTTAACAAGAATCACAAAATGACACTAAATACCAACTTCCTCATACTTTTACTACTAATTCAACACACATTCGACAAACCAATCTTACATTTTACTAAAAACATCTCACACTCTAAACAACATACCACATTAATATCCTTGTCACTGATCTGCAGATATATTCACTTGTGTTACAGACACAACAATTAAGGGGTCACACTTCCACGAACTACTCACTAGTCAATTTAAATAATGCACTAACACACTTATACAATCCATACAGACTCACACAAGCATTCATATTTGAAGCCATTCATTGAAACCATTCTTAACAGCACTAGCAATCACTCCATAAATAATTACTATTACTTCACTTCCTCTATGTTGAAATAACATTTCCCTCTTCATTCACTATACATCACTGTATAACATACCTTGATCACTCATTTTACACTACTTTTTCAAAACACACTCCATCCATACATATACACAAAATTGCTCCATACCCCGACCGCGCTGCTTGGACCCCATTCATACCTGCGAGCAGGTCTAGTTCCACTTTGGAGTTTTTCGTTGCAATGTGATTTTTGGGGGAAAGTGTGGGGACCAACGTCTCGTGTTAATGTTTGAATTCAGAGAAAAAATGGTTTCATCCAACAGGAGCTTCGGTAGCATCAACGCACTCTATTCTATCACTCACTGAAAGCTATGAGGAACTTCCCATAGCCTCGGCGCTGGTACGGCGGCAGCGTGAGAATACACGCCACATTATTCCCGTCTGGAGACTCTTTCTCCTGGAGAACAAACACGGGAGAAGCAGTCAGGTCATTTGTTAGACTTGATCTAATGAATTTAACGTTTACATATTTATTAATCTGCCTGGAAACAGATGAGCGCAGTGATGAGACTTACTTTGGAGAAGTAGCCGACGATGTGTGCCCCCTGCTTGTTGACTTCGGTGAGGATGTAAAAGATAAACGGCTCCACGTCAAAATATAGAGTCTTGTGGTCGAGAAACAGTTTGGCGAGCAGACAAAGATTCTGACAGTAAATCTGCGAACAGAGACGACATCATCTCAAAGACAAAACGTCTCCTCTTCCCTCCTCTCACCTCTCATGAAGCTGATGTTAATTTAGTCAAAGTCACAGTTAAATGTATGTGACCGCCGACGTCCTCACCTTGTGGTCTCGTCCGTCCACCTCAAACACAGATATGTTGCTCCTCCTGTAGATCTCCTTCCCTGGAGGCTGCTTCCACTGACAGTTAGACTGGAGAGACAGAGGTCACAGGGTCACACCTCTGATACTCACGTTGAAGGCACTGACAAATGAAACCAGCACTGACCAGGTGATGCCTGAAGGTCTTCTCATACTTCATGTATTTCAGACAGTACTCGCAGATCCACAGTTTGGGCTGTTTCCCATAATCCTCTGGAAATGGAGAGAAGTACCAGGCGTCTATCTCAAAGTTTCCGATCTGGATCTTATCCACGTATTTCACCTTGGTGATCTGTCACAGAAATCGGGGGGATTTAAAGACTTTACGAGTTGAACGCTGAACACTGAACATTGAGACAGCTCAACACACACGTACCGCCTCATGCTCCTTCTCCAGCGCAGCAGTCGTTGGGTCCATCTCTGCATATGTCTGCAGACAAAGAGGAAACTGACTCACACACCGTCTGCCTGACGAGGGACAACAAAGACGATGTGAAAACAACAACAGGGTCTGCACCTTCTGCACGTGGTTGATCTCATCGTGTTTCCTCTTCTGGTTGCGTGTTATCTTCCTTTCAGGCTGGTCGCCCAGATCCCCGACGCCCCCGACCTCTGTGCTTTTCCTTACTGCGTCCTTCACGGTCTTGGTCAGTGCCAGCCGGGCCTTCCCCACCCACTCATCCAGGCGCCTGTTGACTGCAGACAAAGGACAGACAATAAAGAATACATAGCTGCCCTCTATGGGTCATGTGGTGTAAACAGGAAGTCTCTGCAGACCTCCGGGCGTAACCATAGCAACCATGGTGTGTAGTAGCAGTAGGTGGTGGTGTTTGCATGTGTCACACGGAGCTGTGTACTTACAGCCTACATAGTGCACATAGAACTCCTCTCGGCCCTCCTGCTCGTTCAGTCTGGACTGAATCACCTCGGCTGTGTCTGAGGAAATATCAGGAGGAAACCACACATCAAACCATCAAACTCCGGCACGGTTTATAGGACTTTCAGATTAACTTTAAAATCGGCGAACAATTAAACCGTGCATGCTCTTTAAACGTCGAGTAAAGGCTCGTGTGCCATTCCTCAATTCGGCTGAATCATGGTGCACCAAACTGAAAGTTAAAGCTGGTTTTCTCCACTGAAGCCGGGACATTTCCGAAGCGGCTCACGTGCTGTTTACAGTTGTACGGTTCATATTAATTTAACATAAAAGTCAATGAAGCTCGGTCGAGCAGGAGCATTAGTAAGTCATGTGCGTGCAGAGTGGTTAATAAGACTCACGCCATGTTTTATCGGCTCTTTGACATAAATACGTTTCTCCGATCTCCACCGACACTTCTTGCTCCCTGCAGCCGCCGAGGATGCCGCCTCCGTCCGGCGTGAGCTGACTACCGGAGCCCCCGGCTTGCCTGCCGCGTCCCACGGCCTCCGCTTCGTCCTCCTCCCCTCCGCTGCCGTTGGAGGAGCAGGCGGCCGGGACGCTGGAGTCCAGCTCGCCCCGCTCGGCCTCCATGTGTCCGGGCTCCAGCTCCATCACACACTCTGGCTCCTTGTTGTAGTTCTTGTGGAAGTCGCTGCCCCCAGTCATCATGACCCCGGAGGTTCGATTTCAACCTAGGGGACCTGCGCGCGTTCCAGTGGGCCACAGGGGCCGAGCCTCAACAACACAACAGACAAGATGGCGGCGGGGGGACGACACGCATCTCCCGATAGCTCCTCCCCCAACCTCCACAGACTACAGCTCCCATGATTCTCTGCACCGCCCTGTTTTTCTTTTCAACTTTATTCAAATAACACTGTGATATTTCCATCCGTAATACAATAAATACATTATAAATAAAAAGAATACCATGACGTCATCCAGCATCCCACACACAGAATCATTCAGTATTTCAAAATAAAGGTCCTTCTCTGGTTTATCAGCTGTGGCCCCTCAGGCTGCATCACATCAGGGCCAGTGTAATATGTATGTAAATATTTAGTTTTGATCTTGTAATATGCAATTATTTTAAGTGTCACTGCACCTCTCCCCTCAATCTGTTGTTAACATTACATCATCACACAACTTTAGAAGGAATATGACGATCCGTATATCAAACACAGAAAACAAAGACACACAGTGACTCTTTCATTCAAAGAGCATTTAATTTGGTTTTCTCTCAAGTCAAACTGCATCACACCCAGAGACAACAAGCGTGTGACCTCAGTGAGCACAGGACCAATCAGAGACCAGGGAGAGGGCATCACAGCAGAGGAGAGGACACCACAGAGAACGTCATTTCTGCTGCAGGGCTTTAATTGATGCAAACTCATCATGGAGGCACAGTTACATTTGTTCATCGGCCCTCCTGTCGCCCTTTGTCATAGCACCTCCTCCCTTCCCTGCTCTCTCTCCACCACCCTCTGTTGGAACCCCCTGCCGTGTCTTCGCTGGGGTGCAGCTCCTCTGCTGTTGATGTTATTAACCCCTCCCCTGCTTCTTGGAGATCGCCCCTCCCAGTGGTATCGACCCGGCCCAGGGCCCCTGCTATGTGTGGCAGGTCGGTGAGGACCCCTCCTTCCACGATGAGCACGGCCCCCTCCAGAGTCAGTAGCTTCTTTTGAGAATTCATTTTCCAATCCAGACCTGCACGCTGGTGGACCGCCTCCGGGAACGAGTGTCTCTTCTTCAGCGTAGACATCCCTGCTCGTCTTCAGCTGACATGATTCAGCGTTGACCTGCATGTGAACGCTGAGATTAGCCTGAGCTGGAGCTTTGACGGGTCTGTCAGTGAAGTCTGAGGACAGAGACAGTTTGTCCAGCTGCTCTGTGAGGGGAGCAGCCCGGCCGTGCTGAGGCCTGGACCGGCCTCCTCTCCTAGGACCCCGCACGTGGCTGTGACGCCTTGAGCCCTGACCGCTGCCTCTGCAATGGGACGGTCCAGGATAAAACTGATCCGGTCTGACTCCAGTTTCATCAGACGGAGCTGGAGAGTCAGGGGGGACATCTCCATCCAGGTTTCCGTTTTCAGCAACAGATGGAGCCTGTCAGACAATCACATCATCTTAATGAAGCAGCTTTGTACTGAGGTGTCATTGTTCCACTTCTCACAGCTCTTGGTTCTGACTGGTATGAACTCACCTCATTGATATGGATCAGGAATCGATTTGATTCCACCTCTGGGTCGATGATTCCACCTTTAGATCTCTGCTTTTCAAGGAGCTTCTGCAGTCTGACCCACTTCTGTTGAAAAGTGAAACCGATCGCAACCTCGTCCAGCTGAGAGAGAGAGAAAAAAAAACACATTTAGAATTTGTCAGATCGGTTAAACTGTTGAGGTTGAACATTCCTCCTTGACTTTATAAAGCGTCTCACTATTGGATCGTTGGTGTCCCTGATACTGACATGCTGGTGAAATCAAATGGGTCTCACCTCCGGCAGCTGAGGAGGAGCAGACGACAGAAGCTGATCGACATCATACGCCAGAGGCTCTCTGCACACTGGACACACCACAGCCAGCTCCTGAAAGACGAGTCAGTGAGTCATCAGGGTTTCACTGATCAGTTCATCTGTGAATCTGATTTCAGACCTGACAGTCTGTCCTCTCCCTGGTCTTGTCCTCCTCCAGCTCCCTCTCCCTCTGGCGGAGCTCCTTCTCAGAGTGGCTGGCATAACGGCCGAGGCAGTGGGAGTGGAAATAGTGGTAGCAGCTTGTCTTGGTGAATGCCTCTCCCTCCTGAAGACGGCAGCAAGAGCAGGTTTGATTCATTGTGTCTCTTTTTATAAATAGGATCTTTATCAGGGTCTGTGTTTGATACTTTGGGACGGAACGTGGAGACACAAACAACAAACCTTGAATCCATAAAGACAGATGACACAGTTTCCATGAGGGATATTACTTTCCGTCAGGATTTCTTTTGCTTTCTGAAGAAGAGAAGAGACATGGAGACAGATTATGATCCACTGAGATCATCCTGAACATTTCTTAACTTACATGAAAACAGACAGAGATATATAGTGACCTCAATGAGCTGATACAACACTGGTGAACCCAGACTGGACTGAGCTTCCATCTGAAGACACTTCTGGACACTAAGGGAAAAGAGTTGCACATGAAATGTGGTTGTTCTCTCATTCTACAGTATAAAGAAAACCAAGGCTGTTTCAGATGTGAGCTGCTTGGACAGACGAGGAGGTTCCAGATGTTTTGATGACAGTTACCTGCTGAGCTTGTCATCAGAGAGTCCCCGAGGGTTGTGAATAGAGATGTCTGGAGGAGACGAAGGATACTAAAAAAAGAAAAGGAGAGAAAGCGATTCATACTTAATGTCTAATTTATTTGTTATTTTAGAACTCACTGTCTCATCAGTTAACACCGTATGTATGGCATATGTATGAGCAACAAAATGTTTCACTCTGAATCCAGAACGTCAGCCGGCAGTTAGTTCACAGCTGGGCCAGAGAACGGAGCACGTACCTGCTGGTCGAGTGTCAAAGTCAGAGTGAGACGGACAAACTGAGAGACAGAGTCCTCCGCTGTGGACGGGTAGAGGACCAGACTCACCTCCCAGCCCCTAAGGATGAAACACACACCAGCAACACAATGAAATAAAATGGACATATTTAATCCATTAAAACTTCCTATCACTGGAAGGATTGAATGTGATTTCATTATAATCACATAGGCATTTTATTATAATCATAATTAGTGTTTGTGTGTTGGATTTAGAGCTGGAGCTTTAACTGTGTGTCCTATTGTGTCTCACTGTGCGTCTCACCCGTCGTGTCTCCTGTCCACCTGCAGCTCCTCCAGGTAGATCGATTCCAGCACCTCGATCTCAGACGAAACACTGCGGAGAACAACACGGTTAATTTTAAAGCTTGCACACAGGACATGCTCAGCTACCGTTAGCATGTTAGCTAAAGGCTGCTGGTTAGCTTCATCAGAGCCTGCGACACGTTGTCAGAGCTGAACGTGAAACAATGACTGACTCTGAATCAGCAGAAAACAAACAAGGACGAGTCGTGGCGTGAACAAATGTCCGAGAAAAGAAAAGAGACAAAATGTCAACAAACTCACTCGCACTCCGCTGCCATGATGGTGCAGTTCTTATGGGAGCCGCTGGGGGAGCTGCTGGTAAACAAGAGACCGGAAGTGTCGTGGCCAGCTATTTCAAATGTATTACAAATACGCAAGTACAGTGATTGAATTTGTTTCTATTCCAGGGTATTAAAAATACATAAAATCCCCTCAAAGTATCATCCAAGATAAGATAAGCAGCAGAAGGTAGATACAAATAATTAAAACGAATTAAAATACATGTGATTCTTTTTAAAAAACGTTTCTTGGTTTTATTTCCACAGTATCAGTGACACGAGGTCTCATTATTAATATTGAATTCATATTTAAAGACGTTAATAAAAATGCGCCCCGGTAGACGAAAGTATGTGACGTCATAACGACTCGACGGTCGCGACAGCTTAGCCCAATGAGTGTTTGTGGAGAATGGAGTGAAGAACGTGATAAACAGAGTGAATACAGGAAATGGAGGACAGTGTGATGGAGTCGGACTCAGCGGAGTTTTCTGAAGCCGCGGCGCATAACGGGGTCGCGGACGCGTGGGAAAGTGTCACCGCAGCTCTGGTGAGTTCGTCATCGAAACCAGAAGCAGCCGAACTCCATTCAGATTCTTGCAGATTTAATATTTTCCTCACGCGTGACACCGTTTCACTCACATATGATATGATTAAGGACCGCTTACCGACCATTCGAGTTGTCTGGTTAAATTCGGGATGTGTGTTTTTACGTTTTTGTTTTCCTGTGTTGCTTGTTGTTCTATCTCAGTGTCTGTGTGTTCACAAACTGAAGTCAATGCTGTCATATCTCAGTGCAGGTTGATCTAAACAGAATCTCAGCTCAGTCACACATCAGTTAGATCAGCTCTAACCACCGGTGTAGGATCAACACCTACCCACCCACCTACACACTGAGGCTCTTTGTTGGATCTCTGGTCTCTCTCCAGGTGTCTGCTGACCCCTCTGTGATGGAGCCAGACCTCTCGGACTCTCTGGCCCTGCTGAGTGCTCACGGTCTGGGCCGGCTTCTGGGCGGCTGGCTGCTCGAGACTCTGCAGATGCGTTTGTCGTCGTCTGTGGTTCCTGAATTCTGGTCTGGACTCAAGCAGCCAGAGAATGAGCTGGGGGAACAAGACAGAGCCTGGGTTCTCCTCACCGCCTTCCGGACGCTGTTGGACCGACTGGAACCGTTCCTGGGCAAGTACAGGACACTAGAGAAAGTCCCTCAGTGGCGATCAAAGCTCCTTGAGGCCCAGCTGCACACACACTCATCAATGTCTCATTGTTTTCATCCAGATCTCTGAACTCTCTCATCTCTCACTGTTATACAGTAAAACATATCTAACAAGCTCTTTGACCCAAACCACATCCTCTGTTATGTTCCCTGTAATCTTGTTTATAAACAAAGCAACACACACTCAAGTGTAAACACAGTGCTCCCTGGTGAAGGTAGCTGTCCCTCTGCTTCCTCTCAGGGGGTCTGGAGCGGCTGGGGGAGTGGCAAGAAGAAGGTCGTGGTGGTCTCTGTGGCCCGGGGCCCCAGGGCCTCCAGGAGCGGGCCTTCACCATCATCAGGGCCCTGCTCCTCTTCTCCCCATCACCAGTGCTCCAGGAGCGAGTGCTGGAGTTTTACAGCCGGACGTTCTCGGTCTATATGAACCAGGAGGGGGAGGAAGGGGCCGAGCCCCCTGAGGTCCCAGAGGGGGGAGTGTGCCGGGGCTGTGGGGTCCCAGCGCAGCAGTGCTGGTGTCAGGAGGCCCTGGATCAGCTGCAGGAGCTCAGCCACATTCTGTGAGTAACATGTTGACCTTTGTGTTTTGGTAAAACTAGGAAGCATGAAATAAATCATCAGAGTTTTACCCTACAGTGTGTATCTGAACATCCATGACGTGTTGCACATGCATGTCTCTGTGTGGTTTCAGTTCCAAACTGCAGCTGCTGGAGTGGGTCAGCTCCGAGGCCGTCACCTCCATCCTCCACAAGCTCATCGAGCAGCGGATGGAGCAGCACTGCCGGGGCGAGTACGAGTGTTCCTTCCTGCTTGAGTTCCAGGAGGTAAGACCACAGAGCTGCTCCTCAGCTCCTGGATTCACTCCTCACACTTGTCTTCATGTGTCTTGTGAGCAGTGGCTGGAGCTGGTGTTGGGCTGGCTGAGCAAAGTGTTTGCAAGCAAGGCCGAGGCCGGCGGTTTGACTCCGGGCCCCCCCTGTGCTCCCAGTGCTCCCACTGGCAGGGCTGTGCAGCTGGCCAGCTCCATCCTGAAGCAGTGGAGGTGCCACATGCACCAGTTCTTCTGCAGGATCTACGTCAACATGAGGATCGAGGAGCTCTTCAGCATCATCCGAGGTGAGAGGACATTTCTGTCTCAGTTTTTAAACTTGAATTGTTTAAACTTGGTTCAACAGCAGAAATGTTTGTGTTTAAGAAAATTTTAAAAGGTTCCATGCTTATTTTCATGTTTGCTCTCTTGCAGATTTCCCAGAATCCAAAGCTGCCATTGAGGACTTGAAGTTTTGTCTGGAGAGGACAAACCAGAGACAGCAGCTACTCACCTCATTAAAATCTGCGTTCGAGAGTCGATTACTGCATCCAGGTCTGTTCTGTGTGGAGCATGAAACCAGGAGCAGTCTGAAATCCTCTGTTTTTGGTTCTGACCTGTTGCATGTCCATCCTCAGGCGTCCACACGTCAGACATCCTCACAGTTTACATCTCAGCCATCAAGGCGCTCAGAGAGCTGGACCCCTCCATGGTCATCCTGCAGGTGGCCTGCCAGCCAATCCGCAAATACCTCAGGTGAGTCTCGACATGCTATTAGCAGACATGTAGAACACCTATGAGAGTTCCTGCATGCTATTAAGGCTCCTGTGGCACGTTCAAGGACCCGGGAGGACACAGTGAGGCAGATCGTAGCCGGACTAACAGGTGACGCAGAGGGCTGCACGGACCTAGCTTCAGAGCTGTCCAGAGGAGACCCAGTGACTCTGGAGATGCAGGACAGTGACGAGGAAGGCAACAACCCCGAGGACTGGACCCCTGACCCCACAGACGCTGTGCCCGGTCAGTGAACGCATCGTATTGGTGACTCGTTGACTCCTCCCACGTTCCATTGAGTGACCACAAACTTATTCTGGACATCTAACAGATAAAATGGGCTCAAAGCGTCGCTCATCGGACATCATCAGCCTGTTGGTCAGTATCTACGGCAGCAAGGACATCTTCATAGACGAGTACCGAGCCGTGCTGGCCGACAGACTGCTGCACCAGCTCAACTACAACACGGCCAGGTCTGAACGCACACGTCCTCTCACCTCCTCAGGAGGCAGACACACAGTGACCTGGAGTCCGTTTACACAGAATCATCTTGTATGGAGTTCTCAGAGGGTCTCAGTTTGGACCTCAAGTTCTGTCATGTGTTTTCAGGGAGATTCGGAACGTGGAGCTGCTGAAGCTCAGGTTTGGAGAGTCTCACATGCACTACTGTGAGGTCATGTTGAAGGTAAACATGTGACATCACATGTCAGTGACTGTCAGTCAAACCTCGAAGCAGATCTCACAGTAATCTCGTCTCTTCAGGACATGGCAGACTCTCGCAGGATCAACAGTAATATCCGAGAGGAGGAGTCGAGGCTTGGCGAGGAGGAGCAGCCGCCGTTGTCCCTATCATCCATCATCCTGTCCTCCGAGTTCTGGCCGCCACTGAAGGAAGAGAAGCTGGAGCTGCCACCGCTCGTCTGCCAGGCCATGGAGGCCTACACCCACCGATACGAAAAACTCAAGGTGGGGTTGGCCTCTTGAACCACCTCCCGCTGGCTGTTCTGTGTGGAACCACTGACGGTTCTCTACATGTCGTCTTGATTTCAGGCCATGAGGACGCTGAGCTGGAAGCCTCACCTGGGGTCCGTCACTCTGGACGTGGAGCTGGAGGATCGAACCCTCACCAACCTCACCGTGTCTCCTATCCACGCCGCCATCATCCTGCACTTTCAGGAGAAGAGTATGACCACTCACCTCAGACAGATTAATTCCTTCATGTATATCACTCAACCTGAGGAAACATCTGTTTGTTGTCCTTCAGGCTCCTGGACGCTGGAGGAGCTGAGTGTGAAGCTGGGCGCCCCAAGGGAGCTGGTGCACCGGAAGATTGCTCTGTGGCAGCAGCACGGTGTCCTGAGGGAGGAGGTGGCCGGGCGCTACTACGTGGTGGAGACGGGCTCGTCCAAAGAGAAGATGGAGAGAGGAGTGATGCTGATCGACAGTGATGAGGAGAGAGACTCCAACACGACCACCCAGTCCGAGCAGAGGGAGGAGAAGCTGCAGGTAGACATGCACATGCACACACACGCGCACACACACACACACCAGGATGATAAAACTTTGAGCTCTCCCTCTCCAGCTGTTCTGGGCCTACATTCAGGCCATGCTGACCAACCTGGACAGTATGACGCTGGAGCGGATCCACTCCATGCTCCGGATGTTCGTCGCAACGGGACCCGTCGTCACGGAGATGGACGTGAACGAGCTGGAGGCGTTCCTGCAGAGGAAGGTCCGGGAGCATCAGCTGATTCACACTGCTGGGGTATACAGACTCCCTAAGTCCAACTGAGGTGGGAGGAGCAACTGTCCCAGTGTGACGCTGCTTTCAAGTGTCATCAGAAACGTCTGGAATTCAGTTATCGGCTCCAGTCGAAGACGGTTCCACAGCCGATTTCTGAGCTTCAGGTTCAGTCTGAAGCTGAGAGAATTCAACACTGAGAGAATCTAACCGGATCCAGCTGTTAAAAGAACGCTGCATCGTTTTGTGAAGGCTCTTCTAAAAGGTTTGGTTTTCAAAGTAAAAGCACTTCCACTGCTGCCGCAGCTGGAGATGAAGAAGTTGAGGTTGTTTTGAACATTCGTAATTTGAATATAAAAACTCTGACATGTTGCCTGTTTGTTTGAACGCTGGTCTTTTCCAGCTGCAGATTATTAAACTGTTTGTAATATCTTGGTGTGATTGTGACGACCCAGAGAAGTTGCTGCCGGAACACACCCACCAACCATCTCATGTTCTGAGATAAAGTCTGGAGGAGGAGGAAACTCCACATTCACAAACATCACACTCAATTTAGCCAAGATCACAGTATTGTGAAGCGAGTTTAAATTCAAACAAGTTTCAGTAAAACATGAATCAGTGATTCCACACTAACAGACATTCATTGACTCTCTCTCCCTTACATGAATTAATTTTCCATGTGAACAAACTCTGGATTTATTGCTTTATTTGAATTTGGACATTGCTCAGCGATGGCGTTACATTAAAAACAAACTGAATTTACTGAGTTTACTGGCGTCATTAGAACAAAATGTTGAGACTGAACTGTTAGCGTGTCACGTTTAAGATCTAGTAACTACAACCAGTTCCCTTTCAGTGGTCCAACTCTGGTTAGAAAAACAAAAAGGCAAAATTCAGTGGTTCACCAATTTTTAATGGACCAGGACAGCGGGTTAACAGCAGGTTGTATGGATGACATAACACTGCCTCCTCCATGTTAGTGGAGGGGCCATCAGGCTGCAGAAAGATCGTCATGGTTCAGGTCATCTCACTGTGGGAGTTAGGATGCTGTAAACAGCTCTGATCATTTCCTGACGTTAGTAAAAGAATGGTTTGTCAAGATGTCTCTGAGCTCCTCCCCCCTGAGGCATCTTGACAACAACAACCTGCTGTTACCCAAACGCCACCATGGTCCTTTACTCAGACAGATTGAGGCTCTGCCCACACAGATACACTTCAGTTTGAAACTGAAAACAACCTCTGTTCTTGCTTACATGTCACGTGACCGTTCACGGACACTGGTCATGTGATGTGAACAGGAAGTAGATTGTCTCCTCTGCAGTCCGTTGCTTAGTAAAAGAAACTCCTCTGAAGGAGGACAGTCATGTGACTGATGAGGTGCATTCTAAACTAACCTGCATGGTGTGGACTGAAGCCCTCAGTAAAGAGCGAGCCACAATTTGTCACATTCATCTCTCCTCTCTTAAGCTGGCTCTCCTCCTCCTCTCTGTGGCCGTGGCATGAGTCTGAGTCTCAGCAGCACTTCTTCCCTCTCTTGCGGCGCTCTCGGTCCCTATGGGTGTTGATGTTGACCGTGTCCTTCTCACGCTCGCGCTCGCGCTCCGCCCGGTTCTGACTCTGCTTCTTGGCTCGGAGCACCATGTGGGTGAAAGCCATGAACATCTGGGTAGGAGAAGTTCAGGATGTAAAATATATATAACTTAATGCATAACATGGTGACGGAAATGACGCCTTCCAATTACCTCTTCTACGTTTATGTTTTCTTTGGCACTCGTCTCAAAGACCCGAACACCCACCGACTCCCCAAAACGCATTGCATCGTGGGTATCCACCTGCCTCCGGTCAGGGTCGTCGCTCTTGTTCCCCACTGAGAAGGAGAGCAGGAGCTTCAGGATCGATCAAGTTCTGCACTGAAAGCAGTGGAGCAGTGACTTACCCAGGATCTTGCAGACGTTATCACAGTTCTGGGAGATTTCGTTTAACCACCGCTTGACGTTGACAAAGGACTCTGGATTGGTCACGTCGTAGACGATGATGACCCCGTGGGTGTTTCTGTAGTATCTGCAGAGAGAGTGATGCACTGACGGAGCCGTCCACACACTAGAACCATAGCCAACGCAGAACTGCTCTGAGATTGTTTACGTTGACGTGATGGTCCGGAACCTCTCCTGACCAGCCGTGTCCCAGATCTGCAGCTTCACCCGTTCCCCCTCAATATCCACAGTCCGGATCTTGAAGTCCACGCCGATGGTGGTGATGTAGCTGCCTGCAGGAGACCGGTGGAGGACACACTGAGACACAACCGTGTCTGCAGGGACTCATTTTAAAAATATTCATTCGTGGAACTCACCAGAGAAGGAGTTGTCTGCGAAGCGGAGCAGGAGGCTGCTCTTCCCCACATCTGAGACAGAAACAGCAAATCAGAGCACAACCCACAGGTTAGTGACAAGAGCTGCAGCTTCACAAAGATGGTGGAAGCACATCTGCCAAGAATCTACTGAGAACCAGTGAAAACATGTCAGAACAAGACCTGATGAACCAGAACCAGAAATAAAGGGACAAAGTTTCCTGAGAAGTTGGCATGAACTAAATCTGTGAAGTGTCCTCAGTGTCTGAGGACACAGCAGAGGACAGACAGATAGCAGAGACACAGGAGGACAGAGCAGAGGACACAATTTTAATCTCCTGCCCTGTGTTCTACCGTGTCAGTGTTTTCTGCAGGAGGTCTGAATCAGCGATATTTTAATCTGATCTGAACGCAGCCCTGGTTTTGTTAGGGGGCGTGTCAGACCATTGGCCAAGCTTTATGCAGATGAAGCAGATGTAAAGATTTAGGACAGACGAGCGTCAGTGCTCCTGAACCTGAGAACTATGAGAACAGGGAGAGTTCTGTGAGGAGGTGCGAGGACTGACTGGAGTCTCCGATGATGAGCAGCTTGAACAGATGATTGTAGTCTTTTCCTGCCATCTCGGCCTCGTTTGGAATTTCCCAGTAAAATCAGTTTCATAGGAGGCGGCGATGTTGCCACGCCCACCGCTGTCCTTGCTTTGCTCCACCTCCTGATGCTACGAGTTCAAAGCCGCGCCGGCGTTTGTCCAGAACATTTCCAGTTCAGTTCACCGTTAACAGTCCAACCACAGCAGCGTGGAGCATTTGTGATTCATCCTCATCAGAAGAGCGTGTGCTTAGTTCCAGTTTCGCCTGATGACGCTCCTCTGGCTGGGAATTTCCAAGTGTTGGCGACTCATCGATTTTGAAACGCACGGCTCTGTGGCCTCCTTCCTCCGTCCTCACTGAGGTCTCGACACCCCGCTGCTCGTCCCAGGCTTCAGGGCAGAGGGATGTGGCATTCTGTGGGACAGATTGTGAACTCAGTTACTGCCCCGGGCCGCTCCGCCACTCCATCCCTGCTTTAACGGAAGTGAGAAACGAGGACGTTCCTCTTTACGCAGGCGGTGGGTTCCGGTTACATCAACTGAGCTCCTTCTGAGTCCATCGCTTGGTTTCACTTCAGCTCCTCTGAGGCTGCGCTGGCACGTTTCATCACAGGAGCAGGGCGGAGCTCCTTCAGTCCAGGTCCATAGACGCTACACAAAGACAGGAGGCGAGAAGTTAGACCTTCACATCCACCAGCTGACATTTGACTGCAGTGTGTCCCTCTTCACCTCACCCTGCTCCTCCAACAACAGCTGAGTCACTAAATCTAACTTCCTCATCCTGCTGATCCATCCCCGTCCTACAGCTCTGCTACAAACGCTCCCAAAGCTAACCAGGGAGGAGCCGCTCATCCACTAACATTAGGACGAGTTTCCATGAAAAGAAGAAAAGCTGCTTTCAAGCAAACAGACCGGATCCAAATCAGCTGGGTCCACATCCAGGATTACATTAAACACCTATGTGAGGTCACAGATGATTTAATGAGGTGATGTTTTCGTTTTGAAACTCCTGAGCAGACATCTGACAGGAGGAGGAGTCAGGGAGTCTTTACACCTTCTTTAACATGGTTAGGGTTAAATTATGTTTTCAAAATTTTCATGAACAAATCCAGTTTGACTTAATGTATTGATGAGTCCCTTAATAAAGTTTTATCAGGAAATCAGCCAACGTGGAGACATTTTTATTAAAGAACACAAATCTAACCAACGACCTCCAGGCTGAAGCCAGACCTCATTCAGATTTCTGTGACTTTTTGGGGATTCAGGATAAAGGAGTTTCAGTTTCGCTCTGGTCACTGGTGATATCATGTGACTTGCGTAGTGGGGGGGGCTCTGTGTGACTCGGCCGTGGTCAACGACATGTTGAACATAAGTAACATGATGAGCAACATGTGAAAGATGTGTGGGTTCAGGCGGAGACACGGTGCTGACTCCAGCGGGCGTGTAAGCTGCGGCGGAGGCTCGCCAACCGACAAACACGAGCCCCAGACACGCTTATCTTTACAGTGTGCTTCGACAGTATAAGCCGAACACTCGTAGGGGACACGGCATTTCGAACAAACGTCAATTTGTGTGTTAGGACCGTGAAACGAGGCCGATCAGAGAGAAAAATGTGAAAATGCTCCGTTTTTTAAGACAGTCTGGAGTGGCGAAGCATGGGGCCTGGTCCCCACACGTCAGACAAACTTCCCCCGAGAAAGTTGAACCCAACCCGGCCTGAGAGTGAACACTCACCGCGGTCAGTCAGGCCATGAGCCCGGTGCTGCTCCTCCGCTGGGCCGCGCTCACACGGCTGTTTGTCCGGGTCAGGGCCGCTGGGTGTGGGCTCCGGTGGGGAAGCGTCCCTGCTGCTGCTGCGGTCCTGGTCTGACTCGGGTCCTGAACCGACCACACCTGCCGAGGAGCCGCTCATCATCCGCTGCTGCGTTCAAGACTGTGGGAGAAAACACTTCTGGGTCACATGGTACTGGCGGCCGTCTTTGTACATGTCCCACACAGTCAAAGACACATTGTCTTCGAGCAGCTGCAGGACAACATTGTAAACAACAACAGAGGACATGTTAGACACCCAGAATAGTAATTAATTATATATACTATATATATATATATATATATGTGTGTGTGTGTGTGTGTAACGCCACCGCCATGTGTATGTGCACAGCTGTACTTTGCTGTGCATCAGTCAGAGGCAATGAGAGAGACAGTGGGACATTTCAGCTTCAGTGTGACTCATGTGTCATCAGTGGAAACACTGGACCCAGTCATCAGGTTTGTCATGCCCAGTATGTTTCTGCTCTGTGGGCGTGACTGAATGTCTGATTTGTTAAAAATAAAAAAGCTTCAAGATGGATGAACAAAAGCAAATAAAATGTACAATTTCCTTTTTATTGTTATTATCAACCATTTTTCAACAAAGAAATAAACCACATTTCAGTTTCCGCTCACATTGAATGGAAATCACGAATCTGTTACATGTTAATAACAAAATACAGACAGCTGGTATCTACAGGTGGACCACAGGGAACAGCACAGAGGGACAGTTACTTTAATTCAGCTGTGTCCACGTGTTAGCTTCTCTCAGCTCATTATAAATGTACACACCGGCCCTGCAGCACACCAGTCCTCCACAGTGGCGGCTCAGAACCGAATTGAGTCCAGATAACATTCACAGGTGCGTCGTCTGAAGGGGATAGTGTTCAGACTCGCTGCAGGTGAGTGCAGAAACACTACAGAGGAAGAAAAGGGGACCGGTCTCAGGGGTGTCAGCTCATTTCCTCCGTCTGCTAGCTGACGAGCGACTTGGTGACTGACGCCTGTCACCTCTACCAGGGGGAAGAAAAAAAGAATTAACTCAAATTTTCATTTATATATTTTATTGAAATCCTTTTCTATCGCTCATCAGCTCAAAGTCTGACTGTACTGAAATTAATTAAATTATTAAATATAATCTGAACTTCTCAGTGTGTACAGACCTGCGACTCGGTGAGGACGGCGCTGCTCTGATGAACGCTGGTGGAGAATAACTGAGGGAGCGGGAATCTCTCAGAGAATCGGCCGGTACCCGCTGAGGTCTGACGGGACTGAGAGGAAAACACAAGCAAGAAACCTCAGGGCACAAAGACAGACGTGTCTGATGTTGAGGGACAGGATGGAAACACCAGATGGATGGAGGTGGAAGACAAGTGGAGGACCTGCCCTCTACTGGAAGAATGACTCAACAACAATGACAATGTAAAGGACACATGTCAGCAGTGACACCCCATCGTTCTAAAACAGGCAAACCAGAACATAAACTGGAAACTTCTTCTCCTCCTCTTACCTCTTGCTCTTTGCTTCCTTTTCATCATCCGAGGAGGAGGAGCTACACTGAGCTTTGGCTGACTTCCTGTTGGACAATATAATGTCAATCATCTGTAGAGCATCATGAGAGAATACATCACATCCTAATCGCCTGCTCACCCTTTGCCTTGCTCCGCCTCAGAGTCAGAGCTGTCTGAAGAGGAGGATGAAGATGAGGAGGAAGACGAGGAGGAGGAAGACGAGCTGGAGCTGCTGCTGCTGCTGCCGCTGCTTTTCTTCTTCGTCTCTTTGCCGTTGACCGTGCTCTCTTTTCGAACAGCTTGGTCCGAAGGCCGAGTGGCAGCCGGTGGTGACTGCTTCCTGGTTGGACCAGGTGTCGACCGCTTGGCGTCTGACTGGCTGCTGGCTGGAGACCTTTGGGACATCATGTCAGAGCGACGGGAGTCCGTCTGGGAGCCTCCTCTACCTGAGGGTGGAGCGTGGGATGAGTCTCTGGAGGAAGCCTGAGTTTTCTGCTCTTTGCTGCCGTTCTCCCGTCGTCTGTCTTTCTCTGCTGATGTTTTTGTGTCTTTACTCTCACAAGGTCGCGAAGGTGAAGGAGAGGAGGAAGAGGAGGAGCTGGAGGAAGAGGAAGAGGAAGAGGACCTTCCAGAGCGGGGGATGTCTTTTGGCTGCGGATTCATCTTCTCTCGTTCTCTCTGTTGTTTCACCTCCTTCTGTCTAATTCGCTCGTTTTCTCTTTCCCTCCCTCGTTCCCTGGAGAGGGAGCGACTGCGCCTCCTCTGACGTGGTGGAGAAGGAGAAGGACGGGACCTGGGGGACAAAAATGTGAGACAGTTTAATGTGTTGTCAATTAAGAGATTAGAACCAAAAGGGTCCAAGTATCCAGCGAGTCAGATGGCTTCCTGCTTCACAGAAAACCAACATCAGGTCCTCGTCTTACCTATTAGGGGGACTGCGTCTCCTTGGGCTTCTGGATCTGCTACGTCTCGAGGCTCGCTCACGTTCTCTGTCCCTCTGCCTGTCCCTCTCTCGGTCCGACCAGGCCGCAGGGGGGGAGGCTCTCCTGGATCGAGGAGGAGCCTCCTGATACTGCCTGGGTGGAGTGCGACGAGCCAGGGAGGTGGTGGCTGTTTTCTGGGGTGGAGAGCATGACCCCCTGGTCGGGGGACTCAGTCTTGCGGCCCTCCTGGCTGTGCCCCTGTCCCGCCCTCTGTGCCTCTCCTCCTCTTTTGCCTCGGTGTGCCTGCTCCTCCTGCTGTGCTCTGCTCTGCTGCGTGGGGAGGGGGATGGACTGGGACTGTCCACCTGTGTGGGGCTGTATCGCTCGTGACCCTTGGGCTGGGACAGATAGTTGTCCACAGGAGACCTGCAAGGTGGTCCCTCCCTCTCGCGTCTGTCTCCTCCATCCTGTCGTCGGATGGACTCGCCCTCAGACGCAGAAGCAGAACTTTCTTTTCTTCCGTTGGTTAAATATCTGTGAACTGCAGCGCCGATGGTGGCCGGGGCGCTTTTCATGGGACTGGCTTTGTCCTTCCCTGACGTCTTTTTCACCTCGTCTTCATCCTCAGAGGATGAAGATGAGGAGGAGGATGAAGATGAAGACGAGGAGCTGTCGCTGTCACTGCCACTGCTGCTGCTGCTGGAGCTTTCCTTTCTCCTCTCAGCTTGTCTTGCCTTGTCTTCTGATTTGTCTCTCCTGGGCAGGCTCCAACTCTTCTCCTGATGATCGACCGGATCTGGTTTGTCGCTCCTGTTTTTGTCCACAGGTCTGAGATCTGTTCTGCTTCCTGCAGACACTCGGACCACCTCCTCTCTTTGTCTACCATCCTCATGGCCACGCTCCTGGTCTTGTTCTCCCTGTTTGTTCAGGTGCCTCTCCCTCTCAATGTCTCTCTCTCTTCTCCTCTCGCTCTCCCTCTCTTTCTGACCTCCACTGGAGACAGGTGAGTGAGAGGTGGGAGACGAGGAATCATGAGACGGGTGTCCATCCCTTCTGTCATGTTTCTGTTGGCGAGGAGACGCCTCCCTCTCTTGTCTTCTTCCAGGGTCTTTCCTGTTGTCCCGTTCATTCGGAACCCTTGAGTGGGACTCTCTCTCGGTCCTCCTCTCCCCCCGGGCTCTCTCCTTCTCAGGAGGTGGCGAAGGCGACAATGAGTCATGTCTAGTCTTTTTGTCCACTTTACTCTTGTCTTTTTCCTGCTCTGTGTCTCTGCTCCTTCCTCTTCTGGTCTCTTGTTTACGTGGAGGAGAAGGAGATGAGGAGGATTCATGTTTGTTCCTCTGAGGAACACTCTCCTTTCTTTTGTTCTTCTCTTTGCTCCTGGACTTCCTCCCTTTCTCTGCATCTCTGCTCCTGGACCTCCTCCCTCTCTCCACGTCTCTGCTCCTGGACCTCCTCCTTTTCTCCACATCTCTGCTCCTGGATTGCCTCCCTCTCTCCACGTCTCTGCTCCTGGACCTCCTCCCTCTCTCCACGTCTCTGCTCCTGGACTTCCTCCCTCTCTCCACGTCTCTGCTCCTGGACCTCCTCCCTTTCTCCTTCTCAATTTCTCTCTCTTTGTCCATCTCTTTGCTCCTGGATCGCCTCCCTCTCTCTCTTTTTTCGATGCTCCTTGAGCGCCTCCTCTGCATCTCTCTGCTTCTTGAGCGCCTCCGTTTCTCCCTTTCCCAGCTTTTGTCAGCTTGTGGTGCTGGAGAAAGAGATGAGGAGTCGTGTCTCCTCTTAGCGGAGGTCTTCTCCGTCTCAGGATGTGGCCTCTGGAGCAGATAAGATGTTGATGAATTTCATCATCACATAAGAACCAGAGATGAAAAAAAGAGCAGCTCCATCTTTACCGTTTCTCTTCCCCGACGATCATCATGGCCGCGTCTCCTCCACCCTGGAGATCTGTCCTGTCGGCTGTCATCTTTTCTTGCCGATTGTTCTGGTTGACGTGACCTCACTGGAGTTGGAGACGGGCTGTCGACAGGACAGAGGAAGACCAGTCAATTATAACGAGCTTCAGCTCCATGAAGAAAAACCAGGGCAGACCAGAACACAGAAGATCCAGGTCAGAACATGTGAGGAACGTTCAGCCTTGGAGCAGCAGAGAGGATGAGATGAATATCTTTAGTACCTGTGAGAAGAGTTGGAGGAAGCACTGCTGCCACGCCCCGCCTTTCTCTTTGGAGGACTGGAACTGTCACTCTTCTTTCCTTTCTTCTTCGACACCTTCTGCTTCTCGTCCGAGGAGCTTTGAATGGTTGAGAGGTCAGGAGTGAAGATGAGGCTGCACATACACCCACCTTCATCAACATGAAGAACCAGAACTGAAACAAGACAATGATTCACTCATATTCAATGCACCCACCTGTCATCCTCACTCTCTTCTGACAGCTCACTGAAATACAAAGGTTTCATTATTAATCATCATGGAAACTCATTCAGTGGATCATAAAGGAGGCAGAGGTGAAATACCGCTTCTTCTTCTTCTTCCTAGATTTCTTCTTCTCTCTGTGAGGAGACGGGGAGGGACTCTCCGAGCTGATGGGGACAGGACACCAGCTGTCAGCCCTGCTTTCATCATCATCTGTATACCTTCTGTTCTCATAAATCTCCTCTGCTCACCCATCTCTGTTTTTGTTTTTCTTCTTCTTCTTCCGGCTGCGCTTCTTGGGAGGAGAATCTGAATCATCCGAGTCTTCCACCAAACTGAGGGAGCAAGGGCGACAGAGGAGGAGATCAGGGACAGTAGGACAGGAACTACAGACAGTGAAGCGAATGATTAATTACCATCAACTGCAAACTCACGACAACATAAAATACCCAGGATTCTTAACTCCTGAGTTAATTCAACTATGAAGACTTTAAATGCTATCATATAAATATTATAGATTATAACAGCATGATATAAAGTCTCATCTATTGTTTTGTTCCCCCGTTTCATGTGATTAAGAAGGGAGTATCTGAAAGGCAAGTCTCACTCACCTGTATTTCTGCTGCTGCAGCTTCTCTCGCTCCAGGCGCTCCTGCTCTCGCTTCTCCTTCTCTCTCTCTTTGCGGTCGGCGTGGAAGGATGACCCGTCCACGTAGTCGCTGGAGATACCAAATGCAGCGCGGAGACGGTCGTTCTTCTGCTGATTGGCTGCAGCCAGGGCATGAGTCTCTGTCGCCCTGAGAAACAACCAAGACAGAGCTGCTGAGCGCTTTGCCTCAAGAGTCACATACAAAAACGTCTTGATTTCGACACGTGATGTGCAGCCAGAGTTATTTACACACCACAGCGACTGCCAGGCTGTTTCAGGCTCTGTACTCACGTTGGTCTCTCGGCAGTGGCAGGAGTTGGCTCCTGTTTCTCCTGGAGCATCATTCGGAAGCTGTTCACCTTCTCCTCTATCTCCTCAGCAGAGTACCTGAGTCAGAGATAAGGTGTTAACAGTGATGAAAGCCTACATGAGATAACACCTCCCTCCAGGCTGATCAGACCGTGAGACTTTACCCTTGCTCCTCCATCATGTCCTGCAGCTCAGCACACTTGACCTCCAGCTGCCTCTTCCGCTGGTGCTCCAGGATGTCAGCGTTGGGCTGCCTGTTGAGCTGACTCTCCAGCCTCTCGCGGTCCTTCTCATCCCGGTCGCCACCACGCTCATCCCGCTGCCGCTTGACCCGCAGGCTCGACAAGTTGCGCTGCACGTAGCCATTGGTGCCGCTGCCCCTGGGAGTCGTCAGGCCGATCCCATTGTACATGACTCTGCGGAGACAAGTACAGGTTCAGTTTTGTGATGGGACAGTCTCCATCAGTTATCATTGGATCCAGGTGGTCTTAGACTCAGGGGAAATGATCTAAAAGTCTCACATGAGAAGGGACAGGCTTCTCTAAAATGGCTGACGTCACTAAAGAGACCCTGATCTGCCTTCAGGATTCTAGACACAGGATCCATTGATATGAAGTGACCGAGCTGATCCATTAAACTGGGGCCCAGGTTCCTTTCAGCGACACGAACCAGCTGGTGAACACCTCAGCACGGGAGCTCGTATCCTCACCCACACCGGAACAACCGAGGACGCTAAGAACACTGCTGCTCATTAGCACGTGCGCCAGAGCAGAAGGGGCCTGTTGCTGAGTCTGTCAGAGTTAATTAACGATGACTAACCCTGTGGTAAGCCAGTACAACTACTAACCACACTAACTATAAACGGACTGGAGTGAGCAGCTCCAATAAGAACACCAGCTCAACATGTCGCCGTTTTAACGCGTGAACTAACCGCAGGCCCCGCCAACGACCCGCTCTGAGCTAGGTGGCTAGCTAACGCATCTGTTACGTACCAGCGTTTCCTCCGCAGAGAAAATGGCGTCGGGCGGAAATGTTCGATCACTGAATCCCGTGGACCGAGAGACCGGAACCGGCTGTGTGATGACCGGGTCCTCGGAGCGAAGGATAAGAAAGAAACACGACTGATTAGCTTCGAGCTAACGGCTCCGACCACCGAGCAAAGCGGGGACGACAAGGAACCGAGTGACGTCACGCGCACAGGACGCGCGTCTGACCTCAGATGCGTTCATATACAATCTGAACAAGTAGCTTCGCTTTGTGTATTTGGGTAAAATGGGTAACTGGAATTGATAGGACGTTGAATTAACTAACAATAATATTGGCATAAGTAAACATTACTAACTGTGTCATACCTGTATTATATAGTCTTTCTACTTCGTGATGGGCCAAGGATAGGAAAAGTACTTACACTGTGGAGGACGTTGAGAACGTTGTGTAAAAGTACCACTAAGACTGCCCTTTTAGATTAGAAGTTGCTATACTGCCACGAAAAAATAATAAAACAAGCATGATGTTGAATTCATACTGCGTCAAAATATAAATAATATGTTTATTAAATCAGTGATTAATAAAAGTGGGACACAGGGGTACAGAGTCGCGCAAACGCCTCACCGGTGTCCAATTAAATCTCAACTGGATGATTGACTGGCGACAGAGAGCGCTTTACCTCTCTACACTATCTTGTAGATAGTGTAGAATGTTGTTGTGTTGTGTACCAGTGTTTTCTCCCCGAGCGTCAATAAATCCCAACGATCCAGACACTGGAACAGAACTTGTGATAACTGAACAGAGTACAGGTTAAAGTTGAGTTTTTCTCTGTTTCAGTTGAATTTGATGTAACTGACACTTGAATGTTTTTATATCTTCCTTACATTTTGTAATATTACGTACATGTATATTTTACATCTTAATAAGCTAATAATAATAAAATAATACAAATATGTCAAATAAAACTTGTGCTGCTACTCTGAATGTGTCTGACGTGTTTGTGTTATGGAATTTATGCCCACAATTATTGTTATTATTAACTAATACTATTACACCTGTTCATCTGTGTATTTATTCATCGATAGCTCTTCTTATCTATACATATGTGTACATATGTCTGTGACTGTTGACTAAAAATACATTTAATCAGAGATCAAAGTTTTTTTTCTTTGTGACCAATGGCTGACATAGTGACGTCACCTTACATTGAACAGGAAACTACATCGGGCGTGACTGGTGGCGACGTGTCACCGAGCCTCTGTGGACATGGTGATGTATTTCCGGGGTGGGGCCATAAAGGGTTGTTTTCCAGCCGTGCGGAATCATCGTCTCCATTTTGTGAGAAGCAGCTCTCTCGATCCAGACCAGACCAGACCAGAGCAAGCCAGGCCAGAGTCTCAGTCCGCAGACCGCAGACCCACCACTCGCTGACCAAGTTATTATCCGAAAAGAAAATCCAATCAAATCGTATGTCCTCTATCCAGAACCTCCAAACTTATGGTGAGTGCGTTTTATCCGACCGAGCAAACGGGTGGGGGATGGGCGGCAGCCATCGAGGCCTCTGAGCTTTTAATCTTTTTCATTTCGATCGTCGACACAACTCGGTCCGTCTCAGGGACCAGATCGATGTGATCATCGGTCTGGACCCAGGTGGATGTTCGGATTCCTTTCTACGTCCCCGGGCATTTTGTTGTTCGAGCGGCCGCCATTAGGCCTACATGTCGGGGCTAACGCGTTAGCCTATTCTTCAGACGGGTTAGCTTCGAAGACTAACATCCTTGATTCTGCGAGTAAACCCGGAGCAGCTCTGACTTGACTGACCCCCATTTTCACAGATTTATCACCGATGTTATTGCCGAAGTTTGTCGTGAAGGGGCTGATCAGCCGTATTTACTGACCGGAAGCTCCCGCTAGCAGCTAGGCCGCATTAAGCTGCCAACATTAGCCGGGACGTCTGCGCACTTTGTAATCATTACACGGCGGGCCTCAGGGACTCTGACGTGGAGACGTCAACGACTTTGACAAAACACGAAACATCATAATGAACTGAATTTGGAATCAGATGTTGAGGCGGATGGATTGGTGTAGGCGCCACCTTTAAATAACTCATCTTTCCTGTCCTCTCCAGATCCCTTTGCTGATAAGGGTGATGACCAACACCCACCTGGGACTGAGGACTACATCCACATAAGAATCCAACAGCGGAACGGCAGGAAGAGCCTCACCACTGTCCAGGGCATCTCCCCCCAATATGATAAGAAGAAGCTAGTCAAGGCCTTCAAGAGGGTGGGCTCTTCTGTTCCCGTCTCTGCTCTTCAGGGCAACATTTGACCACCTTTCCGACTCACATTTGTGTTCTGCCCCTTCACAGCACTTCGCCTGCAACGGGACAGTGATCGAGCACCCAGAGTATGGTGAAGTGATCCAGCTGCAGGGTGACCAGCGCAAGGATATCTGCAATTTCCTGATTAATGTATGTCCCTGCTTTGTTTACATGCACTGTTTGGAATGTGGGTTAGGGGCCCTTATCATTGATCACATGTTCTGTGTTTGCAGGTTAACATGGCCAAGGATGAGCAGCTCAAAGTCCACGGCTTCTAGAAGCTGCAGATCAGTCCTCTCCCCATCTTTCCTGGAGGGATTGACCCTCCCCCTCCCTTCCCCTCCCCCTCCCTTCCCCTCCCCCTCCCTCCTATGTGCTGCTGTTGGCCCTCCCTGTAGTCCCACCAGCTTCTACTAGCTAATACGAGATTTACCTCTTGACAAACATGGGACTCTGTAACACCACCCCCCTACATCACCAGGGGGCAGGCTCGCTCTCACAAAGACACACCACTGCAACTCCAAGCAACATCAGGGATGAGTGGTGATGACCCCGCCCCCTGCCCCACCCCTTGTTTATTCCTTTAATTTTTTTATTTTAGGTCTCATATCTATACTGAGCCACTGTTTCATGTAACTTTTGTTTTGCATTTCAAGGTGTTTCAATAAAACGATGAGTCTCCATGTGTTGGAGTGGTGTCATGGTGAACAGAGGGGGGTCACAGCTGAACATTAAGAAGCTGGCAGCTGGGAGGAATGGGTGGGGGAGGGGTGTTGCATGATTTTGTTTTTCCCCCTTGACATCCCATTGCTGTTAATGTGTAGCAGAGGTCTGAGGTCTGTCTGTAGTTGACTGTCTCCAGGATCGTCTGTTTTTAATTTAATCTGTTTAATGCTAATGCAAGTTTAAAACTGTGGATGTCTCTGATCTATCAGTCGGAGCGAGTCCAGTTCACTATGTGATCACATGAGCCCTCTGGAGTGGCAGCAGATGGGATGATTTGAGTCATTTTGAATAAATTTGTGACTGAAGCCTCCTGCTCTGGTGTCTGACCAGCTTTGTTTGGTCCTAGAACAAAACAAGCCACACCTGAGTCTTTATTTCCTATTGCAATAATGTATAAATTACTGCGTAGTAATGCAGTTAAATTTTAAGCCATGGCCAGGTCACACTGTGCTCCTATGACTGATGGTGACAGTGGGCTGAGTCTGTTTTGCTAAATCCACACTTGGCTCAATAAAGTTCATGCAGTTGATGTCCTCTGCGTGTTATTTATTCTAAATGGGATTGGTGGATTTGTTTAGCGGAATCTGTTGTTCCGTTTCAGGAAGCTGGTGTGGTGTAAGCAATATGAATGTAGTGAATGAATGCTGTTTGATGAGGGCAGGCTTTGAACAACACAATTGCTTGTGGATAAATTCTACCTTACCTTACCGGACTGTATTGATTACATTATATATTTCATATTTTATATTTCTTTAGTTACTGCCAAGTCCGTTTTACGTCTGGTGGGTTGCACCTGTGGGGACATTCTTAACATCGCTTAATGTCGGAGACAGAGATCAATCAGGAAGTGGGCATGAGCGCAGATGTCCACGCACGTTTTGGTGATGACTCATCGCAGTTTTCGGGCTGTTTAGCGATGTTAAGCTTTTATACGTTGAGGGTTTTGGAATGTGCGCTCAAACACACATTTTGAGTGTAGATGTTGGATGAGTGGAACACATACGAAACATTTTTTCTCCAATATGCACATATTGACTCGAGTTAAGCTCATGCATGAAGCCCTCATCAATGGAATGCAGATAACAGGATTCACCATGGCAACAGGTGAAACAAAGCCTCGCTCCTCCTACTTCTTCCCAGTGGAGTTGGCAATATGAATGACCGCATATGCAGAAAGTGGACACATTTTAATAAATAAACAAAAACACTGCGTCAGCAGCAAAACGACGAGAGCTCGAGTAAATGCGCGGATATTAATTGAAGAAAAAAAAACAAACATTTTGTATGTGTTCCACTCATCCAACATTTACATTCCTTATGTGTGTTTGAGCGCACATTCCAAAACGCTTAACGTTTAAAAGCTCAACATCGCTTGACGTCCCAAAACTGCGATGAGTCATCACCAAAACGTGCGTGGACATCTGCGCTCATGCCCATTTCCTGATTGATCTCCGTCTCCGACATTAAGTGATATTAAGCTTTTTTATGTTAAGAGAATGCCCCCACAGGTGCAACCAACCAGACGCAAAACGGACTTGGCCGTTATATAATAATAATATATAATATAATAATATTATAATAATATATAATATACGTAATATAAAATATAATACTGTAATATTATATATAATAATATTACATTATAATATATAACACTACAATTACATTGTTAAGATGGTGCACAGAAACGGACACGCTCTAACAGGTCCTCATCATGTAGTTCTAAAACGTAATCGGTTCTGATAATCCTCTCCCGAAGGATATTTCTGCATCCGCGCTGCGACATCTACTGGCTCTTCGAGAAACGGACACACCGTGTCTGCCACTGTCCTCAGTCCGCAGAGCAGGGAACCTCAGGGTTAGGTTCATGGACTATGTTGCCGGGTAACTGACTTAGAGTTACGCTGAACTGGCTTTGTGAAACCGAAAATCCAGATTTTCCCTCATCTCGGGGTTAACTCTGAGTTTTCACAAAACCTGCTCCCTGAGACCCCAGCTCTGTGATTCTGTTGTTGTTGGTTTGATTGGCGGCTGGCATCTTGTTTGTAGTTGCATTGCCGCCATCCACTCATCTAATATGTAGTTTGTGTAGTTCACCTTTAGTTTCTCTTCTCTCTGCTTCTGGTTTTTATTTTGCTGTTCGCCTTCTTCCGGTCGCTCTTCTCTTTTGTCCCTCGCTGTGACCCGTCGGGCTCCATGGCAACGCAGCCGCCGCCAACGCTAATGCTAACTGTTGTTCTGCTAGCAGGCGGTGGGGTCGCGGTGTTTTTACTGATTAGCGACACAAAGCGAGGATGTGCAGATGAAGAGCGATGAGAGGCTAAAAGTTGTGACTGTTAGCTCCGAGGTAGCTGTGTGTCCATCGGAGGAACTTGACCTGACCGCGTCTTTCTTCACAGGCTGTTTTGGAGCGCTCACTTTTTTTTTTTTTAAAGATGTGATCCCTGAGAGACGGAGACATGGTGGTAAGTGTAGATGCTTCTCTCTGTCATGGATTGCAGATGTGTCAGATTCCCTCGTGTCTCTGTGATCTGCTCCTCAGGTGCTGAACATCTGGGAGCTCTCCATCCCGCTCCCAGCCGTTCTCATGATCGCTGTGGGGGTTTACATGGTGCTGCTGGGCCTCGGGCTGTGGGTCCGATTCTGCCTCAAGGTTGGTGTTCAGTGTATCTGCAGAGTCCCGGAGCCGAGAGCAGTTTAAATCCAGAGGAAAGTGATCGATTCACGAGCATCAGCGAGAACAGCTGAACTCACCAGCAACCCCAGAACCATTCTGAACTCAAACTGTATGTTTATGGTCAGGAGGAGTCTCTGTGCCAAACACACTGAGTCCTAATGAGAACTCAAACTTTATTCAGATAAACAAATGAATAAATATCCTCAGTAACTAAGAAAAGGTCATCCATGTTCAGGTAGTGGTCAGTGCTGTGTCTCTGCTTGTGGTTAAAGGGTTATGTCTTTCTTTAAATGCCTGGTTTCTGCTGCTGTCTCTCAGGACCGATGTTCATCAGACTGTGCTGACTGCTGTCCCAACATCTCTGTGGGCGAGCAGTGCTTCAGATTGGCTGAAATGTGCGACTGTCACCTGCCAACCGCGCGTTCGTGTCTGGCTGACTGCTGTCCTGCTCCGGCCGTAAGTGTCCGATGGGCTCTGTGATCTCATCATGTTCTGAAGCTCCCGTCTGACACGGCGCTCGTGCTTTAACACTGAACATTAACACTGAAGTGTGGCACGTGTGTTCCTAGTGTGCCCAATGGGACTGTGCATGCACCTGCCAGCCTCCCGAGTGTGAGTCCTGCAACTGCCTGTGCTTCGAGATCAGGATCAAGTAGCAGACGCCAGAGTCTGTGATGAAGGACCAGGAATCTTCAGGAGGAATCTCAA
The DNA here is from genome assembly GCA_016785235.1 of Pseudorhombus dupliciocellatus. Lineage (NCBI taxonomy): Eukaryota > Metazoa > Chordata > Actinopteri > Pleuronectiformes > Paralichthyidae > Pseudorhombus > Pseudorhombus dupliciocellatus. The sequence goes on along the minus strand of JAFBJW010000160.1, from coordinate 5,140 downwards.
CAAAAACAACTTCAACCCGAGCAAAGACATTCCAAAGTGTTCTTAGCCATGACAGACATCTGTCCACCAGTCACCGGCTCAAAGCACTGACTCAGGACCAGAACCACTGAATTCCCCTATGACTGCTCACCGGCACTGCGACACGGAGCGTTCCACAAAATAAAATTTGCCAGATTCTGGCCAGTTGCTCTAAATGAATCTGATCATTCAGATCTGTTGATCCAGCTGATCCAAACCATCACAGAACCCAGACAGTGAGGTCATCGTTAACCACATCTGGGACAACAACCGACCAGTGAACTGCAGACAGCTCCATGAGTTCAGGTGCAGAGCAGAGGAATAAACTTAACTGTTCATGGTCCCAAAAAGCCAGTGAGGCCCCCCCCCCCCACGCTGAGCCAGCTGACCCACTGTTCAGTTGATTTGATAAATAGCCAAATAGCCACAGTGAGCTGCGCAGCTTCCTGCTCCACCCACTCGGTAATGATTCACATTCATTTCCTCTTCGTTTTATAAGCACGCAGACTTCATCTGTTCGACTCTAAATGTCTCTTCCACCTTATGTTGTTATTGATAAATCCTGTCTGACCTCCTGCATCCGTCTGTGGGCAAGACCCACCTGAAGATTTCTATATTGTTTATTTTTTTTTATAGTTCCTGTTGTTTTGTGGAATTTATATCAGAAACTGATATTGGTAATTCGTATACAGACTAATTTTATACGTTTATATTTTCTATCTTGAAGTGTTTTATTAAAGACTAGAAAATTGGAAACTCTCTGTTTTCTGCTGGTCAGACTGAAGGGGGAAGAGCTGTCAGCTGGTGAAGACCAGTTAGTTTTCCTCTTTGCTGAATGAACGAGTCCTAAAACCAGCTGAAGACATTTATATTATTTGAGACTTTAAACCACCAGCAAACAAGATGTCCTTGTTTGATCAAAGTCTGAAGGAAAGCATCGAACCAAATGGTATCATGATCGCTAGACTTCTCTGCAATCCTGACTTGAACAAAGAACAGGACATATTGTAATGAAAAGCTCACTGTGAACGACATCATTGGACAATGCAGATACAGATGTCATGACTCAAGACCACTGTCAATGTTTCCTTCCAGTATTTCCTTGGCTGAGGTCAAGTCATGATGGCCAAGTGTTTGCAGAGCATTTGTAGAAACATTGAAATCTTGATAATATTTCTGGTGTGGGCATGACATATCTTTTCTTTTTCTACCACCCTACTACTGGAATATCCCTGGGTCCCTCTTGAGGACACTGCCTCAATTGGGGAACAGAACTCATTAAAATCACTTTTCTTTCATGCTGGGCTGTAAGTCCGAGTCTGACAAAGTCAAGGAACCACATGGTGTCATGATCTGCGGATTGGAGATGCAACAACTCATGCCCACTGTGACCTGACTGTCTTGGTAACAAGGGCATTCATGCAACATTATATCAAGAATCAATAATTATTTCACGGTGATCCCCTGAAACACCAGGGTGTTAAAGGTGTTTACCACAGAGGTCACAGGTCACACGTACCTACTGACAGAGGCCAAAAATTCCACTTAATAGGCTAAAGTGAAACAAAAAGACCTCTGGGCTAATACTCTACTCTTAGACAGATGCAAAAGGCCAAACCTCAGTGATGGAGAGGAGAAAGACCTATTCTTTACCCTGTCTTACAGATGAAACCCTAACAACTGAGAGGGTGGTAATGTGAGCACTTCATTTCATAAAATAAAACACGATTAAATGAAAATAACGATAATAAATGAGTAGGGTCGTTGCCATGGAGAAGTTACTAGCACATACGATGCATGGCGATATGGCTCCTTATCCTCGCTGGATTATCCTTTCGGTCTTCACAATTTTTCAAACACGATACATTCAAATACATGATTATTATTACTATAATTATGGCAAAGCTGAAATCATCACTTTATGCATAAAACTAAGAAACACTGGAGTGTTAAAATAGTACATCTCTCCCAAACTTGATTTTACACATGTTTTAGGAAAACACATACCGTTCCTCCACCCCTTAAAGATTCAGTGTGTAAGATCGCATTACAAGGGAAATATAGGCAGAAATTTAATGTACTAATTTGTGTACTTTAAGTCATCGTTTTTCGTGCCACGGACCGGTTTAATGTCAGACAATATTTTCAGGGACTGGCCTTTGAGGTGTGGCGGATAAATACAACAAAATAGTATAATACGACCTGCATGTAAACTGTGGTATTTTCTAAACATAATAATAAACGTGAATCCACTCTACCTATTTGCTACTACAGCGTCCTCTTAACATCGCTACAACATCATAACATGAGTAACGTCCTCTCTGCCTACAGTGCTTTCTGGTCACGATGGTAATGTTTAAACATGCCTTCAAAATAAGATACACCACAAATACAAAGTGCATTAAAAATACAACCCACCACAACGCTGAATCAGTGGGAGCCCTGAGCTTGTTTCTCTGCAACGAGGTGGTCCCATCTGGGGGTAATAGGAGACAATGACACCCGAAGTGTGTGGCTTATGTCCAGTCTACTTCGTAATTTTATTTTGGTTGCTGTCACTGCAGAAAACCTTCACACAGGTAGGATGTTGGAAATGGCAACAGCGTTTTCAGTGCTGTTGTAGCAATCTCAGGGTATTTAGCCATGACTTTAATCCAGAACACCGGCAGAGTTGTTATCTCGAACATTCTTTTAAGGCCGCCGTCATCTCCAGATGGATGTAACTAAGAGAATCGGGTAATTTTTCAAAATAAAACAGTGTTCAGATTCCAAAATAAATCAAACCGGAAGTAATGTAAGTTATTTACCAAATGACCCACGGACTGGTACCGGTCCGCAGCCTGGTGGTTGGGGACCGCTGCTTTAAGTCATGTAATGTGTGTGACTTGCAGTTTTTCCAATCTTCCAGAAAGGCTCTTATATATCATGTTGTGAATGGGTTGCGATGAGGAGCAGTCTGTATTATTCTGCAATTTCCAAAGTTCACCACAACATTATACACTGCACCTTTAAGAAGCATCTTAGCAAAATCTTAGCAAAATTTTACAAATTTGGAGTCTCTTTGTCACTGTCTGCCCACTCATCAAGACTTTGAAAATCATAATACCTTATACCATGATCAGTCGCGACAGTGTCGGCTCTTACACATATCTGGGGTGCTTGAATTACAGATCTTGTAGTCTTTTTTGTTATCAGCTTGATTATGGAAACCAAACATGAGCAGAGGAGAATGAGCAAGAGAAGTGTAACAACAACAGTAGTTAAGAGTTTTATCAGCCCCGACCCCCAGGATCCAAAGACGCCTGAAAAATTCCCAAAAGTGAACCCATGTTTATTATGTAATTCTTTTATTCCTCTCGTGGTGTCTTGTGCCATGTCCAGGAGCAGAACTCAGTACCTATAAGTTTACAGGTTCCTCCTTGCGCTGCCAGCAGGAGATCAAGTGCCATGCGGTTCTGTAAGGCCACTGTCTTGACCTCCTGTAACTCTTAATTCTCAGCCAACTCTGCAACTAGAGTTGGTCCAAAACTCTGCAACTAGAGTCGCTCTCCACAAACGAAATATACCCTCTCAGGTAGTGGAGCCTGTTTTACAGTGACATTTATTACTGTGTTACAGTTGCTCTGTCCTAGATCTTCATCTCTTTTCCCTTGTCCCTGGAAACACAAAGGAAAATTCTGCAGCTCATAAACGGATACAGAGGGCTTGTAGATTGAGCAATCGCTCTCAGGTCTTTGCTCAGTTTGCTGGGGAGAGGAACAGTTAAGCATCTGTATTTTAACTGAATCTATGGTTTTAGTGCCAACCCAGAGTTGTACATAGACTAAGGCCTCAACCAAAATACCTTTAGAATACAGCTGGGGAACACAAACCTGGTGTTCAGAAGGTTTTAAGCAATTTGTCTTAGCCAGTACTATTTGTACTCTATAATTTATACCTAATTCCACATACATTTGTATATGAGCAATGCGAAGCAGTGTAGTATAATTAAAACCGCACGGGAGATATTGGTAATTTATTGTCTCAACAACGGTGGGTAATGAGGAGAGACCGCAGTGTGTTGTCTGTCTTAAAGTGCTAGCTTGTGACAGCTTGAAGCCAAACAAGCTAAGACGCCACTTGGAGACCAATCATCCAGAGCACAAAGACAAGCCAGTTGACTTTTTCAGACAAAAACTTGTAAACTGCTGTGCTCAACAGTCTCTCTTTACTAAAGGTGCATCCGTGCCGGCGAATGCTCAACTCGCGTCATATAAAGTTGCCTATCGAGTGGCACAGTGTAAAAAGCAGCAAAAAAGCGAAGGAATTAATACTTCCCTGTGCTATGGACATGGTTTCAATTATGCTTGATGACTCTGCAGCCAACAAACTAAGAGCTATTCCTCTGTCCAACAACACCACCGGCCGGCGCATTTATGACATGTCAAAGGACATTGAGGAGCAGCTTAATGATAAGGTGCGAGACGGCCGCTTCTCCCTGCAGATGGATGAAGCCACGGACAGTAACAAAGACTGTTCATTGATAGCTTATGTCTGATTCATAGATGGAGATGACATGATGGAGGAATTGCTTTTCTGCAAACAAATTTCTGGCAGAGCCACAGCAGAAGAACTGTTTAAAATAATTGACACTTACTTGAAAGAGGCCAATCTGAAATGAGAGGACTGTGTGGGGATCTGCACAGACGGGGCGCATGCTATGGCTGGGAAATGGGGATGGCTGCAAGCGTTCATCAAGCGCGCCTCCCCCAATGTGCAGTGGACGCAGTGCATGATACACTGCGAAGCACTTATGTCGAAACAGCTGAGTCCCGAGCTGAATGATGTAATGTCCCACGTCATTGCCACAGTGAACTACATAAAAACAAAACCTGCCAAAGCCTGGATTTTTTCGGCACTGTGTGAGGAAATGGGCTCCGACCACACAGCTGTTCCTGCTCCTAGTGTGAACTGTCCCCAATTCACACCCTCTGCCACCTTCTCCACATCATGGTCCGGAGCCCCCCACAGAGCTCACACGCACGTGTGTGCATCCGGGGAATGGACATTGAGCGGGTCTGTTCTTACAAATACGTGGGTGTTCTACTGTACAATTAACTGGTGGGAGACAGGAGGATGGTAG
>JAFBJW010000159.1:783-191622 GCA_016785235.1 Pseudorhombus dupliciocellatus | reverse complement strand
AGTGGATCCCAAAGTCAGAGGCAAATGTAAACATTCCTTGCTACTGACTGGCACCAATGATAGTAAAAATGACAAAGCAGACTTAAGAAAGACAAAGTGAAAAAACATTAGATACTACATATTCCCCCCTTCGAGGCTTCACAGAGCCTCGAGTGACATAGTGACATACACTTCATCAGTTGGTTACACACAAGTCATCAAACAATATTCACAAACCTTTGTGACATCCATTTCTATATATGCTCACCACAGCTTGATCTTAGCATTCTTGTAAATTTCTTCGGAGTGTGAGAGTGAAAAACCTGTCAGGCAGCTAACTGTCTTTCATTAACCATCAATCAATCAGGACAGGAAAATTCTCTCACGGCCCCTCTGCCCAAGGCAGCCACCTAGAGTACTCCAGTTCATGAAAAATAATTAATCTGTAAATTTAAGAAAATGAAACATAGGTGAATAACTTTGGGAACCTTAGAAATAAAAACAAAAATGTCCAAAGTTAGGCTGGTCGACCCATCGCACCTTCCAGTGGACCTATCCCTACCTAACATTACTTACCCTAATGAACAGGAAAGAAACAAAACAGCTAAGTTCCCAAAATATTGACCTACTAGCAGAAATCATCACCCGTTGTCGCATCATACTTTCAGTGAGAATGTAATCTTCATGTCAATGTCCTTCATTATGCTCCATCCATCCCCATGTTTCTCTTGGATGGTGGAGTCCAGTTAAACTGTAGAAAGGTCGAGTAGAACAGTCATGTCTAGTCTGGTCTCCCCTCCTTTATCCTGGGAAGAAGAAACATTAGGCAGTACCTTGCAACATCATCAACTTCAACTTACTAAAAATAAAGCATTTACTTCAAACATCATAGCACACAGTCTCCCCATTAGCCTAACAACTCCCCATAAGATTACTCCTATATAGTGTTAACTTTCTGTAAATGTATTGTTAATATCTTCCACTTTAATATAACACACTGAGTATAGTAAATAAGCATGCACTATTACCTAATAATGAGAAACATCAGATAACCAAAATAGGTATATGAATACAGTCAGATTAATTATTAAAAAAGGATATGTTTCCACCACATTCCCTCCTATCACCACTTCTTCCTCATCCTCACTGTAGTCATTTCCACGCAACAGTGGTAATTGAGTATTGTCTCCTGGCATTACTACTCCTACCCATCTTAATATCATCGCCTTCGCAAATGTCAGCATCAATGTGCAGCAGCAAAACATCACACTTAATGCTACAAGAACCGCCATCAAAATCTGAACCAATACTGCTCCAAATGGTCCTAATTTATCTTGTAACCAAACATTTGCAGACCATCCTGCTCCTTCTGATGGACCAAATGCATCTCTGATAGTTTTCAGTGCATCGATAACACTAGTTCTGTTATCGGAACTATCCGGAATCAGAGTATAACAAGCATCTCCTGTCAGATTCAAAGCCACACATAGGCCTCCTTGCTTGGCCAAAATGTAATCCAGTGCCATGTCATGTTTCAGCAATGTCAATCTGTGACTCCTTTGAGTATTTGACAGATGTTCAAAACCTTTTATTGTCTCATTAGCAAAACCCCGCAGAGTATATGTAATATTATCAATATGGTCTGCCAAAAATGTTACTCTGTTATGCACCGCCGTCAGCGGTGCTAGTTAAGTTGTTGGTGTTCAGATTCTGTCATTTCCTGTTTTATTTTGGCAAGGGTTACATGTCTTTCCTGTGTGCACTGTGTCTGTCTTTGTCTGTGTCCTCCCTGATTGTTGATTGTTTGCACCTGGTGCCCATTACCCTTCCCCTTTAAATATGCCTCTGTCCCCGTGTCTGTTGACAGTGCGTCTTTCATGTCAGGTCCATGTCGGTCAATGTTTTGCTTCCTGAGTCTTCTTCTTGCCCAGTCACGTTTTGTTGCCTTGTTTTTCACTGTTGCTAGTTTTTGTCTTGCTAGCTTCAGTTGTTGCTAACTCCATTGGAGTCCTTTTTGAGTTTTGCTGTTTTGAGAGACTTTGTTAGAACTCTGTTTTACTAGCTCCGTTGGAGTCTTTTTGAGTTTTTGCGTTTTGGATTATTAAAACCTTTCTCTCGTCAAGCCTGCCTTCAGTCTCGTGCGTTTGGGTCCAAGCTGTGTACTCTTTCGTAACATACTCCATACCAAGGGCATAATCCTAGACCCCATTTTTCACTCAAACTTATTCTCCAATGATAAGATTCCAAATTATTGAATTGCGCCATTTCTCTTTTAACCCGGCTTCTGAGAGTCTCATTTGATTTGTCTTGGTTAAGTTCTTGCTCTTTACGGGAAACATAAACCTCATATGTTTCAACTGAGCCATGTAACAACATCCAATCCATCCGTATGGTAGAAATATGTATGCTTTATCCCCACACACATACCAAATATCTTTGAAATTACCAATAGTAACATTTCCAGGCATAATTTGATGTCTTACATTTACAGTTTTACTCATTCGACGTTGTGGTGCATGAAAAGTCACTGGATAAGTCTTGTTCGTATTTTGTTGATCTTTGAATTGCATTACGTAATCATCACATTCTGATACTCCCATAAATACACCTTCTCCCTTATGAGTTTCATTTGAGCAGAAACAAGATTTAGTTTTTGCAGGTGTTACATCCATAGCTTCTGGAGCCGCAGTCTGAATATTTTCATGGTGATCGAGTAAATATATATATGGTAGGTCTGCTAACCAACCACAGTCATATCTAGGCTTGAACAAAAGCCTCGACATTGACAGCCAAATATCCTTTGCAGCTTGTTGATTGTACAGTAACCATGATAATGTAGAACTTTGACATTTGGTAGTTAATGGTTCTGGGACCGTTTTCATAATTGAAGGCCATGTACCGGGAGATGGTATTTTCACTACACGTGGACAATTCATATGGCTTGCTAATCTTACAGAGTGTGTTAACTGCTGAAACCACAAATTTCTACTTGCCCATGGATCTGATATTTTCAATACTAAAGAGTCAAACCCATAAGCCTTCCACTTAGTGTCTCGCTTCTGTAATGCATGGTAATGTTCAGTCATGTCTTCAGGTATCCAGTCAAGATCAATATAGTTAGTCTCCATATCCGTGGTGGTCATCAGATCTGTCGTGGATAAGTATGTAGCATTCTCCACAACGTCAAATTCTTGATTTTTAATGCTATCATTTATATTTGTATTTAACTGCTTTGTGGGACTTTGGGCCACAGCAGCTGATGTCTTTTCAGCTGTACTCGTCATAATATGAGTTGTTGTTGTTGTTGTACTGTCAAACTTTATCAGTTCTTCTACTCTTTTAACATCTTTGGGTTCCTTGCTATCGCTCTTATTCACCACCACTAGTGTCACAATATTACTTCTGTAAACAGTCTCACTATCGGAATGTGGATCGCAGAAAGAACACTTATAATCGCCCTGATCATTCAATTGAGTTTTACGCAAATACAGGCTACAATCGTCTTCAATTTTCACTCTCCTCCAATCATTGATAAATACATATTTGCCTACTGATGATATTTTTGTCAGATTTAGAATCTGTCCTTGAGTGTCTTCCCACTTAACTCGATCTTTCCCTATTTTGCTGTTCTGACCTATACACCGACATGGTGGTATAACTGATTTTCCTAAAATCACTTCAACCCTAATTCTCGTAACGTTTTGGTCTGACCCTGGTCCGAACTGGTCTTGGACTTCTTGGTCTGACTGGATCTGTACATTCTCTTGGAACGGCATCACAACATTCTGGGGCATATTGGAGCTCGATATCAGCAAATCTTGGTTCCTGTCCATTAATTGAAGAGTCATCTCTGGCATCATCAAAAACATGCTCAAGATCATTATGACTGTCCAATACATGGTCATCTCCTTCTTGTGGGTCTTGACCTTGGGAGTCTCCATGTATGTTTGCTGTCCCTGTAGTTTCATTTTGCTCTCCTGATGCTTTAGCATCTTGACTTTGTGGATGCAATGTCTCATCTTTTGGTGCTTTAACACAGTGTGATAAATGATACCATGTTGGAGATCCCTTAACTTGAACTGCAGTTCCTGTACTGCGCACAAATTAAAATGGTCCTTGGTGGCGTTCGTTAAACCACTTTCTTCTAAACACCTTCACGAACACTTTGTCTCCAGGTTGCACCGTATGTCTGCTTTGATTTTCAAGCTTCTCATGTACCTCCTCCAGCTTTTTCCTGTCAGAAACATAAGTAGCTATTTTCTTGTGTAACGCAGCCATGTATTTAACACACTCTCGCATTTCATCCTCTAACAGAGCCAAACTTGGGCCCTTTCCACTTGTGCGCAAACAAGGTGTTGGCATTAGTCTGCCTGTAACCAACTCATGTGGTGTCATGCGCAAATCACGAAGCTCACTGGAACGACATGCCATCAATGCTAATGGAAGTGCTGCTATCCAATTAAGGCCTGTATGTTGACAAATTTTAACAATGCGATTTTTCAATACGCCGTTCATTTTTTCACACACTCCTTGGCTTTGCGTATGATAAACTGCTCGCAAACGCTGTTTAATACCTAATTTCTGAAGTATCAATTTCACAGTTTTATCCACGAACTCACGACCATTATCTGAAGATATCCGATCTGGAAGTCCCCATCTGCTTATTACTTCTCGACATAAAAACTGACTGAGCATCTTTTCTCTTAGTTGGACATGCTTCAGTCCATCGTGAAAATCCGTCAACAACAACAAGCATATATCTTTTACCTCCCACTGGTTTTATCATGTCAACAAAATCAACAACCAACTCACGCATAGGACCTTTAGGAGTTGGAACATAACCAGGAGGAATCATCACTCCTCTTCGTACATTATTTTTCAAACAAATAGTGCACCTGCCTATGACGTAATCAATCTGCTCTAGCAGATATGGTGCCAAAAGTTATATTCCTTTGTGATCTTTCTCCTAACTTCCCCCCTTGCAACATGGGCTAACCCATGACCCTCATGTATCATCAGACCTAAAAGATCTGAAGGCGCCACTATGAGCCCTTCATGATTCCTCCATTAGCCAGTGGAGTCTGAGTGGCACCTCTGTCTAGCCACAGTTGTTTGTCCGCTGCAGAAGAAGCTTCCTGCATCAAAATCACATCTCTGAGTGTGATTTTCTCTTCCAAATCCACCTCATGTGTGACCAAAAAAATCTTTCCCGCTTTATTTGCTCCTGTAACTGCTTTCGCAGCTTCGTCAGCAGCTGTATTTCCTCTTGTAACTCTAGACATGTCAACTTTATGTGCAGAGCATTTAGCTATTGATATTTCTCGAGGCTTCATCATTGCCTGCAAAAGCTTCATTATCTGGTCATGATGTTTTATAGGTGAACCGTCTGTTTTCTGGAATCCACGGCTTTTCCACACTGCTCCAAACAAGTGACAAACATTATGAGCATATGCAGAATCTGTATATATTGTCACTCGCTTACCTTCTGCGAGCAGACACACTTCTGTTTAACCCACAAGTTCTGCAAGTTGGGCAGATGCTGGCTGTGGTATCAATTCTGCTTTTTCAACAACAAAGTCAGTTCCCTGAGATTTCACAATTGCATATCCAGCCACTAATTTGTCTCCTATGCGATAGCAAGATCCATCAGTCCAATACTCTAAATCTGCCTCCCGCAACCGAAGGGCTTGCAAATCGGATCTCAGTTTTGAGTATTTCTCTGCCTCTTGAACACAATCGTGAGGTTCCCCATCCTCCGGAGTTGGCAAAATCTCAGCCGGATTCACTGTGCCCGCACCTCACTAAGGTAACATCTTCCTGCTCCAAGAGTCTATGATAGTCTCTAATCCTAGACATAGTCAATGTATATTTTCCATAGTTCAAGAGATTCTTGAGACTATGATGGGTCAGAATCGTTGTTGGATAACCCATAGTTACAGATGATGCTTTATCATACATTAAATAAACTCCAACCAGTGCTCTGTAACACCTCGGTAACCCTAACTCTACTCCAGAATATGCAGTGGAATAGTAAGCAATGGGTTGTGGATGTGTCCCTGTACCAGTTGGTTGACAAAGAACTGCAGTTGCAAATTTACCATCCGCAGAGGTAGAAACATACAACAGGAAATTCTTAGAATAATCTGGTAGCGCTAGAGCTGGCGCTTCCTGTAGTCTCTGTTTAATTGTCTCAAATGCCAAATCCCCTTCCTGTGTCCAGGTGAGGTTAGAACAAAGTCGGGGATCCTCTGCATCTTTAATCATTGCTCTCAAAGGTCCTGTTAAACTAGCATAATCTTCTATCCATGCGGAGGAATAACCAGTTATGCCAAGAAAAGTCATCATGTCTTTCACTGTTCTAGGTTTTGGTGCTTCTCTAATGGCCTGTAAGTGCCTGTCAGAGATGCTTCTGTGTCCTTTAGTTATTACCTGTCCAAGATAAACAACTTTCTCCTCGCAGTATTGCAACTTTTTCTGAGAGGCCTTGTGGCCTTTCTCTGCCAATATTTGTAGCAATTTGATGGAGTCTTTATGGCACGTTTCTCTATCTGGTGAACAGATGATAATATCATCTACACACTGAACGACAGTACTCGTCAATAGTTGGTCTATTCCTGCCAGATCATCTCTCAATACTTTATTGAAGATGTGAGGACTGTGTTTGTACCCTTGCGGTAATCTCTTATATTCATAAAATTGTCCCTTATTTGTGAAACCAAATAGTCCTCTACTCTCTGCACTGAGTGGAACACTAAAAAATGCTCCACACAAATCCAACACTGTAAAGTGCGTAGCTTCTGGGGGGATTTGAGCTAACAGGGTATAAGGATCAGGCACTTCAGCTTGATAATCAGCTACTACTTCATTTACTGCTCTCAAGTCATGAACCAGGCGATAAGAACCATCTGGTTTTTTCATCGGTAGTAGAGGCGTGTTGCTCTGAGGATTCAAAATTATCTCCAAAACATCCGCTTTCACCAGTCCTTCGATTTGCGGCCCAATTCCTTGAATTGCCTCCTCTTTCAGTGGATATTGGTTTCTCCAAGGAGGTCTAGTTCCTGGTCGTAATTCCACCTTCACTGGTTGTGCCGACTTCACACATCCAATATCAGTGCTGTGTTTGGACCACAAGCAATCTGGAACTTGTCTTAGCATCTCTTCTTTCAAACTGTCTGAGTCCAACTTGACACCAAGAAGTGATTCATGAGACATCCGCACAGTTTGTGGGTTCCCTCGTCCTTGAGCAGAGATCATGATCTTCATGTACTGATGATCTTCACTTATCCAAATATTGTTGTTTTCCTTTAATGGTGTGAAAATAGCCTTTTCTGCTTCAGTTTCATTCATTTTCCCAATCTGTTTCTGTTCGTATCCATCAGCCACCATCAAAGTCACATGAGGAATGCTTTCCTTGATGTCAAATTCATTATCAAGGTAATCATTGATGTTTATCTTCATGGCTGCTCCCTGTGGACCCAGGACTATACAACTTGAAGTCAGCTGAACTTGGTCTGGTTGATACTTCAACCACTCTTCTGGTTTTGATTGATCAGCATTCCTAAAATACTTCAATGTACAGTGAAATGGGTATTCAGGGGTCTTAGCATCAGGCATGTTTGCCAAGATAAACTTCTGCCATAATCTGGCGGGTTCCAATAATTCCTGATTGAGATTTCCAAGCCAAAATGCTGCTGAAGCATCAGTGTCTGTTGTCATGCTCAGCTGATGGTAATCATTATTTGAAACGTCCACTTGACAGCCGTCAAGTGTACACATTATTGTGCACTTTAATCTGCACAAAGCATCTCTTCCCAAGAGTGGAATTGGTGTGTCAGCTGACACCTCCCTTGCGGGTCTTCTGGGCACCCCTAGAATCCTTGTTCCGGTCCCCTATATGGGTTCACCGGTCCCCTTGGTGATCTTGATTGTCCTCTGAATCCTCCTCTGAAGACTCCTCTGACAAAATTTCCCCCAGGTCTGTTACACTCACGAGCAAAATGACCTACTTGTCCACAGTTGTAACATGCTTCAGGGTCCAATAGCTGGTTCTGTTTGAAATTTCTTCCCATTCCTCTTCCGAAATTTCCTCGACCTCTTCCTCTCCTTGCTTGAAATTGACCAAAATCTGGTTGCATGAAAGAAGTCATAGGAGCTACGAATGGCGGCTGGGATGGTTGAAACTGAATTTGTTCCTGAGATTGCTGAGGTGGGGTTTGATCTGGTGGGCTCTGCATGCAGCTTGTTTCTTCTCCTTCTTCTTGTTATCTCCCAGTTGTGTTTGATTAAGTTTTCTCAGAATTTCCTGGTCCTGTTCTTTTTGGTCCTGTTCCTTTTTACGATATAACTCCACTTGGTGGGCTATGTGGTCTGTGTAGACTCCTTTTGTCATGCTTCCAAGACCAACCACTTCTGAAAGTTTGCTCCTTACTGGTAAGGGCAATCCTTTCTGTATTTTGACTCGCAGAATCGATTGCTCCATCTGGTTCAGGTCCAGGTCATTTCCTGTGACACTTCTCCATACTTGGTGGACGCTTGACACGTAGGCCCTCGGATTCCCAATGGCTCCATGGGTATATTATCAGGATGCATATTTGTCGGGAATGTCTCTTTCAGCGCTTTCCACACTCGTCCTCTATTTGCTGCAAACAGTTCCGCATCATTCACTGCAGTTCTCACATATCAGTCTAGTCTGGCTTTTTGGAAGATTTCTTCCCTAGCTGGGACCCCCAACAGGCTAGCCTAAAGTCTCTTTATGTCTCCCACAGCGGGTTGTACTCCCACTAAAACTTCTTCTTTGAAATCCAAGGATGTGCCCCATTCTCAAGAACTGGTAGCTTTTCAAGCACACTTGACATATCTGAGTTTTGCCAAGGCTTGTACTCCAAATTCTGTCCTCGAACAATCACTGGACACATTTTATCGGATCTCTTCCCCTTCCTGGAGCGTAGGAAGTATTTTCCCATCTGTGGCTTCAGCATCTTCTTTCTATGTATCTTCTTCTCTGCTCTGTGGAGTTCTTTTAATTGATTTTCCAACATGGCTTGGCATTCTGGTGTAGAAGACTGTTCCAGGTCCAGTAGGCATCTGTCAATGGTCCTCTCAATCTCTTTTACAGTTTTTTCTCTATCTTCTCCTCTCCTGGGACTGGATGTCACCGGGAACGTAGGTGAAGGATCTCCATCCGAATCTTCATCACTTTCTCCATCTTCACTTTCATCTGTATCAAACTTTCCTGAATCCCACTTCTTCGATGACTTGAATCCTCTTCTCTCTGCCCTTGCAATCATCCTTCTGACTGCTGGGTCATATCCGCCAGCTGCTCCATCCGAATCACTCTCAGTATCACTTACTATCTCCATCCATTTAAATCTCTGTTCATCCAACTCCAGTTGTTGTGCCTTTTTCTTTTTGCTTTTTGCACTTGGGTGCATTTCTATGGTTGTTTTAGCTTTATCTGTCTCTATTACTTGATCATCCTCATCCTTAATGTGGCAATTACCTTCCTGGTTAATCACCGGAAGCTGAGGATAAAGATCAGTAAATTTCACTTCCTTCTCATATGGCGGAGGCTCTTTCACTAAAGTTGTGTGTGAGAAGGGTGTATTAATTTTAGTCATTACCTTTTCTGTTTTCTTTGCAATCTCATCCATTTCTTCTGCATGTCTTTCCCTCTTTTCCTTTAAGATCTTCAGCATTTTCTGTCCCTCATTTTCAAATAGCTGCAACATGCCAATTTCTGTTTGCCTCTTCATCTTGCGTTTCTGTCCCTTTTTACCTTTCTTTTGGTTTGCTTTGTAAGTAGCCACAAGCACCTGCATTGTTTTAATCACATCTGGGTTCAAAGTCTGTTCCACTGGCCAAGGCTGGTCAATGTTGGGCCAACGTTTGCTCAATTTTTGTGACATCTTTGCAATATTTTTAACAAGAGGATTATTTCTCTGCACAACATCCACTGGAGTTATTGCCTTTGAAATTTTAGCATCCATCATTAACACTGTATAGGTTTCTTACTCCAATTATAAATCAGACCAAAGCAATCAAATCAGCAATTTCCACAACACTGAACCACAAAGTCCAAGAAATTTGCCAACCTCAGAGGAAACCAACCACTTATTAGTACCCAAACAGTACCCAAAACTCTCAGGTATCATGGTAGAGAAAGGAATAAAACAAGAAAAAGTTCATATATTGCGATCAGCTTTGATTCTTAAAATGTAATAGATAATATGTTTCCTTATTTTATTCAATCAGAGTTTTTAATTTATTTCATTTTATTTGTTTGTTTGTTTGTTTATTTATTTCATTCATTTATTTTATTCCCCCAAAACTAATAGTTTTATGATTTCATCATTAAATCATAACTAATTAATTCCTTAGTTTAGTGTTAAATTACTATGTTACTTTTCTATTATATCATTCTGTTATGCAAGGTTTTTCTCTCTCTCTTTTTTTTTTTTTAAATGGTTTGCTGTCTCTCTCTCTCTCTTCCTGAAGAGAAGGAGGGAAACTCCAAGGCAGCTGGAGGGTGAAACCCCCCTTTCTCAATTCTTAAGGTCGTCTGAGAGTCACAGCACTCGCACATTGAACACATGACACAGATTTAACAACACTTTAAATTTCGTTCCGAAATGCCGAATTAACTGAGAGGGAGTATCCCTCCTCTTAATATCAGCAATAACGCTCATGCACACACTGACTGGAACAGACTAACAGGAAAAAGAGATTTCAACCACTCAGTCAATCAGTCTGGACATCAGCATTCATTTTCTTTCCTAAATACTTAATCGGGAGATCTTATTTTCTTTTATATATATGTGTTAGCTTTTTTATGCTGTTACTTGTGCTTGTGTATACAAACGTCCATGCTGGCCTCTCTTCTTCTTCTCAGGCCAAGCAAAGGCTCATAGTTCATATTTTATTTATTTGTTAAATTAAAAAGTCCTCTATTAGCTCATGTGTCCTTCAAAGGCTCATTTGTCCTATAGAGGCTCATTTGTGTAACCACATTTATAAATGTCCCCTTATAAAAGGGCTCATAATGTTAACATTCGTCCTCTATTAGGCTCATTATTTTCTATAACTAAAAAAAAACAATATCAACTAAAACTAATGATCTCCCATGCATACCTATTTGATAAGACGTCTCTTATCATACAGGTAACCATCATTTCACAGCTTTACTCACTTACAACTTTGCTCACTCGCAGCCAGGCATACTCTCACACACACACAGCTTCACTATCCTTCCAGAGGATACAACATGCAGAGCGACACAGAGCAGACACAGAGACAGAGACACAGGCTTCTTAACCGACACAAATTTGTCAAACTAGGAAAACTTTCCCTTCAATACACCAACAGCAGTTTCTTTTTTGTTTTTTTAATGTTTAATGTCGACACAGTTGTGATTTTCTCTTTTTCTCATCAAAACTCATTACTTTAACCAAGGTTCTTCAATCATTATCAATCATCATTTCACAACTTAATTCACAACAGCATGCTCTCTGCATCCTGTTTGCTCTGGGCTTTTTAGCCCTCTCTTTATTTTACTCTTAACAACTTTTTCACTTTTTTACTCTTAGTTTCATCTTTTCCTTTATCCTTATCTTTAACTCTTTACTTCATTACTTCATCTCTATTTTTAAAATTGCCAATTTCCCTGGGCCCAGGGTGATCATGTACTCTTTTCTTTTTACACACAAATCCGACTACTCAAGCCAACTTTCACAAAGTTACTAATTTACACATGTCTTACCGTTAATAAGCAATGGGCCCCGCTTCATTAATCGTGCATGGTTATTTAGTTTGATTTATTGTTACTAATTCTGCTTATTCTACTTTTCGCTTTCCTTAACTCTTAGTTTATCCTTCATTCATTTTCCCATAAAACTCTTCACCTAAGTCAACGTTCACACAATGGTTAATTTACACATGTCTTACTGGTACGAAGATATGGCCATGACTTCTGTACTCTTGCATGGTTGTTTAACTCACTGCATTGCTACTAGTTACTTTTTCAACACTTTATATTTCGTCTTTTACTTCATCTCTTATTTCTCTTATTTCCATTTATTTCTCATACCTTTAATTTACCCTTTACACTTTAATTTCAAAAATTTAGACGGCGTTTCACTTTAAACATCAACACATCATGGCTTGTCCACACAGATACTTTTAAAGAGTGCAACCAATCAGCAAACACATTAGCTTCAATGAATGAACCAGTGCTCCTATTAAAAAAGTGAGAAAACACTCACCGTGACGTCTTTGAAGAACAGGGGTCAAAACATTGAAGCCAGCGGCCGCTGCCGGAGATCACATCTGATCCTATTCGTGATGCCAATTTTTGTGGTATCTCAGCCCTCGATGATGTGTGGATGAAAAAGGATCAGCCGTTGACACTGGCTCAGTTGAATAGTGTAAGGTTTATTGCAACAGAGTCCAGCATCAGTCAGACATATGCATCTGCCTGGAGGAGAACTTGGGTCCTGATTGTGTTCTCTCTCCCGACTAATTCTTCAGGCTGCTCTTATATAGTTCACAGCTCAACCATTCCATATATTGCAGTATCAGGAGAATAACAAACTTAAACAATATATGGTGATCTTTAACCTTTGCCTCCTCTCTTCACCGGAGGTAAAGGAAAAACATGCTTTATATTTATGACTTGTTGAGTGGATCCCAAAGTCAGAGGCAAATGTAAACATTCCTTGCTACTGACTGGTGCCAATGATAGTAAAAATGACAAAGCAGATTTAAGAAAGACAAAGTGAAAAAACATTAGATACTACAAGATTCATTGTGCTTCATATGTATATGTATGTATAGCTGAGTGTCATCCGCATAGCAATGGGAGTGTATGCGGTGCTGTCTGATAATGTTGCCTAAGGGGAGCATGTATAGTGTGAAGAGTAATGGCCCAAGGACGGAACCTTGTGGTACTCCATGGCTAACTTGTACTTGAAGGGATGACTCATTGTTAACATTAACAAATTGAAATCTATCCGATAAATATGATTTAAACCAGCCTAGAGCTGTCCCTTTAATCCCCACATGATTTTCTAGCCTCTCTCGCAGTATCTTGTGATCAACAGTGTCAAATGCTGCACTAAGATCCAGCAGGACAAGTATAGAGACAAGTCCATCATCTGAGGCCATGAGAAGGTCATTGGTGATTTTCAGTAGCGCTGTCTCTGTGCTGTGGTGAGTTCTAAATCCTGACTGAAAATTCTCCAGTAGGCCGTTACTGTCTAAGTAATGGCACAGCTGATTAGCGACAGCTCTTTCTAAGATTTGAGACAAAGGGCAGGTTTGATATTGGTCTATAATTAGCTAAGACCTGGGGGTCAAGTGTGGGCTTTTTAAGGAGAGGTTTGATGACAGCTACTTTAAAAGCCTGTGGCACGTAACCGATTGATAAGGACATATTAATCTGATTCAATATGCAACTGTCAATTAAAGGGAAGACTTCTTTAAAGAATCCAGGTGGGACCGAGTCTAATTGACAAGTTGTTGTTTTGGATGCTGACACTAATAACCCTCAATTCAGGAAGGTCGATGGGGGAGAACTGGTTCAGACATGGATCCAGTGCTGTTGTTTCTGAACTAAAGCTCCTCGTTGGGAGAAGACTCTGGATTTTATCCCTAATAGTTAGAATTTTATCTGAAAAGAAGCGCATGAAATCATTGCTTCTCAGGGTTAGAGGAATAGATGCATCAAATGAGGTGTGACTTTCTGTCAGCCTGGCTACAGTGCTGAAGAGGAACCTGGGGTTGTTCTTGTTTTCTTCAATTAATGCCGAGTAGTAGGAGGTTCTAGAGTTCCTAAGTGCTTTTTTGTAACAAACTAAGCTATCCTTCCATGCTTGGTAGGAATTGGGGATGCTGGTTGAACGCCACTTCCTCTCCAACTTCCGTGACTGTTGTTTTAAAGCATGCGTTTCGGAGTTGAAACATGGAGCTAATCTCCTCTGACTGACTGTCTTTTTTAACGGGGCAGCAGCATTTAAGGATGTTAATAATGAGGCTGCAGTACTACTAACAAAGTTATCTAATAATGGGGGTGTAAGGTGAAAATTACATTCCTGGCTTTCACTGACATATGGCTGGGAGGTTAACTGAGAGGGAAGTAATTCCTTAAAAGAGTTTACAGCTTTATTGGATAAAAACCTACGATGGCAAAATTTTTGGGCAGGATCAGTGAAATTACTTAAATTTAAAATCAAATGTTAATTAAGTTAATTAAGAAATGGTCAGACAGGATAGGGTTATGGGGATGTATTATTAGATTTTCTACATCTATAAACAAGAAACCTATTCCACCAAAAAAACCTATATGAAAGGGCGGCTATATTGAGCCATGGCGTAACGCATGTCTCAACAGGAGGAATGGTTGGACAGATACATCAATATTATACAACCTATGGATTTAATTCTTATTCAAACATTTTTTGTAGAGGATGTTTTCCCACACCAAAATACCCATTCAAAATAATACACATGGACTTTATAGAATTAAATCAGGTCGAAGGGAAAAAGTATTGCCTGGTCATCATAGATGCGTTCTCAATTGTTAGAATTATTTCCAAAGTCATTTCAGTTGAAAACTCCGATAGGCGAGGTGACTCAAAGTCTGATAATTGTATGGTTCTCAGACATCTAGAGTCTGGGAAGATGCGAAAGTCAGTGAAGATGTTTCAAGATGCCAAAACCAGTAGAGGAGACACTTCAGCCAAAATGACGAATAAAACTTATAAATGTTTAACCCTTCTATTGCCCCTTGCAATATATACAACTTAGGTTACTGAATTTCTAATCAAGGTAGATAATGTGTTACCACAAAAATGACAAACCCACAAAAAGAGGTTGTCTCCATGGCAAACAGCTGGAGACCCCACATACTATATAGATGCAATTGGCGTACCTTGCGGAGTTCCTGACAAATATAAATTACCTAGATGCAGCCGGTTTTGAATCATCTATTTGTTGGTGGTGTACAATTAACAAAAATGTAGACAGAATAAACTACATCCGCTACAATGTTCAGAGGCTAGGTAATTGGACACAGGCCGGGTTCGAAGCAGTCCATGACCAGCTGTAAGACATGTCCCTGGCATTTCAGAACAGAATTGCCCTTGATATGCTGTTCGCGGAGAAAGGTGGAGTATGTGCAATGTTTGGAGAAGAATGTTGTACTTTTATTCCCAATAATACAGCAGCAGATGGTAGTCTCACCAAGGCGATTGAGGGCCTCCGGACTCTGAACGGAAAGTTGAAAGAGCACTCTTGAGTAGACACCTCCATATGGGACTCCTGGATGGACGTGTTTAGGCATTATCGGAGCCTGGTATCATCAATTCTAGTGTCACTTGCAGTATTTGCTGCCATTCTAACCTTGTGTGGATGTTGTTGTATTCCTTGTCTGTGTAATTTGCTCAGCCGCCTTATAACAACAGCCATATCTTTGATGGAAGATCGTATGGCTCAGATGTATCCTTTGCTTGGTCCTGATCTTGATGGTAACAAGAATGATGATGATGACTACGATCTGCCTGACTTGCTCTCAGGAGATTATGACTGAAGTGGTTTGCCTAACTTAACCCTCTGAGTGTAAACATATTTGTTTTCATGAAAAGATCCTACAGTTAAAAATCCTAGTGAAGAGACTGTGTGAGTGATATGAGACTTTGAGCAAATATGTGATAAGAATGCTGCACCTTTAACCTAAACAGGTTATTTTGTGCAATGACACATGTATCCTGTGACATTTGTTAAGCAACATTTGTGTAACCTAGGGACAACCCTAAGGAAATAAAAAGAGAGGGCTCGGCGGGATATGCTTCAGAGCGGTAGGAGACTGTAACTGAGCATCTCTGTTCTCCTCGCGAGTAAAAGCTGATCTCTTGTCTTCCTTCCTTGTGCATAGTATTCTAAATATTCTAGGATGCTTGAACCTAAGTCTCCAAGGCTGAGGGGAGCTTTGGCAGAGGAATGAAGTGAGCAGCTTTAGAAAAAAATCTACAATGGTTAGGATTGCCGTGTTACCTCTGGAAAGGGGGGGTCCTGTCACAAAGTCCACCGCTACGTGTGACCAGGGGCGATGCGGGATGGGCAGAGGCTGTGGCAGACCTGCAGGAGCACGGTGTGAGGGCTTGCTCCTGGCACAGGTGGAGCAGGCGGCGACAAACTCTCTGGTGTCTGAGGCCATGGACGGCCACCAAAAACGCTGCTGGAGCAGGGTTAGCGTCCGGTGACCCCCCGGGTGGCAGGCGACCTTAGAGGCGTGACCCCACTGGAGAACTGGAGTCCTCATGGAGGGTGGAACGAACATTCGTCCCTCAGGGCACCCGTCCGGGGCAGATTCCTGGCCTTGGGCTCGCTGGACTGCCTTTCCGACCTCCCACCTGGCGGAGCCCACCACACACGATGGAGGAATGTTTGTTTCATTCGGGGCATCCTCCGCCTGCGGGGCAAACTGTCGAGACAAGGCGTCGCCCCCTGGCTGTAAGCTGCTTGAGGATCCACTCCCAGATGTAAAGCCATGGTGGGAGGAGTGGAAAAACAGTCTTCACAAGCGGTCTCAATCCGAAGATGTTACCATCCACATGACTCCCATAACACCAAATCCCATCATAATCCAAAGTGTTACTGAACGGGAACCAGTCTGGACCCAGAAATGAGAGAGATGATGGTTGAGAAGGTTAAACAGGAGTTTATTCTCAAGAGGAGAAAACAAAAAGCAGGCAGGGCTCAGGGCATCCAGGATCCTCTGGCAGGAAACGAAGGCAGGAACAAAGGCAGGAACAAAAAACACACTTGGCTCTGGGACTCCGTGGACCTCAGGAAACGAGGGGGAAAAAAGGCAGGCAGGCAAAAACACAACTCAAAGTGTTCGCCGTCTCTGCAGCGGAGAGCAGCAAGGAAGACAGGGCGACCAGGGCGAGGCAGCCGGCAACACAAGCGAATAGAAGGAGCAGAATGAGGCCTGGGGCCGGAGAGCACGTGGCTGAGCAAGGGACAATCCGGCAGAGAGCTCAGAGTGAGCAGGGGCTAAAAGCTGTGGCTGATTGGGCTGGAGTGGAACCAGGTGTGCTGGCTGCATCTCCCAGAAAGTAGGTCAGCCCCGCCTCCTGCTGCCAGCCCCACTGCAGAGAGGAGAGAAAAACAAAAACAACATCAGACAACAGAAACAGATCAAACCACAAACACAGACCATTACATAATGATTCTCACATTTAATTATTTTTTTGGGGCAGTATAACACAAAATCAATGTTGCGATAATAAGTATTTATTTACAAACACACTTCATATTGTCCACAAGAACAGAAGACGAGTCATTTCTTACGATTCCATGAATTATATATGAGTGATATGTATGGGTCGAGTGTTATGTGACAAATGAACGATAGAACGATCCGAATGAATGACCTGTTGCGCTTCCTGCTCGTCAGACAGCCCGAGCAGCCTGACTGTCACGTGACAAACGAACGACGGAACGACCCGAATGAACAAACTGTTGCGCTTCCTGCTCGTCACACAGCCTGAGCAGCCTGGCTGTCACATGACAAATGAATGAGGACCTGGGAACGGACTCACAGTTGAGTGAGTCGTGTTCCAATCAATTCTGTTTCCTGTCCTCCTGACAGAACTTAATGCATATCAGCGGCCATGTGGCGACGGAAGGTACTGCATGAAAAGGAACGAGTCACTCACTGAGAGGACTCAGTACGCCAACTCATATAAAAGATTAGTTCTTTATGAACGAATCGTTCATTAACTTAACATCACGATTGCGCCGCCGTTTCCAATGGACACCTTTGGCAGTTTTAAAAGACCAGGAGTAGTGATGGGATAAATGAGTCTTTTTACTGATTAGCATCTCATAATCTCGTACAGTAAAAAGAACGAATCTTATTTTGAGTCATTTCGTTCATTTTCCAGCAGGTGGCGCTGTACCCCTTGTAAGAGAGACAGGGTTTCTAAACACACAGTATAGTACACAAAATGCCTCAAGATATTTAAACCGTGAAAATCAAGGAAAGTAACTCCACACCACAATAAAGGGACTTGTGTCCTGTCCACCATTCCACTGTTTAACAGCACGAAACTGACTCGGGAGACCAATCTGTAAGAGCGAACGTACCGCTGTAAGCGGCAGCCTGTGTTGCTAGTCACGTGACAAATGAACGAGCCAGAGGAAGGAAAGACCCGAATGAACGAACTGCTTCCTCCACAGCCAATCAGCGCTGCCACTGGCTGTCAAGTGAAAAATGAACGAGCTGGAAGAACGAAAGACCGAAATGAACGAACTGCTTCCTCCATAGCCAATCAGCGCTGCCACTGGCTGTCACGTGAAAAATGAACAATATGGAAGAACGGAAGACCGAAATGAACGAACTGCTTCCTCCACCACCAATTTTTCATCGTGAAAAATGAACGATCTGGAGGAACGAAAGACCCGAATGAACGAACTGTTGCGCTTCCTGCTCATCAGACAGCCCGAGCAGCCTGGCTGTCACGTGACAAATGAACGAGGACCTGGGAGCGGACTCACAGTTGAGTGAGACGTGAACGAATTGATTCTGTTTTCTGTCCTGACAGAATTAATGCATATCAGCGGCCATGTGGCGACGGAAGATACTGCATGAAAAGGAACGAGTCACTGACTGACAGAATTCAGTTCGCCAACTCATTTACAAGATTTGTTCTTTCAGAACGAAACGTTCAAGAATGTAACATCACTAACCAGGAGCCAGTTTCCTTTCTTGAGAGAGGAGCTTTGGTTCTACGATCGGCATGAAACTGGACTCTCTGGTGATGGTGGCAGAGAAGAGGACTGTGGAAAAACCACTGAGCATCATGGATGATGCCAGTCACCCTCTGCACACCGTTATCAGCAGCCAGAGGAGCCTGTTCAGTGCCAGACTGCTTCATCCCAAGTGCAGGACTAACAGACTCAAAACCTCCTTTGTCCCACACTCCATCACACTGTAAAGGAAAGGCGAAACAGCAATAATAACACTGCAATAAACAACAACAATAAACAGTGCAATA
This sequence comes from Pseudorhombus dupliciocellatus, assembly GCA_016785235.1. Lineage (NCBI taxonomy): Eukaryota > Metazoa > Chordata > Actinopteri > Pleuronectiformes > Paralichthyidae > Pseudorhombus > Pseudorhombus dupliciocellatus. The sequence goes on along the minus strand of JAFBJW010000159.1, from coordinate 172,588 downwards.
AACTCTTAAAGTGCAATATAGTCATATCTCGCATATAATCAACGGTTTTACCGGTTTTCATATTTTCATAACAAGTCAGTTTTTTCTTGTTTTTCATGTCTTATTGTTATATTTTCTATTTTTCATTTATTATTTACTTTACTATTTATTTTTTTTACTACTTTTATTTAATTTCATTCTGACACTCTGTATTGGAAATTGCTACTGGAACTCCAGTTTTCCTGAGGGAACACTCCTGAAGGAATCAATAAAGTTTTTTCCAACCCACTGATTCTTCTTGAGGGATTTGAACATTCTCCACATGTTAAAGAGTCTATAAGATTCAGGCGAAAGGAATTTTTGGCACACATTGAGAATAAAATAAAGTGTTTGTGTGTGATCATGTTGGTTCCATAATCTGGATACCTGGCCTTAGTATCTTATTCTGTCTTGAGTCACAGGAAGCTGCCTAGAACTGGGGCCTGATGCTCTTCTCTCTAAATCTCCTCATGTTCATGCATCTATCCAAACTAAGCTAAACAAAGAACTGTTTGCCTTATCACTATGCTCGGCTAAGCAAAGGACTGTTCACTTAATCTTGCTTTCATCTGGCATTTATAAATTGGATTTGACTAAGTTGTGATATGTGGTAATGCATTATTTGAAAGTTAACATTACTTCTGTTATGCTGTTTTTTCACTGTGCATGCAACTACTTTCTTTAACCTGAGCACCAACACATCAACCACAAACCAAGAGACCACTTCACTGGACTCCAACCAGCACCTCCAAAAGGATCATCTCCCCTTTCCATGGACGGGTAACCCAACTGGGTTAAGCAAAATATCTTCCTTTCATTTTATGTTCGAGTTGACCCGACCTAAGTTGTGGTAGTGTCTTTGGTAGTGTTATTTGAAAGTCGACGTTAGTTCTGTTATGCTGTTTTCTTCACCGTGCATGCATCTAACTCCTTTCTTTAAACTGAGTGCCAACACATCACACACTCATCACACACATGTGATCTCAGCCACATGGTCCCTATCACTCCAGGGGGCTTTTTGTCTTTGGCCAGTGGCCATTTTGAATTTTGAACACACACTCACATGCGTGTTTAGACTGTTATTAAGTTCTTAGTAAAAGTTTATCTCTAAATCACGGCTCTTTATTAATATCACATAAGAGTGAATTTTGCCAACCTCTGCATTGTAAAGAACTCCATATCCTTCAACTCTGTTAACTAATAATGTCGTAAATTTGATTATAGTTATTAATTAAATTATTAATCAGACTTCCACATTGGTAGTCAATAATATCACAAGACTCAATCGAGGAAATGAAATTAAGTAAGCTGTAATTTCCCTTCTTTTGAAGGTTGTTGACCCTGACTTCCCTTTTTATAAATTATTATTGAATATTAATACACTGCTCAAAAAATAAAGGGAACACTTTAACAACATAATGTAACTCCAATCAAACTGTCCACTTAGGAAGCAACACTAATTGACAATCCCCCCAATAAAGAAGTGGTTCTGCAAGTGGTGACCACAGAACACTTCTTAGTTCCCATGCTTTCTGGCTGATGTTTTGGTCACTTTTGAATGCTGGTGGTTATGGTTTGTGCTTTTGTTTTGACAGTCATGTTTTTGTTTCCTCTCCTCTCTGCAGTGGGGCTTGCAGCAGGGGGTGGAGCTGACCTATTTTCTGGGAGAAGCAGCCGGCACACCTAACCCCACTGGCCCAATCAGTGGCACCTTATAGCTGCACCTCACCCTCAGTACTCTGCCGGATTGTTCTCATGCCCAGCCACGTGCTCGCAGTTTCCCAGGCCTTTTCCTGTTTTCCTCCGCTCCCTCGTGTCGCCGGCTGCTTCGCCCTGGTCACCGTCTTCGGCTTTTTGCTTGCCTGTCTTTTTCTCCCTCGTTGCCTGAGGTCCACGGAGTCCCAGAGCCGAGTGTGGTTTTTGTTCCTGCCTTTATTTTCTGCCAGAGGATCCCGGATGCCCTGAGCCCTGTCTGCTTTTTGTTTTCTCTTTTGAAGAATAAATTCTTGTTTGACCTCCCTGACCAGCGTCTCTCGCATTTCTGGGTCCAGACCGGTTCTTGTTTCGTAACAGAACAATCCAGCCAAGACATGGACCCAGCGGAGACGGAACGTCTGCTACAGGCCGTGTCTGCTCAGACCACATTATGGACTGTCCTGGACAGCCTGCAGCAGCTCTCCACCAGTGTGCGACAGCTAGGGGAAAGCATGGCCTCTCTCCAGGATCGCCTCCTGACCACCCCTGCCGTCCACACCACCACGCCTGGCCCTGCACCTGATGACCGCAACTCCTGACCTGCACCCCTAAGTGTTCAACCACCAGCTCCACCAGCACTGCCGCGGGAACCCCACATCCCTATCCCCGCTAGGTATGCAGGTAACCTAGGGACATGTGCTCAATTTCTCCATCAGTATTCTCTAGTTTTCAGCCAGCAGCCACTCACCTCCTCCACTGACCACTCTAAAACTGCTTTTATCATGAGCCTCCTCACTGATCAAGCGGCCGCCTGGTCACTAGCCGTTTCTAACTACAATCCCGATCTGTGTTCCGATTTGTGTTGGAAATGAAACAGGTCTTTGACCACCCTGTTAAAGGGAGGGAGGCGGCCAGCAGACTTCTATCAATCAGGCAAGGCAGTCAAGCTGTCTCTCAACACGCTATAGAATTCCGAATTCTCGCCACCGAGAGTGGCTGGAACGAACAGGTGCTTCGGGACCTCTTTGCAAAAAGTCTTTCTGACAATCTGAGAGATGAATTGGCATGCCGAGATGAGACAATGAGTCTCGATGACCTGATATCCCTAGCCATAAGCTTAGACAATAGGATGAGGGAGAGGCGCAGGGAGAGGGGTTCCCGAGGGGGACGACTTCTTCAACCAGCTGTTTCAGCCACTGGGAACAGCTCTGCTCGGCCCTGCTCCTCGCCACCTCCACCTCACAGGGACGACCCTGTCTCAACTGGTCCTGCAGACAAGCCCATGCAGCTGGGGCACGCCCGGCTAACCCCCACGGAGCGGCAGCAACGACTAAGGGACCAGCTGTGCCTCTACTGTGGCCATGAAGGCCATTACATCTCCCGATGCCCGGTTCGACCAAAAAGACCCGCCTCACCACCACACTGGGGGGCGCTGGTGAGCTATTCCTCTTCCTCTACCCCCAGTGGCCGAATCCAGCTTAAAGGTATGCTGCACGGGACACAACAAATGTTGCTGGTCACAGTATTAGTAGACTCTGGGGCCGATGACAACTTTATAGACACTGACCTGGTGAAAGACAACTGCCTCCCTGTATGTCAGCTAGACCCCCGCCCCGGGACATTCTTGCCATTGACGGCTCTTTAATCCACCGAGTTACCCATAAGACAGAACCGCTCAAGCTAACGCTGTCAGGGAATCACCACGAACTGTTTGTCATCTCGTCGCCATTTTCCCCCATGGTTCTGGGTGTTCCGTGGTTAAAATTGCACAACCCCCACATCGACTGGAACACAGTCTCCATCCGCCAGTGGGGGAACAGGTGTCACGAGTCCTGTTTACTTTCGGCAATCCCAGAGTCCCTCCAGAAATCTCTAGCAGCCAAGGAAAACATAGACTTAGCTAACGTTCCTGAGGATTACCATGACCTGCGGGAGGCCTTCAGTAAAGACAGTGCCACCTCTCTTCCCCCACACAGATTTTATGACTGTGCTATTGACCTCCTTCCTGGTGCTTCCTACCCATCTAAGAGACTTTACAACCTGTCAAGACCAGAGAAAGAGGCCATGGAAAACTATATTCAGGAGTCCTTAGCAGCCGGTCTGATTAGACCCTCCTCCTCTCCTCTAGGGGCAGGCTTCTTCTTTGTAGAGAAGAAAGACAAGACCCTGTGCCCATGCATTGACTACACCGGTCTCAACGAGATCACAATAAAAAATAAATACCCACTTCCCTTGTTAGACCCGACTTTTGGCCCCCTCCATGGCGCGGTTGTGTTCTCCAAATTGGACCTTCGCAACGCCTACCACCTCATTAGAATACGCGAGGGGGACGAGTGGAAGACGGCGTTGTTGTGCATCAACAGTATATCTGCCTCGCACAGGTACCAAAATGTTTGGGTTATGCCCTTAAGTTTGGTAACCTTAAATAATGTGCTTGGTTTTAATCAATAAATTCAGCTATCAGTAAAATATTACTTAATATTAATATTAAAAATATTAATATGTGCTAATAATTTACATTTATAAAAGAGAAATCAGGGCACCACCCTTCAAAGGAAGGGAAAGATAGCTTATTTATTAATCAAGTCTCATATTATATTATTATAATTTGGAAGTCTGATTAATAATTAAATTAATAACTATAATCAAATTTACCACACTAATAGTTAACAAGATTGAAGGATATGGAGTTCTTTACAACATAGAGGTTGGCAAGATTCACTTTCATACAATATTAATAAAGAGTGGAGAGGAGGCTGGGAAGTCGAAGAGCGTCGCTTCCAAAAGTGGGGAGAGGTCCCCCTGAGAGAGGTTCCCCCGAGAGAGAGCTGCTGAGAGAGAGAGCGTTTAGAGAGCTTCTCCCCTGAGGGAGAGAGCTTCCGAGAGAGAGAGCGAGGAGGAGGAAGACCTGGGGCCTCATGTACAAAGACTTGCGTGGACTTGCTACTAAACTCTGGCGAACGCCAGGACCCAAGCACCTTTCTTTTGTACATCCCAATCACCTTGGAATTGAACGCACCTACTGGCGCACCGAACTCCTCCCTGCCCACGCCCATAGGCAATCCTATTTAAATGAGGGGATTCCCCTCTCTGTGCGATCGTTCTTCATGGAACAACAGACAAACAACAAAGGAAAAAAAAAAAAAAAATTCACAACTCTAAACAAGAAATGCTAAGTGAAGCGGAGACGCACCAAACCATTTTATTTCGTAGCATGTCAGCAGGGATGAACATGAAGTGGGAAGGAGTGAGTGGGAGAGTGTGCGTGTGAGGCCGTAAATGCCGAGGATCAGAGCAGTGCGCACACCAAAGTGGTCAGCTGTAGAGGTGTTTTTAACATTTCTGAATAGACGATGATCCAGGGGAGAGCACTGACTCCTCCACCAGCTCCGCTGTCCTTGAACCGCATTTGTTTATGAATGTAGAAGTGCGTCACGGCTCATGATTATGTGTAATATTACACATGAGTTTATTGACAGAAATAATGAACACAGGGAGACAATCGGGGTTCAAATGTCACCAGCATTAACATAAAAACTCACGTCCCGTTTATATTCGGGGCAACTGAATGAAAGATGCCTGTGCCAGACCGTTAGTCGGCTGCATTTGCGCTGCACGTATGATTTGAAAATTGATGGAATGAAAATGCTTCCTATTAACAAAGACAAATTCATCCTGTGATGGTACATTTATAGCAATGCGTGTACAGTCAAAAGTTCCAATTACATTAGGGAAACCGGCTCTGGCTGCAAATTGTCCCACACAGTTGGCACGGCACGGCTCAGGGCAGACTGGCACACTCCTGACCAATCGCCTATTGCCAGGAACCCCAGCGTGGACATCACCTGCGTGGGCACGGACAGCCCCTGGTTCCTCGCCGCGTAGCGCTCTACGGCCGGCCGCAGCTCTGCGCACAGCTCGCCAGGAAATCTATGCGTTCCCTGAATATTTGCTCACGTCAAGTAGCATCTTTTGCAATCATGCGAACGCTGTCATTGTTAATAGCCTTTTTCATCACTTAACACATGCTTTTATATCCACCCATATAATTACAAACAGGTGGATGTGTTAATTGTTCATAAGAGTGTCTGATGTGCGCATCACGCTGCTGTAGAGTTGTTTTCACATCACTGACAGTTTCCCAGTGTCACCCTGCGAGCGTCGTCAAAGGCAAGATAACTGCAGAAACTTGCGTACGCCAGCCACGGAGTTGGCGTGGTGCACCGCTCGAGTCCACGGTCAAGTCACTTTTCATACATCTGCACGTGAGCGTGGAAACGGGCGAACGCCAAGACTGAGCGTACGCAACATTCATACATGAGGCCCCTGGAGAAGCCATGTGGTCAGGCTTTACGACACGCATGTAGGCTCAACTATGGTTCACAAATACCGAGGCCCAACAGCGTTTAACATACATCTGGGACATTTTGAGTATCTGGTCATGCCGTTTGGACTAACTAACGCACCTGCCGTTTTTCAAGCTCTGGTCACCGATGTCTTAAGAGATATGCTAAATAGATTTGTCTTTGTTTACCTTGACGATATTTTGATATTTTCACGCAACCAGGAAGAGCATGTCAGGCACGTTAGAGAAGTCCTCCAGAGATTACAAGAAAACAAATTGTATGTGAAGGCTGAAAAATGTGAATTTCATGTAACGTCTGTGGGGTTCCTGGGTTTTGTGGCGGAGAAGGGGCAACTCAGACCTGACCCCATGAAGGTAAAGGCGGTCAAGAACTGGCCCACTCCCTCCACTCGTAAGCAGTTACAGCGTTTCCTGGGGTTTGCCAACTTTTATCGACGTTTTATCAGAAATTACAGCCAGGTTGCCGCACCTCTTACCCAGCTCACTTCGCTTAAGAAATCTTTCCTTAACGGCTCAAGCCGCTTTTGATAAGTTGAAGACTCTGTTTATAAATGCACCTGTTCTTATATATCCAGACCCAGAGTGACAATTTGTTGTCGAGGTCGACGCCTCGGATTCTGGAGTGGGGGCCGTACTCTCCCAGCGCTCACCTATGGACCAAAAGCTCCACCCATGTGCCTACCTGTCAAGCCGACTGACTCCCACAGAACAAAACTATGATGTGGGCAACCGGGAGCTGTTGGCCATTGTCAAGGCCCTTCAGGAATGGCGCCATTGGTTGGAGGGGGCTGCCCATCCATTTATCATCTGGACTGACCACAAGAATCTCTCTTACCTACGCTCCGCCCGCAGGCTGAACTCCTGTCAGGCCAGGTGGGCACTGTTTCTCGGGAGGTTTAACTTAACCTCACCTACAGGCCTGGCTCCAGAAACGTGAAACCTGATGCCCTGTCGAGGCAATTCACCCTGGAGGCAGAGGAGATCCGCAAAGAGACCATCGTCCCTCCTTCTTGTGTGGTGGCAGCCGCCAGGTGTGAGGTGGAGAGGGCGGTCCAGCAGGCCCAGGGCCGGGAACCTGCCCTGGACGGATGCCCCGAGGGACGACTGTTCGTCCCCCTCACCATGAGAACACCAGTTCTCCAGTGGGGTCATGCCTCGAGGGTTGCCTGCCACCCTGGGGTTCACCGGACGCTAGCCCTGCTCCAGCAGTGTTTCTGGTGGCCATCCATCGCCTCAGACACCAGGGAGTTCATCGCTGCTTGCCCCACCTGTGCCAGGAACAAGCCCTCACACCAGGCCCCTGCAGGCCTCCTACAGCCGCTGCCCATTCCTCATCGCCCCTGGTTGCATGTAGCAGTGGATTTTGTAACAGGACTTCCCCTATCTGCAGGAAAAAGAGGTGGCGGGAGGCCAGAGCAGCCCTGGAGAGAACTTCGGCCCGGAATAAGCGGCTGGCTGACCGCCACCGAAGACCGGCTCCAGAGTACCAGGTGAGTGCAGCAGGTTTGGCTATCAGCTAAAGACATTCCCCTCCAGACCGACTCCAGGAAGCTGGCTCCCCGCTACAAGAATAAATTCTTGTTTGACCTCCCTGACCAGCGTCTCTTGCATTTCTGGGTCCAGACCGGTTCTTGTTTCGTAACACTGGTGGTGCTTTGGTAATGGGTGGTGCGGTTGGCAGTTATATATGGACAAAGTTGTCTTGAAACATAAAAGATGAGTGATGAAACAGGGCGACACGTCTCGCTTCAATAGCGTCCAATAAAGTCCTCCATAGTAATGTTGATTTACAAAAATGTCTATTTGAGTTGTCCATTTTAATCAGCGCTGTAACTGTTCATTTACTTATCTGTTAGACAAGAAATCATGCTATTTATATATTCACCAATTCATCAACGTGTTATCTTTAACATATAACCCAAATATTTCAATTAACCTACTGGTTACAATTGCACAGATCACAGATATATAAGTATCTAATTTAGACTCAACCAATGCACTTAGGAATGAATAAATCAATATTAATACCCTGAACATGTATCTACATTCTAAGATTACATTCACATTGTATTTTATCAACATGTCAAATTACAGATAGGAGCGAGTTTAACTGGCATAGTAACTGAACACAAGGAGTCACGATGTGTCTCTCAGCATATTGTCCAGACCATAGAGGTGCTACCAGGAGACAGGCCAGTACATCAGGAGATGTGCAGGAGGCTGTAGGAGGGCAACAACCCAGCAGCAGAACTGCTACCTCCACCTTTGTGCAAGGAGGAACAGGAGGAGCACTGCCAGAGCCTTGCAGAATGACCTCCAGCAGGCCACAAATGTGCATGTGTCTGCTCAAACAGTCAGAAAAAGACTCCATGAGGCTGGTATGAGGGCCCGACGTCGACAGGTGGGGGTTGTGCTTACAGCCCAACACCATGCAGGACATATGGCATTTGCCAGAGAACACCAAGATTTGCCTATGGTGCCTTGTGCTCTTCACAAATGAAAGCAGGTTCACACTGAGCACATGACAGATGTGACAGACTCTGGAGACACCGTGGAGAACGTTCTACTGCCTGCAACATCCTCCAGCATGACTGGTTTGGTTGTGGGCCAGTAAAGGTGTGGGGTGGGATTTCTTTGGGTGGCCGCACAGCCTTCCATGGGCTCGCCAGAAGTAGCCTGACTGCCATTAGGTACCGAGATGAGATCCTCAGACCCCTTGTGAGACCATATGCTGATTTCCATTGATAATTTTTCATCACCTCAGCGGTGATGAAATGATTCGGCAGTGGAGAGGAGGGACACACGGTGAAATCCTGTCCAAAGCGAAGCGACCCGGCTCCGGATGGCCCGGGAACATCCGTGGAAACATTCGTGTCGAAACATCCGTATCGTCGGCGGTTGCGCCACGGAGGATTTTATATTCTTGGGTGGGGATTTTAACTGCACCGAAGACGATATTTTAGATCGCAACCTTACAGAGCCTCATGCAGCCTCACAGCACGCCTTAAAGCCGCTGGTCCACTCCCACGGCCTGGCGGATGTATGGAGAAGGATGCACCCAGACTGCAGACAATACACCTGGTCCCACCTCAGAGAGAGCAGGGTCTCCTTAGCCAGGCTAGATCGTATTTATTGTTTTAAACAAAGTTTCAATGTTTTTAAAAATAGCACAATAATACCTTTCGTTTTCTCTGACCACTCGCTTGTTTTATCTAGTGTTTTTATCAGAAACATTTTACCAAGAAGCACTTATTGGCATTTTAATTCTGATTTAGCATTAGATAGGACATTCAGGGAAGTTTTTATTTATTTTTGGAATAAATTTTGACAGAAGAAGGGCAATTTTAGCTGTCTTAGGCAGTGGTGGGACCATGGGAAGATTCAAATAAGACTACTGTGTCGGCAGCACACCCTCAACGTCACCTGAGACATCGCCAGATCTATGAAAGACCTAGAGACTGATATAGTGGAACTAGAACACTGAAGCAAGTCCACAGGAAATCGAGGCCATATTGAGAGCTGCAAAGTCAAAAAACTGGCATTAGCCAACCTGCTGGATAGTAAAGTTCACGGCGCTCTAGTCAGGTCCCGGGTCCAAAACATCAAAGAGATGGATGCTCCCACTAATTTCTTCTTCTGCCTGGAAAAAAAGAACGGACAGAGGAAAGTAATCCACGCACTGCTCTCAGACACAGGGCAGGAGCTAACGGAACCAAGCCAGGTACGAAATCGAGCTGTGGGTTTTTATAAATCACTGTACAGCAGTGAACTGGAGGAAGAGCAGGCACTGCCAGTGGGGTTCTGTAGCAGACTACCTCAAGTCCAGGAAGGGGCCAACTGACAGCTCGAGACCCCCATCCAGATCCAGGAGCTGCAGACCGCCCTGCAGGGAATGCAGGGATGGCGGGCTCCTGGCATTGATGCCCTCACCCCAGAATTTTACAAGGCCTTCTGGGAGGTTTTAGCACCTGACATGATGCAGGTTTTTAATGAGTGCCTGGCCGCTGGTTCCCTGCCAGTGTCCTGCTGGAGAGCTGTCCTCACACTGCTCCCAAAAAAGGGAAACCTGCAGGACATCCGGAACTGGCACCCTGTGTCCTTGCTCTGTGTGGATTACAAACTTCTGTCCAAAGTATTGGCCTCCAGGCTGGGAAGGGTTATGGAGCAGATCATCCACCGGGACCAAACCTATTGTGTCCCCGGCAGGTCCATCAGCAACCTGAAATACTCAAAGAGCCATTTGGACCCGTTTCCCACAGAAAAAAAAAACCCTGGGAGCCACAAAACCCTTGTGACATCTACAATGAAAAGAACACTGAATATTTCGTTTTTGTGCTTTTTTTCCTATATGTAGATGTGTTGCGTTAATAAAATCAATGAACTGCAGAGGAAACAAAATTTTATTTCTGCATGCAGCAAAAACGTTCTGAACATTTTAAACTTTGAAAAAAAGGATGCTGTACTCTAGGTTGTTTTCAAACAAAATTCTCAATTTCTATTTTAGTCCTCCTTGTATACATGGAATAAAAATTGGTCAAACTTGAATTATCCACCCGCAGCACATCAATAGCCAAAACTCCGTCTGCTTCTGTGCCGTCATCATCGCACGTAACGTCCAGTCAACTGTCAACCTGAATTACAAAAAAAAATACTATTTTAGTGAACAATTCGAAATATATATTTACAAAATAATAGCCAATTATAATCTTTACTTTACCTGTTTAATGTGATTTTTGCTCCCGAACCTCAGCGCGCAGCGCCTGCACATCAGGGCTGTAAGACGTCACCTTCATCTTTACACAGGATTGTAAGCTGTCATCTGTGAGGCGTGAGCGATGCCTGTTTTTGATATAGTTCACATTCGAGAAGACCTGCTCACATACGTATGTGGTTCCGAAGATCGACAGGACTCCAAACGCATACTTTTTCATGTTCATGAAAGAGTCGGGGATGGCATTCCATGTTTCGAACACAAGTTTGTCCGGCTTGGGAAGTTTTTCAATGTCACTCCATTTGTGATTCTGGGCAAGAATGGCCTTCTGACAGGCAACATCTTCAAGATCAGCCGTCAAGCTTTTGAACTTGGACACCCACATATCTTTGTCCGCGATGTCAGCCAGTTCCATTTCAAGATCGGGTTGACTTTAACCTGCAAACGCAGTCATATTCAGTTGGGATGGATCAATGGTCAGCGGAGTGACAGGAAAGGACAGTGTGTTTTTTTCCTTTCGGAACTCGCAGAATCGTTTCCCAAATGATAATTGCATTGCGATGATCGCAGACTGCAAATACTCAGAATTTGTCATATGCTGAGCTTGCTTGAACTCTCTCAAAGAGGGGAAGTGACACAGTGTACCTCACTGTAAATCTCTGGCAAACACTGTCAACTTGCGCTCGAATGCCAAAACCTCCTCCAGCATTTGCAGAGCTGTGCCTCCTTTCCCCTGAAGAGCTGTGTTCAGTGTGTTAAGGTACGCTGTCATGTCCTCCATGAAGTGTAGCTTTTCCAGCCACTCTGGCTCTTCCAGCTAAGGAAAGGCGAGTCCTTTGCTGCCCAGGAAAGTCTTCACCTCTTCCAGACATGCAGCGAAGCGTTTCAGCACCTCCCCTCTGAACAGCCACCGGACTTTGTTGTGCAGCAGGAGATCAGAATACGTGCTGTCCACCTCCTCCAGCAGCAAACGGAACTGGCAGTGATTTAAACCCTTGGCCATTATTTTGTTGACAATCTGAATGACAACATTCATTACTTCTGTGCATTCTGGAGGGAATGTTTGAGCGCACAATGCCTCTTGGTGCTGGATGCAGTGAAAGGTCAACAGCGTTCTCCCCAGCGATTTCTGCAGTAAAGCCACGAAGCCCTTCTGCGCTCCTGTCATGCTCGGTGCCCCATCAGTAGCCACTGACACCAGGTGGGTAGTATTTATTTCTTTGGCTCTTAAACAATCCAAGACAGCCTCACAGATGTCCTCCCCGCGTGTTTGGCCTTTTAGTGGTATCAACTCAAAAATTTAACTTTTTGTTGTTGGCCAATTTCTCACCACATATCAAGCATGCTGGTAAACCAGTCTCGTCAGCAGTGAAAGCATATGTATCTGCCCACGTACCATTAAACGCTCTGTTTTCTTCTGAAATCTTTCTTTTCTTGGGGTTTTCCATGGTCAAGAGAGAAAGTCGACAACGAAAAATTAATAATTCGCGGACCGGCCAGTGTCGAGTTGGGGGAAAGGACCGGCCCCCTACTCAATGTGATCAATGAAAAAAATATAACTTTACACAAAGGAGATAAAAAGACTATATACCGAAACTGTGTGAAGAGCATCCACCAGGCCGGACTGAGTGACAGGCCCCCCACTATGTGGACACGGAAGTGGGAGGAACATGGACATGCCCACAGTGGCGAATTTTATACAAACCTCCTCTAAAAAAGCGTACAGGAGACCTCCAGTGGAGAGTTTTACACGGTGCCGTTGCTTCCAACGCCTTCATCTCTATCCTTGATCCTTTAATCATTTTCACCAAACAGATTTTTATCATGGGAGCTGGCTACAATAAGACAAAAAAGAGAAGTGGCAGCTCTTAAATTTTATCTCAGGTGAAGCAAAGCTGGCCATTTACGTCAGCAGGAAAAACAGGGTAGAGAACAGAGAAGGCCAGGAAGCAAAGGCACTGTGGGTAACGAACCTCCAGGCCAGACTCAGACTTGAGTTAAATTTTTATAAGCAAATGACTGATCTTGAGTCTTTTAAAAATTGCTGGTGTTTTAAAAACATACTCTGCACCGTTAACGAGGATCAGCTGTCTTTTCCTCACTTTTTATCTGATTGATTAATAATAATAATATTGCTTTTTTAAATTATTTATTACATTAACACTCTAAAAAAATGTTTTTGTATTGAATTGAGTAATTGTAAATAAAGTCTTTTGTCTGTAAAAAAAAAAAATAAAAAAATCTCCCTCCCCCACCCATACTCACAGACCTGATCCCCCTCCCTCTGCCAATTTACACAGAGCTTTTGCAAATGTGTTTCTCTCAGGGGGGTGTGAGGGAAATTTTTCAAAGTTGAAAGACATGGAGGACAATGTGGAGGGGGATGTGTCCGGCATCCCTATAAAATTTCTTTTGAAAAAAGACATTTTCTAGTTATTAATGCCTCTATTATTATTATTATTATTATTGTTATGTGACTGTCCGTGTCTCTCGTCTCTCTCTCTCTCCCCCTCCCCACTATCACTCTCTTCTCCCTTTTCCTTCCACTCTCCATTCCTCCCTCCTTTTCTCTGCTCACCCCAACCGGTTGAGGCAGATGACCGCGCACATTCAACCTGGTTCTGCTGGAGGTTTCATCCTGTTAATGAGGGAGTTTTTCCTCTCCACAGTCGCCAAATGTAAAGCGCTCTGAGATAATGTCTGTTATGATTTGGCACTATACAAATAAAATTGAATTGAATTGAATTCAACACCTGTTCCCAGTTGGTGAGGAATCAGTATAAATGTGCAATGGTTTGGTCTTGATGAATGATGTTGTTGTCGTGACACAAAATTTCCAGCTATGGAATTGAGAGCTGGCGCTGAACTGGGGGTAGTGCTGCAGCTTGCATGCATGTTACTGCTGGAGCAATACAAGTGGGGGCTGTCTGGAGAAATTAGCACACACCAGGCCACCACAACAGCCTCATCAAGTCCCACTCCAAACACAGAGTTTAACAGGCAGAATTAGTTTCTTTTTTAACTTACTGAAATTAAAAATGTTATTGTAAATCTATCAATGATTGTATTGATACTAGGAAATGAAAAATTGGATTTAAGCAGGGCAGGTTTTATATTGATGTGTTTTATGGACTTAAATTAAAAAGACGTTAAATGTTATGATTAAGTCTGCCTGTCTGTGACATTATCACCATGCGTCAGCATGAGCAGAAATGCTCAGCTTTCAGCAATCACTGAAATGAAGAGACTCGAAGAACACAGCCAAGCGGGTTTATTTCAGCGCAGTATGTTTGTCACACACAGTACACCAAAACAATCAGGAGCAACCCCCGTCAGTTCTAAAACTAAGTCTTTTATACTCATGTGGGTGTGTGTGTGTATGTGTGTGCGTCGCGGGCCGTGCTATCAACTTTTACTTGTGTGTGTGTGTGTGTGTGCGTCACGGGCTGTGCTATCAACTTTTACTTGTGTGTGTGTGTGCGGCCTGTGGGAGACAGGCCGTGTCATTATCTCTTATCGGGTTGTCTTTGTACTGTTCCAGCTTTGTGCTGTACAAGTGCGTGATGACACACTAGATGATTCAGGAAACATTGTTCGCCACTACAACAACAAAACAGCACAGTGGATGGCAGAGGAGAAGCCGGTGAGCAAGAAATGATGAAGCATTGGTTTTTGCAAAGACAGAGAAACAACAGGATTCTAGGAAACTTCACCTGCATTGTCCAGTATCCAGGTACAGTCAAACCTGTCAAACCCCTGATAAAGCAGCCACTTGTTCCTGCCCCCATCTAATAACTGTACTGTACCGAAACAATAATGTAGTTCACTTCATAATGACCAAGCAAAATATTAATGTCTCTACAAATCAATGTTGAGCTTGACGTGAATTAGGGTACAGTGATGTATTTTCTCCTTTTTGTCATAGCAAATCATGTTGGTGAAGGTGAGATTTGGAGAAACTCAGAAGTATGTTAAAGTGGCTGAGACTGAAGATGGCAATGATGACTTCAACACATTTGTTCAGAAAGGTTGGCATCACATTACGGGTGAGTGGCCCCGCATGACGTTTCTCTGCCCTCATCTCCTGGGAGGCCTCTCGTCTCCTGTGCTCTACTCTCGTTGCCCGCCCTGGCTGGCTTCCAAGGGTGGGCCTACTGTCTGCTTGTCTACACCACGCCTCGGGGGCCTTTGGCCCCCATGGAGTATTCGGGCTCGTGGCGAGCCCTAGCCGGTACCTGCTCTAAAAAAAAACTGTCAGGCACTGTGGGGCATCAAGGCTTCCAATACTTCATGCCCAATTGCTGGACAGGACAGGTTAAAAAAAAAAAAAAAAAAAGAAGAAGTGAAGGCTTCCAGGTTCTATTTCATGTTTGCGAGGAAAGTGTGAGCTGAGGGGAGTTCAGCTGCAAGTTCAGCACTCAATATCACAAAACTCTACACACTATACCTTTAAATCTTGAAGTGTGAGCAAGTAATAAATGCGAGAGAAATTAAGAAAATTATATTTCACCTTTGAATGACTGGCTCTCTTTAAAATCCTGAATATTCTCATCTGGTCTTTAATTACCTTGTGATGTGCTTAGTTGTTTCCCTGCACAGTAAAAAACCAAGTGTTAAATCAACACTTAGAGAGTTGAATTTAACTCCCTATCAGATAACACTTGGTCCCACTCCAGATCGGAGTAAAATGTACTCTTTGGCCAGTGTCAAATTTTCAGAGTTAATTTGACTCAATTTAGAGTCAAAATTAACAACTGCAAGAGTAAAGATATTTAACACTCTTGTCAGTGTCAACTTTTTAGAGTTAATTCTACTCAAATTAGTATTAAAATTAACAATGAAATGAGTAAAAAATATTTAACACTATGATTGTTTTCACTTTTCAGTGTTAAATGATTACACTTCATAGAGCTATTTTAACTCCACATGTAGATTAAAAATGACACTCTAAAGTGCAAACATATTTGTTTCATTGAAGTCTTAATTTTTTTTACATATTCATAATGCTACATTTCTGAATGTTTTGAGAAATAAATACAAACATACAAGGTACAACAACAGCATCCTACAGATGCATTTTATTAAAGTGTGAAGTGCAATATAGAACCAACCATGTTATTCCCTCCATGTGGCATTTATAAAGAAAAAATAGGCCTGGATAGTGCAAGTTGTCAACATGGAATAACAACAAAGGCTTGCTTTGTCCTGGTTGCTTCATCAAGGCAAGGTGAGAAGATCCAGTTTTTGATAATTTCTACATACACATCATGTACAAATCAAATTCACAACACTTGCCTACACCTGCTGCATTAAGATCTGAAATTACATCAGCACAACTATTAACAAAGTATGCTGCCGATAATCCTATCTCAGCTGCTACATTTACAGCCACTTCATCAACAGTAACGATACTTTTGTCTGCCTTTGCAGAACCAACTGAACTGCAGCTTTCTAAAGCCAGAAAAAAGCCATCATTGCTCTCACCAGAGAAAGCAATATGGAATCACAAAAAGAGATGTGTCATTCCCTCCATATGACATTTGTAGGTCAAAGGGCCTGGGATAGTGCAAGTTGTCAACATGAAAAACAACAAAATCTTTCTTTGTCCTGGTCACTTCATAAGCATGGAAATGTTCCTTAAATGTGACAGTCCATAAAGGCGAAGTGAGCAGTAACAGTTTCTCATGCATGATCAGAACTGACACAATCTGGTAAAACAGAGGCATTCCAGATTGCACTTTTCCACAAATAATCAATTGTGGGCGAACCCATTGTTTTTAGCACAGTTCACCTTCATAACGTGTGTACCAATGGGCGCGTGCATTGCCATGGCAATTTCAGATCCTCCTTTTACCATGTCTAAAGACACCATTTTTCCTGGACCAATGTCTAATGGACTGAAGGTTGTTGATTGCCAAATGTATGCTATATAATTCTGGTGTTTTTTGGCCAGAGTTTTTGTCATATTTTTGAATGACTTGAGCTGTTTCTTGAAAAAATTGTACTTGCCTTCATAATGCATGCACTGACTATGAAGTACTGGTCCAATTTTCTGGATGCAGCGGGGATAATGGATAAGAAAATGGTACTTCGGCAAAAGTTTTTTCTTGGGATACAACATCTTGAACAGTTTGTGGTGTTCCACTATCAAATGTTTCAGATATATACACATACCTTGAGACAGCATTGAAGAAAAAACAATGTTAACTATCTGCAGTAATAAAAGAAGTAGGTACCAACGTTGGTCAGTAGACCAACAACAGACAAAGAAATTCACCAACTCTAAACTAGAAATACTAAGTGAAGCGGAGACGCACCAAACCATTTTATTTAGTACCATGTCAGCAGGGATAAACATGAAGTGGGAAGGAGTGAGTGGGAGAGTGTGTGTGTGAGGCCGTAAATGCCGAGGATCAGAGCAGCGCACACACAAAAGTGGTCAGCCGTAAAGGCGTTTTTAAAATTTCTGAATAAACGATGATCTAGGAGAGAGCACTGACTCCTTCACCAACTCTGCTGTCCTTGAACCGCCGAACCGCATTTGTTTATGAATGCAGAAGTGCGTCACGGCTCATGATTGTGTGTAATATTACACACAAGTTTATTGACATAAATAATGAACACAGGGAGATAATCGAGGTTCAAATTTCACCACCATTAACATAAAAACTCACGTCCCGTTTATATTCAGGGCGACTGAATGAACGACACAGCTCAGGGTGGACTGGCACACTCCTGACCAATCTCCTATTGCTTGGGGCTGTCTGTGCCCACCTGTGTGCAACCATACGAACGCTGCCATTGTTAATACCCTTTTTCATCACTTAACACATGCTTTTATATCCACCCATATAATTACAAACAGGTGGATGTGTTAATTGTTCATAAGGGTGTCTCTGATGTGCGCATCACGCTACTGTAGAATTGTTTTCACATCTTTGGCAAGATAGCTGCAGATATTTGCGTACGCCAGCCACAGAGTTGGCGTGGTGCACCGCTAGAGTCCACGGTCAAGTCACTTTTCATACATCTGAACGTGAGCGTGGAAACGGGTGAACGCCAAGACTTTGACATCACCTGGGGCCTCATATATGAATATTGCGTACGCTCAATCTCAAAGGTTTTAAATGCCCAGACTCATCTGACCTTGTCTCAACAATCAGCACTATGGGTTCTTCTAAGCAATTATCTAGAACGCTGAAACTGAAAATAGTTGATGCTCACAAAGGAGGAGAAGGCTATAAGAAGATAGCAAAGCGTTTTCACGTGCCAATATCCTCTGTCCGGAATGTAATTAAGATATGGCAGTCATCAGGAACAGTGGAAGTAAAAGCAAGATCTGGAAGACCAAGAAAAATATCAGACAGAACAGCTTGAAGGATTGTGAGAAAAGTGAGTCAAAGCCCACTTTTGACTGCTCAATCCCTCCAGAAAGATCTGGCAGACACTGGAGTCGTGGTACACTATTCCACCATTAAGACATACTTGTACAAATATGGTCTTCATGGAAAAGTCATCAGAAGAAAACCTTTTCTACGTCCTCACCACAAAACTCAGTGTCTGAAGTTTGCAAATGAACATATAGACAAGCCTGATGCATTTTGGAAACAAGTTCTGTGGACCGATGAAGTGAAAATGGAACTTTTTGGCCGGAATGACCAAAGGTACGTTTGGAGAAGAAAGGGCACAGAATTTTATGAAAAGAACCTCTGTCCAGCTGTTAAACATGGGGGTGGATCAATCATGCTTCAGGGTTGTATTGCAGCCACTGGCACAGGGAACATTTCACGAGTAGAAGGAAAAATGGATTCAATAAAATTTCAGCAAATTTTGGATGCTAACTTGATGCCATCTGTGAAAAAGCTGAAGTTAAAGAGAGGATGGCTCCTACAAATGGATAAAGATCCTAAACACACCTCAAAATCCACAGAGGATTACATCAAGAGGCGTACACTGAAGGTTTTGCCATGGCCGTCACAATCTCCTGACCTCAACATAATTGAAAATCTATGGATAGACCTTAAAAGAGCAGTGCGTGACAGACGGCCCAGAAATCTCAAAGAACTAGGAAGACTTTTGTAAGGAAAAGAATGGGCGAAGATTCCTCAAACAAGAACTGAAAGACTCTTGGCTGTCTACAAAAAGCGTTTACAAACTGTTATACTTGCCAAAGGGGGCAGTACAAGGTATTAACTGTGCAGGGTGCCCAAACTGCAGACACCATTATTTTGTTTTCTGTTATTTTGAAAGTGTAAATGATGGAAATAAAATCTAATTTCTTTTGACATATTATAAGAATGTCTCATCTGTAATTTGATGCCTTTTGGGGATGTGTCCATCTTTTCTTGGCTTCTTTATGTGCATTAATACAATTTTTTTACCTGGGGTGCCCAAACTTTCAAACCCCACAGTAAATGTTATTCTTTGAAATACGTAAACAATAACTTTAATTCGTACTGGGCCACCCCTTCCAAAATGTCATGCATTACATCAACTGAAAAGTTCTCAGTTGTGTGAAAATATGTTAGTGAATTCAATAAGCATGTACTCTTCACACCAAACATGTAAGGTAAAGATGGATTAAGAGCCATCTCGTGACAGTGAGCAGTGTCTTTAGTGCGTACTACACTATTTTGGCAAAATCTTCAGAGAATTCTGTCTGAAAATCATCTTTTTCAGCTAAACAAAACCTGCAGCAGTACCTTGCACTGACTCCACTAGACCAAACAAGCCATGTAAGCCCAAACTATCGCCCGTAAACTGCCACGAACACGGCCACCGTAGAGTGGGATCTCAATACCATCACTCTCTAATACTTTAAGGTCTCGTACAATAGGAGCAAGAATTTCACTAAAACCATACCGTTTTATATCTTGTGCATGAAATAAGGCGCAAAGGTGTATATTTGCCAAAAAAAAATTCCATTTTGGTGAGATGTTTCTTAGGGTAAAATATATTGCACCTAATTTATGAACACCTTGCTTTGAGCCTAGAGGATTTGACGCTTCAAAATCATCGTAGAACATTTGGATCTGCACAGTGTGCCTTTCAGTCGAAAACAGAGGGTGGGACTGCATTAAAGATCCATCACCAATATCCGCAAGTCTTGAACCATCAGTTCCTGATATTTTTAACATCGCTGCAATATGTTTACTTTTAAATATGGATTCCAATGTCTCCAAAATTGGAACATACATAAATTTATCTTGAACAACTGTCTGATCATATGTTCCAGTGTTTTTATTTCGCCTTGTGTCAAATCTTGAGCCAATTACACATTCTACTGGTTCTACAGTTTTCCATTTGTCTGAAAAATGTTTTGATCGTTTATACTCTGAATTAAGAATTGTGAAAGGGTTTTCTAGGTCCTCAAAACAAGTTGTAAGTCTCCTGCAGTCTCCCTTTCATTACCCAATACATGCTTGATTACAGTTTCTTTGGCATGTTGCTGGATATCTCTTCCATGGAATTTACTCCAGAATGCACAACACTTTGGCCCACACCTGCTGCCTTTAGATCAGAAATTACAGCTACACAACTATTTACAAGGTTTGCTGAAGATGATTCAAACTCATCTTCAGCATTTTCAGGCGTTACATCAACAGTAACACTACTTCTGCAGAATCAACTGAACTGCTCACATGGCATTTGTTCAGGTGCTTTCGAAAGCCAGAAAAGCTACCAAAAGAACAAAAGCATCCAACTTGGCCACATTTAAGAGAAAGATTCCTGCTAGCACAGAGACCATGAATCACTTTAAGATGCTTTACAAGACCGTTTGGACTACTGTGTTCAGTCTTGCATAGAAAGCAACTCTGGAAGTTTCCTTTGTTTCCCCAACATCAATGTTGGAAACAAAAGTTTGCAGAAAAGTGAAGAAGTTGGTGAGAGATGGACTGTATGCTGTACCAAATACATAATGAGCCTTAAAGAGTACATCAATGGCTCCCACTGAACCTGTTGCCTTACATGGAAGAGTGTGGCTGTCAATGACAATGAAGAAGGTGTGAAGGTGGCTTTTTGTGGGTCCTTGAGCAAGAAGATAGGGCTGACTGCATTGAGTGATGTTGTCCAGATGCAGCGGTACACTTCTTCCAGCCTGCAACAACACATTCAACAGCAGTTTTAATCACCAATCTAACTTCACTGTGTATGAAATAAAGACGATAGAAAATATATTTTCAACAACTTTCTAACATACCATAAGGAATCTGATGAGGTTATCTACAGCTTGAGATGCAAACATCTTTCCTGGTCTCTTTCGTCCTTGTGCAGATGGGGGTAGCAGATGAAGCAGCAGCAAGATGGCAGACATGTCACTGTCCCATCCTACAGACCAGTAAACAGATTATCGTGTCAAATAATACCACATTACAAATACAATGAATTGGCACAATCATATAAACAATGACAATTTAAGATAGCAACATACCATTCTCAACATCAGCAGATGACACACACACACATCAACTCCAAGAGTTCTGTGGTGGGTACTAGTCCACGGCTTTCCTTCATATTTTTTACTTTGAGATTTGTGGGTCACCTTTCCAAGAATTTGTTGGCAGTGTCCTCACCAAACATGAATCTGAAATCTTGTTCTATATGTAATGCAAAAACACAAGTACAATGCTGCTCCGCTTCCCTAAAATACAGGCTGTTTATTTCCATCCACCCACAGTGCACCTCAGCTCTGCTCCGTCTGATTGGACAGGGAACCAGGTGGAGAACCCGGCGCGGTCGCTCCACTCCTGACGGTGGGACAGAGGGGCAGTGTGCGCAGTGTAATGGCAGGCTGAACAGCAGCCCTGCATGCTGCCCCTACAGTCTGAGCGCGGAACTGTATTTAAGGGGTGTCCCATTTCCAAGTCACAAAACAGCCCTCAACACTTGATTTTGAGGGCTCAAGCTCAACCCTCAATCTGAGGGTTGAGGGTTGATTGTGGCAATGTCACAGAGGGCTGACCGACACCGGTTTTACTTGAGAAACATGAAAAACCGGGTTTATCTTGAGGGATGGTGGGAGGTTGAGTCTAACTGCAGCGGGGTTGACAATGGAGTGAATCTCGAACAGGCCCAGAAACCGGGGGGATAATTTCCTGGAGTCTGTCTTGATGGGTATGTTTCTAGAAGATAACCAAACCTGCTGGCCTGGTTTGCAGTCCGGTGCGGGGATGCGGTGCCGATCAGCCACTCTGCAGTTCCTTTCAGCGGACCAGAGCAGTGCAGAGCGAGCCCTCCTCCAGACGCTGCGGCAACGGCCCACAGCGCAGCCTCCATGTCCTGGTTGGCCCGCTCCGCCTGCCCATTCGACTATGGATGGAAGCCGGAGGAGAGGCTGACCAAGGCCCCCAGCACGGCACAGAAGGCCTTCCATACCTGCAATGTGAACTGGGGATCTCGGTCAAAGACAATGTCAATGGGGATGCCGTGGAACTTAAATACGTGATTG
Organism: Pseudorhombus dupliciocellatus; assembly: GCA_016785235.1. NCBI lineage: Eukaryota > Metazoa > Chordata > Actinopteri > Pleuronectiformes > Paralichthyidae > Pseudorhombus > Pseudorhombus dupliciocellatus. The sequence goes on along the minus strand of JAFBJW010000159.1, from coordinate 150,349 downwards.
ACCAGGTCTGCTGTTTCTCGGGCGGAGGGGAGCTTGGGAAGGGCCACAAAATGAACTGATTTAGAGAAGCGATCCACGATAGTCAGAATAATTGAGTTACCTTGTGAAGTGGGCAGTCCGGTAACAAAGTTCAGGGCTATGTGAGACCAGGGGCGGCAGGGGATCTGCAGCGGATGGAGGAGCCCCGCTGGAGGCCTGTGCGACGCCTTCGCCCGTGCGCACACTTGGCAGGCAGCAACAAAGGCTTGGGTATCTGTGTCCATGGTGGGCCACCAGAAATGTCTCTACAGGAGCTGGTGGGTTTGGCTAGCCCCGGGGTGACAGGCAAATGAGGAGCCGTGTCCCCACTGCAGCACCTCTGAGCACGCAGCGTCCGGGACAAACTGCTTGCCTGGGGGGCCATTGCCGGGGTCAGGTTGTCGTAGAAGAGCCTTGTTTATGGTGCTCTCGATGTCACACCCGAACTCCCCCCACTATACGAGAAGAAGGGAGGATAGATTCCTGGCTCATGGGGGAATCTGAAGCAGAAAACTGGTGTGAGAGTGTTTCGGGCTTGATGTTTTTCTCGGCGGGGCAATACGTGATGATAAATGCAAATCGATCAAAAAATAACGCCCACCGGGCCTGATGGGAGTTCAGCCGTTTTGCTGTCTGGATGTAAGCAAGGTTTTTGTGATCAGCCCATACCACAAACAGCTGTTCAGCCCCTTCCAGCCAGTGCCGCCGCTCCTCCAGCGCCAGCTTCACCGCCAGTAGCTCCTGATTCCCCACGTTGTAGTTTCGCTCAGGGTCTGTGAGTCCGCGCGAAAAAAAGGCACAGGGGTGTAACTGGTTGTCTGACTCACCCCGTTGCGACAAGACAGCTCCCACTCCCACGTCGGAAGCGTCCACCTCGACTATGAACTGGTGGTGGGGATCCGGCTGCATGAGGATGGGAGCCGACGTGAAGAGCTCTTTGAGTCTGGTAAAGGCAGCCTCTGCCTCAGGGGACCAGACAAAGTCAACCTTGGAGAAGGTGAGTCTGGTGAGGGGGGCCACCACTGAGCTGTAGCCTCTAATAAACCTCCTGTAAAAATTAGCAAAACCAAGGAATCGCTGCAGCTGTTTCAGCGTGGCGGGAACGGGCCATTCAGTGACTGCCCTGATCTTGCCCGGGTCCGCCATCACCTGTCCACTCCGAATAACATAACCAAAAAAGGTAACCGAAGGAGAGTGAAATTCACACTTTTCAGCCTGAACAGAAAGTTGATTGTCCAGGAGTCTCTGGAGCACCTGCCTCACATGAGCAGTGAGCTCCTGCATGTTGTGGGAAAAAATCAAAATATCATCCAAATACACAAACACAAAGTCAAAAAGTCTCTAAGAACATCGTTCACCAGAGCCTGAAAAACTGCTGGAGCATTGGCGAGGCCGAATGGCATCACCAGATACTCAAAGTGTCCGAGAGGGGTGTTAAAAGCAGTCTTTCACTCGTCCCCCTCCCGGATCCGAACCAGGTGGTAAGTGTTGCGCAGGTCTAGTTTAGTGAAGACCGTGGCGCCGTGGAGGGGTTCGAAAGCAGAAGACACGAGGGGTAACGGATATTTGATTTTAACTGTAATCTGGTTCAGCCCTCGGAAGTCTATGCATGGGCAGAGTGATTTGTCCTTTTTACTCACAAACAAGAACCCGGTGCCCAGGGAGGATGAAGAAAGCAGAATAATTCCCGCTGCCAGAGACTCCGATATATAAGTCTCCATGGCCTGTCTCTCAGGCCGGGAGATGTTGTATAGCCGGCCTGATGGTAACAGTGCCCCGGGGATCAGGTCGATGGCACAGTCGTAGGGCCGATGGGGCCAGAGAGAGGGCTTTCTTCTTGCTGAACACCAGTGACAGGTCGTGGTACTCCGAGGGGATGGATGAAAGGTCGATAAGATGTGGGAGTGGTGTATGGATACCTCCCTCTGTAGGAGGAGACGCGGAGTGCAGGCAGGTCCGATGACAGCGTTCGCTCCAGTGGGAGATCTTACCCACCGTCCATTTCAGTTGGGGATTGTGTGTGGTTAACCAAACCTGGGAAACCCGCAGCAGACTCTACCTGAATGAGGGTCTTCCCCATTCTTTATACTTTGCTCAGACAAAGCTCACGAGCAGGTGGGGAGGGCCAGTCCCCGTCAGCGTGTGAACCTGCGACGAGTCCCATGTCCTGTCTCGAAAACATGTTCTCGAGACAGGAGGAATAGTCCTTGAGCGATCTCACAGTGTCCTTTCTCCCCAAACATTCCTTAGCATTCCATAGATATCAAGTAGGCCAATTATACAAGCCCTAACTGAGACAGGTTATACAACATTTGAGGTCAATTAACACTTTTCCATCTCAAGTGGTCTGGTGAGTGACTTGAGAGGGAAGTCTTCCGAACCGAGATGGGGAGTTTTAAGAGCTCAGTGGGGAGGTTGGCTTGCCGCACCACCTCCTGGTCGATGAAATTGTCCTCAGCGCCTGAGTCCAGGAGTGCAGAAAGCTGGAGGGCATCAGAGGGGGTGTTTAACGTTACCGGAAGAGAGAAGTGCTTAATGCTGGGTGGGGAGGAGTGAGCCAGGCTCACCCGCCACTCCTCAACAGCAGGTGAGCCTAAGCGTTTGGGCGCTGTGGGCAGCTGGCAATAAAATGTCCCTTTAACCCGCAATAGAGGCACTCCTTGGCGGTCCGGAATAAGCCGTGTGCGGCCCAGCTGCATGGGTTCGGAATCAGAGGCGGGAGCGGAGGCAGGAAGCGGGGCGGCCATTAGGGCTGGAACCCTCGGAGCTGGCAGAGCGGAGGCGCTAACAGGACTGGGGTTGGAGAGCTGGTTGCTCCTCTCGCGCCGTCTCTCTCTGAGCTGGCTGTCCAGCTTGATGGAGAGGGAGATGAGGGCATCCAGTGAGCTGGGCTCCTCCTTAGTTGCTAGCTCGTCCTTCAGCTGCTCAGAGAGGCTATGGATAAAAACAGCTTGTAAGGCAGAATCATTCCATCCCGAGCATGCGGCTAAGATCCGGAATTCGATGGAGTAGTCGGCTACACTTCGTAACCCCTGCTTGATGACCAGGAGCCGATTACCAGCCTCCCGAGTCTGAAGGGAATGATTAAAAACCTTCTTGAATTCTTCTAAAAATAAAATGTGAGATGAGAAGAAAACAGGTGAGCCCTCCCAAAGGGCCGTGGCCCATTCTAATACCCTGCCCCTGAGTAGGCCCATAATGTAATGAGTCTTGGCCTCGTCAGAAACATATGTGAGAGGTTTCCAGAAAAAAACAAGTGAGCACTGAAAAAGAAAGTTCTTACAGGTGAGGGGGTCTAATCCACAGGGCTGGGGGGTCAATGACGTGGGGTTCTTTGAGAGAAGGAGGGCAGACTGGCTCCATTGCAGGAGAAACAGGAACGGGGGTAGCAGCTGGGCCCTGGCAGCCAGTTAAACGAGATAGTTGAGTGGAAATGGCTGCCAGTTGAGATGAGATGTCATGTACTTGCCCAGTATGCATTGAAGAGTTGTCCATGAGGCCGCCCAGCAGCTGATCGTGCTTGCGCAGGCAAACCTCCTGCGTAGCGATGACGGCCAGATCTTTCTGTTACGGTGAGAGACTGTGGGACCAAGCAAACGGACACAGAGTTCTCAGAATCAAAAAAAGGGGGTTTATTGAACAGAGGTTGATCAAATCGTTCGTGGGCGCTCAGGGGCCGAGGAGGGTCCAGGTCGTGCCAGGGTCAGTTGGAAGCCACAAGGCAGAGCTGGGCTCAGGAACTGAAGAGGTGACAGGAACCAGGATCCTGGGGAACAGGTACACGGGTTAGCAGTTACTCAGAAGTAGCGCAAAGTTTAGTTTGAGGTTTCTCTAAAGCTTGGCCTGTACCACAGTGGGAACTGCAAAGATCTGGTGACGGAAGAAGCTCTGGGCCCTTTGTACCACTCCTGATAGCTGATGGCTCCCAGGTGTGTCCTCAGCCGCAGGTTCACCCTGGCACCACCCCTGAGTGGAGGAGGGAGAGAGGAGGGGGAAAGAGGCTGGCGGTGTACAGCAGCTGCTGTGACACCAGGGGGAGTAGGGAGAGACGGAGTGGAGGAAGGCTGGAGCTGTACAGCAGTGGCTGTAACAAGTACAACCAAAAACTGGTTCAAGATTAGCTCTGTTCTTCAACAGTCTTGGATGTTTTCCCACGATTCCTAGACATCACTGGCTTGGTAAGAAATACAATTAATTTTTAAAAAATGAATTGTCATTGAAAACTATACACTCTTATGTTGCAGAAGTATAAAAATGTATCTTGTTCTGTAGATTGACCAAGACTTCACCATTTGGTGGTTTGGAAAGGACGTGCTGAGCACATTTTTGGCTAAATGGTCTACTTTTTTCATACCTAAGATGCTGACAGACTGCAAAAGACTGACCTCAAATCAGCACATTAATGAGCTTTTGTCAGGTGGGTGTGGTTTGCTTTGTTCATTGTACATGTCCATGTACTTTTGTACACTTTTGTAAGTGTCTCAATTGTTTACTATGTATCTTATATACAGTATTTCTCCTGTTTTCCCCTAGGCTGGGACAGTGACCTGTCAAGCATTCTACTGCTGGTTCACCTGCTTCCCCCTACCTCCAAGGGCCACAGGAAGAGTGCTAAAATCATGGCCATTTTGTGAGATATTTGCAGGTATGCAAATAGTTATATTTATATATAGTTATATTTATACTGACGACCCTTTTTGTGTTGAAGCACTTTTTAATTGGCTTGGTGTGGCATATGAATGTAGTGGAACTACATTTCATGATTTTCTCATGATTCTTCTTTACATTTTGTTAAAGATGGGTGCCAGTGTTGAAACCTTCCTTGTGGGTGTGGAGCCGGGACAGCACTTTCTTCTGTGTGTTGGTGAAAACAGGAACAGCATCCAAAAATAATATGTCATCATTGACCAGAAGGCCATCCCTTGTAAGGCACAGACATCCCTGGCTGCTTTTGAAGAGCTTTTCAAAACACACTTAGGGTGAATTCCAGTTCCCCCCTTAACCCTCAATCTCAACCCTCAATCTCAAAATGCGCGCTCCCGCCAAGTGCAAGTGCTGTCCCAATTCTCAGAAACGTTAAGTTGAGGGGCAAGATTGAGGGCTGTATCGGCATTGTATTATCATTGAACCGATGTGAATGTTAAAGTTAGCACATATTTGCAGTCTATTCAATACAGTGATTCCCAAACACTGTACCGTGAGAAATCAGCAGACTGTGAGCTTCTGCAAGACGGGTGTAAATCCAAGATGGCGGCGCGCACATAGATAAATAAAAACAAGATTAAAACACTCCGCCTATTAACATTAACCAGAGCCTTAAAAAAGTCTGATCTAAAGTGGAACTGACAGCTCAAACCTGGAAGAGCTGGAGGACTACATCGACAAGTGCTTCGAGAGACTCACCATGGGAAAGCCACAGAAGACGTCGGCTGCCTCTCCCTCCCCGGGCAGCGAAAAAGGTGAAATCCTGGAATCGATTGAGCGGAGCCTCGCCAGCCTCGATGCCCGGGTGGCACTTGTTGAAATTCTGCATAGGGAATTTCAAGCACTGCGGGAGTCGCTTGAGTACAGCCAGCCCGAGACCGATCGTCGTGAAATTCGAACACTTCAAGCAGAAGGAACTGGTTAAGAGCCGCGGCAGGGGGACTGACTACAGCAGTAATGATCAGTTCCCGAGGGAGATCCTGGAGCGACGCCAAGCCCTGTTCCCGATCCGGAGAAAGCTGATCGATGAGGGATGCAGTGGTAATAACAGTGGATAAATTCTTTGTAAATGGGCACTTATATCGCAACGCAGAGGTAACGCCGTAGCTATACTAATACTTAGAATAACAAATATGATAGTATGAGTCACATATACATTCAGTCCTCCACCCCCCATCCTCCCACTTTCTATCTCATGTCAACTAACTGGCAACCCAGGTAATGCACACCCCGCATGCACCTACATGTTATGTCCTCCCTCCCCTCTCTTATTTCACCCTTGATGCATTTCTGGCTCTCACAACTTTTTCTTCTCTCTTCCTTCCCCTCCCCAACCCCCACAACACTCATTACACTCAATCCCTTCAGCCCACCTCTCCACCACCGGTGTCAGGCAATGTTCACATACACCGTACCATATCTGCCAGGAACATGTCGCACATGCACACATACTGGCATTGTGGCTAGGAAAATATCATTGATATACACAGACACACACTAGCGTATCTGACAGAGACATATCAGTCACACATGCGTGGGCTGGGGGCGAAGGCCAAACTGATGAAAATCTACAAGCAGACATTGTCTGACTACAGGAGACTCACCGAGCACACACAACCAATCTGCACTCACCACAATTCCCTCACTGTTACACTGCCAGTTACAACTCAAAACAGAGAGGAGTCGCAATTATGATTAATAAGAATGTCAAATACACTTATATAGACTCCATCCCGGACCCTGAAGGCAGATTCCCAATTTCTATATTTGATTATTAATGATATGAATATATGTATCGCAAGTGCATATGGACTGAATGTTGATGACCCCTCCTTTTTCCACAGTTTGTTCTCCTCACTTACTAACCACTCAGATAAGGTCATAATTATGGGAGGGGACTTCAATATTATTTATAACCCTGAACTAGATAAGCTCTGTAGATAAGCGCTGTAAGTTATCAACCTAACTGGCAGTCAACTAATATATTGAAGCAGTACTTGAGTGATTGTGGACTCTGCGATGCTTGGCGCTACTATAACCCCACGACCAGAGAATACACTTACTTTTCACCTGTTCACTGCTCACACTCCCGTCTAGATTACTTCTTCACTAGTGGAACGATTATGAAAGAAATTTCTGATCCCCAGATACACCCCATCACGATCAGCGATCATGCACTCGTTTCTCTGACTCTAATCAAAAAAGCCGCAATGCCACCAACCATGAACTGGAGACTGAACACATCATTGCTCAAAGACCAAGAATTCACAGATCTGCAGAGACTGTGCCTGGAGAACTTTGAACACAGCAATAAATCAGGCAAATTTTTAGCTAATCAGCTACGGGCTAACAAAGAGATGTCAAACATCACAGCCATCAAGGATCAATCAGGCAAGACCACACATGACCCTAAGGAGGTAAATTAAATATTTAAAAACCATTATGAAAACCTATACTCCTCACAGGGCGACCCAACAGACATAGAGGTAAATTCCTTCCTTGATGGAATAAACCTCTAAGCACCGAACAGATTGAGTCCATGGATGCTAACATCACCATGGCTGAACTCGAAGAGGCTCTCAAACACATGCCCAGAGGGAAAGCCCCAGGGCCAGATGGCTTTCCTGCTGAATTCTACCAAGAATTCTGGCAAACATTAGCTCATATCTTTATGAGAGTGGTAACAGACATACAAGCCACAGGCATGATACCATTTAATATGAACCATGCTAACATTACCCTCATTTTAAAACCAGATAAGGACCCCACACTAACATCCAGCGACCGGCCAATATCTTTAATCAACGCAGATCTCAAAATCACCTGCAAAGCTCTGGCTCGGACACTAGATGAAGTCACTCCCACCATCATACATCCCGACCAGACAGGCATTATCAAGGGTAGATAATCAGTTGATAACACACACAGACTAATCAACATAATTGATCTAGCAAGCACCAGCAATCTAAAAACAGCAATAATCTCCATAGATGCAGAAAAAGCCTTTGATAGAGTTAATTTGAAATTTCTGATACTCACATTGCACAAATTTGGTTTTGGCAACCAGTTCATTAACTGGATTAAAACACTATATAACTCGCATCAGTCAAAACCAACAATGAAATTTCTCCAGGCTTCTCACTGCAGAGAGATACCAGACAAGGATGCCCACTATCTCCAACACTCTTTGCATTATTTTGAACCCTAAGCAGCAGCGATTCGAAAAAACGAAAACATAAGAGGGATTCAGACTACCAACATGAACCATAAGATAAGTCTTTATGCAGATGATGTGCTACTTTTCCAGGAAAACTCCTGGCAAATTGACTAATTTACATCAACAAATGGTATACATCCAAACCAACAGAACACTCCTGGCTGGATATCGAACAGACTTTCTGCAGAAACATCAATGTCTCAGATCTGCCATTCATCAGCCCAACTATTAAACGACACAAATGTTTCAAAAGTATAAGCATAAACGCACACACACTTGTCGCCAACATTGACCAATCCATCTCACTCCCGACTTCAAAGTGAGAACAAGACCTAACACTCACCCCAGATAGAGCTTCTTGGTCCCAGTTTTGCAACAATGCATTTAAAATGACACAAAGCGCAAACCTGCAGCTAATACAATACAAAGTCATCCACAGAATACATTACAAAGGCCAAAAGATGTCCAGAATGGGTCTAGCGCCATCTGACACGTGCCAGCAGTGTACCAGTCAAGTCACTGACACTTATGTGGTTGTGCACCCTGGTGAATGTCTTTTGGCAAAATGTATGCCAAGGGCTCTCTGCATGTCTCGGCACTGCAATCCCTCTATCCCCATCACTATGTATTCTAGGAGATTTATCTCATACAACTCTGCAGGTATAAAACTCACATACACTTCTAACTACCCTAAGCATCGCAAAGAAAACAATTCTCCTGAACTGGAAATCCAAAGCGAATTTAAGTATCTCCCAGTACAACAACATACTACCCGAGCATATCTCTACAGAGAGAATGTCTCCATCCTCTCGAGATTTAATGGAAGAATTCAATAGCATATGGGCCCCTTTTATCCACCACTTCACACAGATGTGAGTGGGTGGCTTTGGCCGGGCCGCTCGTTCCTTGCAATGGGCGGGGGCAGGGTGGGGGATGTGGGTAGGCTCAGTGACCGGGGGGGCCCTAGAGCGGGGGCGGCTGGGTAGCGTGCGCCTGTCAGGGGGACTTTGCTCCTGCCAACGCGGGGGCCTGGGGGGGGGGGGGGGGGCCGGGGGGGGGGGGGGAAATCACTGGGCTGCCCTGGGCTGGGCTCTGGGTCTGTTGAGGCGGGGGCCCCGGGGCTGGGACTGCTGGGGGGCTGAGAAGATCCGCGTGGGACCTGCTCTCTCAGGGGCACGGCCTTCGGTCCCTGACCTTTGGGGTGGGTGGGGGGGGGGGGGGCTGGTACATGGGTGCAACGGGTGGATGTATCACAGGGGCTGGACTCGGGGGGGCAGTAGCCGGGGGGCCTTCCCCCCAGCTCTGGGACACGTCAGGTGGGGGTGTGAGCCTCAGCCGCCTCCGACGACATGGCCCGGCTCTCAGGTGCAGGCCCTGGTCACACTACACATCAAACACCATAGAGTCCAGGGGCGGCGCTGCATGGACGGGCATGTTGGGGAGGACTATTTAACAGTAGCCCTACCCCACACTGTGCCCACCAGCAGAGCTGTCTCTGTATTTTTAATTGCACTGTAGTCACTTAGGCCTTGGGGACGAGCCAGGAGACCCAGCTGTCAAACAGCAGTGGGGGTCTCCTGACAACATCATCCCAATTATAACTACACTTTAGAAAACACAAACCCACCACCCCATATCCACACCCACACACAGGTTGGGCACAGCAGCTCTGAAGGTCTGCAGGCTCCCCCCTCCCGCACCTTTGCCCTACCGCTGACAGGGTGAGACCAGTAGGTCGGGGGACACTCTGTGATGCCCCCGTGGCGGGGGTGAGTGAACTCCTTGCTCACAGTACATGAGCACCATCGTAGAGCACAACCCCCTAATAAAGTTTGAAATAACAGGAAGGAGACACTTTTGTGTATACTCCGCCTGTTAGAGCAAAAAAGCTGTCAGGCACTGTGGGGCATCAAGGCCAATACTTAATGCCAAATTGCTGGACAGGACAGGTTTAAAAAAAAAAAAAATCATCAGTGTGCCACGGAAGATCATTCACTTTCACCCGTTGTTCTGTGTTCGATCCGCAGCTGAAGCTTCGACTCCAGTCAGACTGCTTCTGAAACGTCTGAATCCGGCGCAGCGCTCCGCTTCCCTAAAATACGGGCTGTTTATTTCCATCCATCCACAGCGCAGCTCAGCTCAGCTCTGCTCTGCGTCTGGTTGGACGTGGAACCAGGCAGAGTCCCTGGCGTGGTCGCTCCACTGGCGGTGGGACAGAGGGGTAGTGTGCGCAGTTTAGTGACAAGCTGCATGATGCCCCCACAGTTTGAAGACGGATCTGCATTTAAGAGGTGTCCCATTTCTAAGTCACAAAACAGCCCTCAACACTTGGTTTTGAGGGTCACTCAGATTAAGGGTTGAGCTTGAGGGTTAAGGGGGGAATTGGAATTCACCTTTAATCTTCAGTGTCAACTACCATGAATCCCTTACCATGAAAATGTATACTATACGTTCATCCAAACCACAGTTTTTAACATAGATGGGGGAAGTGCCAAGGAAAGTCCCAGAGTCAAGGAATTGGGAGCAGGATTTTTGCACTATGCTTGAAGTGAAAAGTATCCTTGGATACGAATATTTTTCTTTGTTACATTTGTACACCACACAATAGTTCTGCACTGTTTCATCAGCATTTAAGACTACACCACACTCCATATCCTGGAAAGATGTTATGTTTGAAATGTGGATAGCTGGGATGCCCAGCCTAAATGACTTCCGCCCGGTGGCTCTCACATCAGTTGTAATGAAGTGCTTTGAGAGACTTATTAAGGATTTCATCTGCGCTTCACTACCAGATTCGTTGGACCCCCTACAGTTCGCCTATCGGCCAAACAGGAGTACTGAGGACGCCATCAACCACGTCCTACACTCTACTCTCTCCCACTTGGATAGCGGTAACGGGAACTATGTGTGAATGCTGTTCATTGACTACAGTTCTGCATTCAATACCTTGGTTCCCCGCATTCTGACGACGAAGCTCAAAGGCCTGGGGATTAACTCAGCGTTGTGCTCCTGGATCATGAGCTTCTTGACAGAACGACCTCAGGTGGTGAGAATGGGGAAGTACACCTCCAGCCCCCGCACCCTCAGCATCGGCTCGCCACAGGGGTGTGTCCTGAGTCCCCTGCTCTACTGCCTCTACACCCATGACTGCAGCGCCAACCACCCCTCCAACATCATCGTGAAGTTCGCGGACGACACAGTGGTATTAGGCCTAATCTCCAACACCATTGGGGAAGCAGCCTATCTGAAGGAAGTGGAGGAACTGTCGACGTGGTGCAAAGACAACAACCTTCAACTTAACGTTGATAAAACAAAGGAGATGGTTGTTGACTTCAGATGCAGCAGTCGGAGGAGCCAGCCCACTCCATTAAAAATCTTTGGTACCCCAGTGGAAAGAGTGAAAGTCTACAGGTACCTTGGTGTCCACATCACCGAGGACCTCACCTGGACCACACACATCACCACCCTGGTCAAAAAAGCCAGGCAGCGATTGTTCTTTCTTAGACGGTTAAGGAAGTTCAACATCTCTACATTGCTGCTACGGACATTCTATATCTCCACCATTGAGTCAGTGCTCACAGGGAGTATCACTGCCTGGTATGGTAACTGCTCGGACAGGGATAGGAAAGCTCTGCACAGAGTGATACGCTGTGCGGAACGAACATGCAGAACTTCTCTGCCCTGCCTGCAGGACACCTACACCAAGCGGTGTACAAACAGAGCACTGAAAATCATCAGGGACAAACACCACCCTGGTCATGGACTGTTCAGGTGGCTGCCGTCCGGTAAGCGCCTCCGCTCATGTAGAGCCAGAACTGAAAGGCTGAGGAGGAGTTTCTTCCCTCAGGCCATAAGGACTCTGAACTCTGCTCCCCCCACACAACCCCTCAGCCCCGCCCCTATACATACACACACTCACTAACCCTTTGCATTTACCACTTCAATACAACTTTAATACTTCTGCTCTCTGCTCAGGTCAAACTGCTGTGCTGTATCATATTCATATATATGCAGTGATATTTTCTGATGCTGCTGCTACTTATTCTATTTTACTTATTTTATTTTATTTTGTGTATATTGTTTATATTCTTTAGGCTACTCGTTTATATTAGGTTATATTTTATTTTATTCTATTTTCTATTTAATTTTAATTTGTTTTATTCCATCTTTGCACAATTGTGAGCTACCGCACCTTCATTTCACTGTCATTGCCTGCAATGTCATGTGACAAATAAAGCTTCTTGATTCTTGATTCTTGATTCTTGATGTTGTTTATTATTTTGTACTTATGGTTTTCAAGAAGAATCTTGTTCATTTCCATAAAGATGTTGCTTCAACAAATGCATTTTACAATGTGGATACTCAGAATGAAGTTGGTGAGCCCAACGGACTCACGTGTGCTTCTGTTGTAGCACAGTTACAAGCAGCTGAGAGCACAGTCCTGGCAATGGTGGGTTCCATGGTGCCTCTTGTAAATGACATTCAAAAGCAAGCAAGAGAGGCAGTTCTGAACTGCGCTAAAGAAATTCAAGGCACAGATTTGGAAAAGAAAGTGGAAAAGTGTTTTGATCAACTAGAAAATCCTTTCTCAACTTTATACACAAGAGGCAGACGACAGAAGTTCTTTGAGGAAAAGTGGGAAATTGTTGAGCCTGTTGAATTATGTTCCTGGGGTGCAGTTTGATATCCTTAGAGATCAAAGAACAGGAGTTTATAGTCAGGTCCCTGTAACAGATACACACAAAGAAGGCATTTATAAAGACATATGTGATGGTTCATTCTTCAAGAGTAACATTTTGTTTTCCAAATAAAAAACATGCTCCACAGATTCAACTTTGTTTTGAGTTTGACACAGCAAATGCCTTGGGTTCAAAGAAAGGGATTCACAAAGTTGGTTGTGTTTACCTTAAATTGCGGAACCTCCCCCCAAAATATAATTCTGTGTTAATGAATATACATGTTGTGGCGCTCTTTCATTCACAAGACCTGAAGACCTGCAGATTTGATGGCATTCTTAAACCCCTTGTTGATGATCTCAAAATACTAAAGACAGGGTATTGAGGTGCCCTTCTCAGACTCACCATTGCTTGGTTGTGTTATACAAGTGACAGGTGACAATCTAGGTTTACATGGACAGTTTGGCTTTGTTGAGTCTTAAGTGGTGCATATTTCTGTAGATTTTGTTTGAAGGATAAGTCACTGTCTTTACTGAAGATCATCCTGGCATTTTTTTTTTGCAGCGTGAACACTCTTATTTTGATGATCATTTCAATGCATACTGTATTGATGAGAGAGCAGATTATTTTCTGTTTTTGTAATTCAGACAAACAGATTTCAAAAAGAGATGTGTGACAAAATATACGTTGTTGTTGTGTTAATATACCTTGAACACTGTTGAAACAACATCCTGACAGTGTTAATTTAGTGTGTTAACACTACACACTAGTGTACACAATTGTATTAGGTGAATTAAACACTTGTGTTAAATTTCAACTACTTAGAGTGTTCTTTCAACTCTGTCATGTTTAACTCTCCCAAAAATGTTGTTTTAACCCAATCTAGAGTGGACCAGTACAAACTTAATTTCAACTCTCTAGGAGTTCATTCATTCATTCATTTATTCAATTTTATTTGTATAGCGCCAAATCATAACGGACATTATCTCAAGGCACTTTGCATAGACGGTCAAATCAGTATTGTAAACACAGAAAGACCCAACAATTTCCACAATGAGCAAGCACTATTGCGACTATGGAGGAAAAACTCCCTCATTAACAGGAAGAAACCTCCAGCAGAATCAGGAAAAAGAGGGGGTAAGGGGGGATTTGCTGTGCACACATTACGTAAAGAGTAATAAACAAGTAATGGACAATATAACCCGAGGTAGTGAGATCAGAAGTTTGTCCTTTGTCCTTTTTTGATGGGAGCGGTCTCCTCTTGGCCCGACAGTCTTGACTGGGGGCCGGAGGGGGGCTTGCTCCCCAGCACGATCCACACGTGGTGACAGGCTGAGAGGACCCAGAGATCTCTGTACCTTTAAATAATTCTATAGAAATTAAAACATTTTTATGATCACCCCAACTTAATATATTGTTTATTGTCTCACCCTTCCTGAACACTGGGCGAGTTCGGTGCCCGAAGCTGAGGGCAGCTACAGAAGCTGAACAGTTTATGGGTGTGTCACTGTGGTGGTGCAATTGACTTTACAGCACTGGGGAAGAAACTGAGTCTAACAGCGTATGTTGATGTTCCTGTACCACTTTCCTGATGGCTGCGGTGTAAACAGTCCATATCCTGGGTGGGTAGGATCTGACGCAATGCGTCTTGCTCTCTTCTGAACTCTGGAGGTTTCGAGTGAATCCAGGTCAGGCATGCCCACAATCCGTCGTGAAGTTCTCGCCACCTGGGCTAAGTCCTTTCTGTTTAGCAGACGCAGGATGTTCTCTATTGTTTCCCTGAGGAGTTGAGTCTTCCTGTCTTCCTGGACCTTCCTATTGTCGACTATTAGGACTTTTCCACCAAACTGGTGCTAGTGCTTGTTCCAGGCTAGTGCCTAGTCTGGAACGGGTTCTTTCTGTTTCCACCAACAAAGAACTGGCTCCAGGTGCTAAATGCCGGTGGTTAGCAGGCACCAGCTCTTTGCTGGGCCAGAGTGAAGCACCAACTGCATCGGGAGGGTGGGGGCGGGGTGGAGTTATCCTGGCAATCATGAAGCAGTTATAAAGCGGCCGAACAAGTCATCTGATGTCAGAATTTCTCATTCAATTGTAAACATGAAAAGAGTGGAAACTGAAGCAGCCGTAGTCAGAGGAGGAGACCCGGTGCTTCTGTGGTCATCCAGAGAAATATGGGGGAAATTATACAGAGCCTCACGGACCAAACTGGTGTATGAAAAGCTCCAGTGCTTGACGGCTGCAGCGCAATATGAGCGCAGTGTCTCACATTTCCAGAATAAACTCTGAAAGTTAAAAAAGGAGTTTGGGGATGGCTGCTGATGCAGTAACTTATTGACGTTTTATGGTGATGCAATGACGTGGCTCCAACTTGGCTCCATGCTGATGGAAAACCAAACTGGTTCTTAGGAAGAACAGTATTAGAATGAACTAAGCACTAGCACCGAACTAGGACCTGATTCTTTTCGTCAAAAAGCCCCATATGACCCCCTTGGTCTTTGGTACAAGACTGTTGCTGGAACATCACTGTGCTGGGTGCTGGACCTCCTCTCTGAAGTAGCCCATCACATTGGCAAATTTCACAGCAATGCTGAAGGAGTGGTTAGTAGAGCAGTGTGTCAAGAGGGCAGTGCTGAGCACACAGCCCTGTGGCGTGCCAGTGTTGAGGATCAGTGGGAAAGAGGAGGCACAGTGATGTAGACACTCCCAGGTTGTGGAGCTTCAGGGTCAGCGTATTTGGGAGAATGGTGTTGAAGGCTGAACTGAAGTACACAAATAACATCCTCTCATGGATGTTAGGTGTCAGGGTGTCAGAGCAATGGGGCGGTAATCGAATAAATAGACCAACTCCATCAATGACATGAGAGCCATGGCCAGTTTTTTGACATTCCAAATGTCTCAGTTGGTGTGGATTATAGAGATTAGAGACATACTGGTGTAACCCAGGTTAATATGGCCACAAATAAATAGATAAATAAAAAGAAGGCCAAATAAATACATTCAAAGTTAAATAGATAAAAAGTAAATCCATAAACATGAAATAACCAAATTAAACCGTATCTAATATTAGGGCAAATGTATAATGTATTTCAGTATGATTTATTCTATTAGTTTTTATTATTTTTATTTTTTTATTATTGCCCCTTGGAATATGTAAAATTGTTTTTTATTTTGTATCCGGGTGATTACGGGGTCAGAGGCGACAGCGAATGGGGGGGGGCACTGGTAGAGAGAGTAGCGAGAGAGCGAGACCTGCAGGAGGAAAAGGAGAGCACGACGGAAAAACTAAATAGTATAGTAAGAGGAAGAGATTTTGTCCCGGGAGATAATTATTATTTTCCTTTTTGAGATCTGGGGTTATATTATTTTTTTTTTTTACCGCCGCGAAACTCGGTTGTAAGCTAGGAAAAACTTTGGAGGGTGTCGGCAACGATCACCCCGCACGTGCTGGAAAACCATGATGGCGAGCCACCCACAGTAGAGCTGCGATGGAGCGGCCTCGGTAAACGGACTTTCGCTCCGAAGACACGGGATTCGGGTAGGACGTTCTGCAACACGCCGAGGAGCTAATTTGATATTAATTGAACTGATGACCCACACACGGTGTGCGGACAGTGAACTGAACTAATTACTCACACACGGTGTGAGTGTAGAGACTTGATTTATTTTTTTTATTTCTGATTGAATACTGGAATTGTATTGAGTGTGTTGTGTATTTGATATTGATTTTGGATCTGTTCTGTGTCTGAGTTAACCTCATATTATCGGTCAGGTAAGAGTTGGGGTAAATTAGAATTGAGCACTGACGGAGAAAAGAAAGGCCTAAATATTAGAAAAAAAGAGAGAACCTTGTTTAAAGTATATATTGAACCAATTTTGTTTACTTATTATTTTCTACATCATATGTGAATGTTTTATATATATATGTTTTTATTTGCATTCATATAAAATATTGCCGGCATTTCAATCTATGTGTCTGTGGTCTTGATTTGGCATTAATTTGTTATCAACTGCTCCTCCGAACCTAGAGCACAAACAAAGCAACTGGTAAGACCATGAGTGCTACAAAATTGGCGAGCCAACCAGGAGCAGTTGTTATTTAAATTAAAGGAAGTAAATTGGGAACGAAATTTCAGACCACATAGACCTAAATTAGTAAAGTCCGGCAATTATGGAAATAGTGGATAGAGAAAACATTAAAGTACCTAACTCAGTTATTGTTAGTGGACTTACTGACACAGAGTTTGATGAGGATTTGACTGACTTTTTGAACAAGTATGGACGCATTGCCAGAGTAGTCAGAGTGGATGACCCTCAGTCTCCATATCACAGACATGCCATTATAGAATATGAAAGTGGATCTGCAGTGAACGCTCTGGAGCCTGTGCTTCCATATAGTTATGAGAGTCCCAGCCAAGTCACATATCAAATCCGAGCCCTGTCAAGTGCATATGTTCCGATTGTGACCGGTAGCGCCACCCAGAGCTTTTTGAGTGAACTACATAAAATTGCTAAACTGAGTGGTAGCTCCTTTGAAGAAATTCTGCAAGAGCAATTAGTTAGGTGCAGTGTATCAGCAGCTGATACAGAGCCCAGGAGAGAATCTGTCACAGAGTCTGCCACCACAGGGACCCACAGGTAACTCACCAGGTTTCAACAGCTAGGACAATCAACCTGGATGGATCTTCTCTGGGTGCTCTGGAGTTCAAATCAGCCAGCCAGACTAAGAGGACTGAAACCCCTTGTGTTCCCCAGGGTTATGTTAATCCCCCAGAGGTGCAACGAGTGGTTGTGGAACACATAGCGAGGAGCGAAGCTTCACCTTCACAAATGAATGTGTCACTCAGGCTTAGGAGTTTCTCTGGAAGAACTCCTTGCCCTAGTCATGAAGCGGACTTTGACACATGGCGAAACAGTGTTGAGCTCATTTTGCAGGACACAGCCATATCAGACCTACAGCGTTCACGGAAAATTTTAGACAGCTTAGTTTCACCAGCGTAAAACCTTTAGGCCCACAAGCCTCACCTACAGCTTATCTTGAACTATTAGACTCAGCTTTTGGAACTGTAGAGGATGGTGATGAGCTCTTTGCCAAGTTCCTTAACACACTCCAAGATGCTGGAGAGAAGCCGTCCCATTATCTACATAGGCTTCAGACATCTCTTGCTAAAGCACTGAAAAGAGGTGGTGTTTCTTCCACTGATGCTGATCGACATCTTTTACGTCAATTCTGCCGAGGATGCTGGGACAATGTGTTAATAGCTGATCTTCAGCTTGAGCGTAAAAGAGACTCTCCACCTCCGTTCTCTGAGCTGCTGTTACAGTTACGGGTAGAAGAGGATAGACACATTGCAAAAGAAACCCGAAAAGCTCACTTGAAAATGACAGTTCATTACAGAATGACTTCACTGAAATGAAGAAACAAGTCACTGAGCTGCAAAGTCAACTCACCCGACTAAAGACACAGAAAGCGGAGTCAAATGTGTCTTCTCAGGACGCTGAGGTTGCGAAATTAAAGAGACAGGTTACTGAGCTTCAGAGCCAGCTCACCAGCACAAAACCCCAGAAACATTCTAAGATAAGAACCAGTGTGACTAAAAACAGTGTGCAGCCTCCAGTTAAGCCCAAAGTGGCTGAAACTTCTCTCTCTGCAGACCATAAGCTCATTGGCAGACCAAAGCCATGGTACTGTTTTCAGTGCGGAGAGGATGGCCATATTGCAACTGCATGTCCTAATGATCCAAATCCACCACTAGTGGCAGCGAAGAGGAAGCGACTAAGGGAGAAACAGTCTCTGTGGGACAGTCAGAATGGGACAGCCTGCCCCCAATCTTTAAACTACGGCCAGCCCTCATTGTGGGACAAATGAGAGCTAAAGACAGTGATGACAGTCCCCTTTTTCATGATAAATGCAAGGCCAAGGAGAAGTTTTCACACACAAGATCTACTGCTGTGAGAATACCTGAAGGCCTGATAGGAGCCAAGTACACTTCTCATGTACTCATCAATGGACAGGCCTGTAATTGCCTTCTTGATACAGGATCGGAGGTAACTACAGTATCGCAGTCATTCTATACCAGCAACCTCTCCCACTTAGATATGCACCCCCTGAATGAGTTGTTAGAAGTAGAGGCTGCAAATGGTCAAACTGTCCCTTATTCAGGTTTCATAGAGGTAGACATCACCTTTCCAGAATACTGTTTTGGCTCTGAAATCACCTTGTCCACATTTGCCTTAGTTGTCCCAGACACACAGTCTAATGTGCAGTCCACACTCTTGATAGGCACCAACACCTTGGATTTGGTGTATGAGGATTATGCCATGACAAACACAGATCCCCAAACCCTCTCATATGGCCACAGTGTTGTTCTGAAAATAATGCAACAGAGAAATAAGCAAAAAGAGAACAGTAGCCTAGGGTTAGTGACACTATCCGGAAAAGACCCTGAAGTTGTCCCTGCTGGTCAAAGCCATGTCTTGGAAGGGTCAATTCATGTTAACAGTCAAACGTCAGACAGGTGGGTTGTAATTGAACCTCCTTCAACATCATCTCTGCCTGGAGGTCTGTTAGTTACAAGTAGTTTACTTAGTCTTCCTGGTAATACATCTCAAAGATTACCAGTAGTACTGCGCAATGAGAGCGAGCATGACATAACTATCCCAGCAAAGAGTGTCATAGCTGAAATCCATGCTTTGCAGGGCATAATCTCGGATGGGAAGAACCCTATTAGTGCAGCACAGTCAGGCAGTTCTCCAAAATTCCCTGAAACTTCAGAGTTGAACTTTAACTTTGATGGCTCTCCACTTCCAGCCGAGTGGAAAAAAAGAGTGGAGAAAAAGCTAAATGCCATGGCCGAGGTGTTTGCACATCATGATTCTGACTTTGGTCGGACAGACAAAGTTAAGCATCAAATCAAGTTGAGTAATGAAACCCCCTTCAAGCATAGGCCTCGGACCATACGTCCACAGGATCTTGATGCCGTGCGGAGACACCTGCAACAGCTGTGTGAGGCAGGTGTAATCCGGGAGTCTGAATCATCTTTCTCTTCACCCATAGTGGTGGTTAAGAAGAAGAATGGAGACATAAGACTTTGCGTGGATTATCGGAAACTAAATCTACAAACTATTAAAGATGCGTATGCTCTGCCTAACTTGGAGGAGACTTTCTCTGCACTCACAGGATCAAAGTGGTTCTCTGTGCTGGACCTCAAGTCGGGATACTACCAGATCGAGGTAGATGAGGCTGACAAACACAAAACCGCCTTCGTATGTCCATTGGGGTTCTGGGAATTCAATAGGATGCCACAGGGCATAACAAATGCTCCTAGCACATTTCAAAGGTTGATGGAGAAGTGCATGGGAGATATCAATCTAAAAGAAGTCTTGGTGTTTTTAGATGACTTAATAGTTTTTTCTGAGACGCTTGAAGAGCACGAAAGCCGCCTCATCCATGTTCTCAACCGTCTCAAAGAATATGGGTTGAAACTGTCCTTGGAAAAATGTAAATTTTTGGAAAAATGTAAATTTTTCCAAACATCAGTGAAGTACTTAGGACACATTGTGTCCCAGTATGGTGTTGAAACAGACCCCCAGAAGGTTGAGGCTCTAAAGACCTGGCCAAGTCCAAAAAACCTTAAAGAGTTGCGTTTGTTGTGCATCAACAGTATATCGGCCTCGCACAGGTACCAAAATGTTAGGGTTATGCTCTTAAGTTTGGTAACTTAAACAATGTGCTTGGTTTTAATGAATAAATTAAGCTATCAGTAAAATATTACTTAATATTAATATTAAAAATATTAATATGCGATAATAATTTACATTTATAAAAGAGAAATCGGGGCACCACCCTTCAAAGGAAGGGAAAGATAGCTTATTTATTAATCAATAGTCTCATATGATTGTTAACTACCAATTTGGAAGTCTGATTAATAATTCAATTAATAACTATAATCAAATTTACCACACTAATAGTTAGCAAGGTTGAAGGATGTGGAGTTCTTTTACAACGTAGAGGTTGGCAAGATTCACTTTTATACAATATTAATAAAGAGTTGTGTTTAAAAATAAACATTTATTAAGAACATAATAAAAATCTAAACACACGAACTACAAAGGGATATACGTACTATGTACAGGTGTGTGAGTATGCGTGCGTGCGCATGTGTGTGTGTGTGTGTGTGTGTGTGTGTGTGTGAGTGTGAGTGAGTGAGTGATTCAAAATGGCTGCTGGCCACAGAAAAGACAATGGGCCCCCTGGAGTGATGGGGACCCTGTGACTGAGATCACGTGTGATAAGGGTGGAGATGACCATGTGATGTGTTGGTGCTCAGGTCAAAGAAAGGAGTTAGATGCATGCACGGTGAAGAAACAGCATAACAGAACTAACATCGACTTTCGAATAACACGCTACCAAATATCACAGCTTCAAGTCAACTCGGACATCAAATGAAAGAAGAGGGTTAACAGTTCTTAGCTTAGCCTAGTGTAATGCTAGAGCGATCGGTTCTTTGTTTAGCCCAGTTGCCTTAAACTAATCAGTTCTTTGTTTAGCCCAGTTGCGTTACCCGTCCATGGAAATGGAAGATGATCCTTTGGAGGTGCTGGTTGAAGTCCAGTGGAGTGGTTGCTTGGTTGGTGGTTCCTGTTGGTTGCGGGTCAGACCTTGTGTCGTGACCGGTCGTGCTGGAGTTCTTAGGCAGGCTCTCGCGTCGCTGCCTTTGGATGGTTTCAGCAGGCTACTCTGGGCAGGCCTGCATGGAGTTGAAGAGCTTCTACCGACTCCTCCAGGAGTGGAGAGGAGGCCGGGAAGAGAAGCAGTTGAGAGAGCTGCTCCCTTGAGGGAGAGCTTCTTGAAGAGAGATTCCGGAGCTGAGAGTTTCCTTCTCTGAGAAGAGAGCTTGAGCTTCCCCCTTGAGGGAAAGCTAGCTTCTCCCTTGAGGGAGAAGTTTCAGAGAGCGAGAGGAGGAGGAAGACCTGGGCTTTTATGGGCTTTGTGACCTCATAGGTCAAAGGGCACACATTGACCAATAGTTGATGAAGTTCCCTCAGGACAGGGTTTGTCACCTAGGTGTGAAGTCCCAACCCCCCCTCAGTCGGGGGTTTCTGGAAGCATTCCTTTGTCTTCCAGAGCAGGAGAAGCCATGTGGTCAGGCTTTACGACACGCATGTAGGCCCAACTATGGTTCACAAATACCAAGGCCCAACACGTTCGTTCTTGGGTTTTGCCGGTTACTATCGGAGGTTCATTCAAGATTATTCCAAGATAGTTAAACCGTTGAATGACCTCACTGCTGGGTACCCACCACTTAGGAAGAGCAGTAGATGGAAAGAGAAGGGTAGTCAGTATTTTCAGCCAAACGAACCTTTTGGTGGAAGGTGGACAGACAGTTGTCAACAAGCTTTTGAAGCCATTATTGACAAACTCACCACAGCCCCAGTGTTAGGCTTTGCTGACCCCAAACTGCCGTATGTATTACACACAGATGCCAGCACAACAGGGTTAGGAGCAGCTCTCTATCAGGAGCAGGAAGGGAAGATGCGTGTGATCGCATATGCTAGTCGTGGGTTGTCAAAGAGCGAATCTCGTTATCCAGCTCATAAACTTGAGTTTCTTGCACTCAAATGGGCTGTAACTGAGAAATTTAGCGACTATTTGTATGGAAGTTCTTTTACAGTGCTCACAGACAGCAATCCACTAACTTACATTCTGACCACAGCTAAATTAGATGCAATGAGTTACCGCTGGTTGTCTGCCCTGTCAACCTTCGAATTCCAACTTCAATACCGAGCAGGGAGACGCAACCTTGATGCTGATGGTCTTTCACGACGCCCCCATGCAGAACCTGTCAATGATCAGGTTTCTCAGAAAGAGGAGGAGCGAATTCGCCAATTTATACAACACCACTTGCCTGAGTCTGATGATTTTGCTCGAGTCTCACATAACACTGTTTCAGCAGTCTGTGAAAAGCATTTGGTCTGCTCACCTGTAAATACAGATGGAAATATTCCCATTATTCCTCTTGTAACATCTCTTGCTATGTCAGCAAAAGCCATTCCAGATAGCTTTGAGCAGTACGGTGGGTTTCCTGTCATTCCCAGCATATTGGAAGAGGATTTGAAGCAAAAGCAGAGAGCAGATCCTGTTGTCTCTTTAGTCATCCATCAGTTGGAGACAGGTGAAACTCCTCCTCCAACGGTAAGGAAGGAACTGCCAGAGCTTTCAATCCTTCTGTGGGAAATGACTAAACTGGAACTCCAGAATGAAATCCTCTATAGCAGGGGTCACCAACGCGGTGCCCGCGGGCACCAGGTCGCCCGTAAGGACCAGATGAGTCGCCCGCTGGCCTGTTCTAAAAATAGCTCAAATAGCAGCGCCAACCAGTGAGCTGCCTCTATTTTTTAAATTTTATTTATTTATTTATTTATTTAGCTATTCTTATTTAAATCACACTTACATGTAACTTACAAATGAGAATATATATAAACACTTAAAATGTAAAGTGTTTTTTGTGTTTAATATAAATGAACTCTGACCTAGTATAGTTGAAAGGTCGCAGACACGGACGCAGCGAATGTGAGGAGAAGAGTTACCCCAAAAAATGTCAGAAAAAAGAAAGAAAACATATCATTTTCACGACGAATGGGAGGTAGAGTTTTTTTTTACAACTGTGAAAGGATCCTGCGTCTGTTTGATTTGCGGGGCAACTGTGGCAATAGCAAAGCGGCACAATGTGGAGAGACATTTCACTACGTGTCACGCAAGCTACCATGCTAACTACCCACCGGGCAGCGCACTGCGCGCAGCAAAAGCCGGCGAGTTAAAGGCAGCTTTGTGCAAACAGCAGTCTTTTTTCACTAGACCGGTTAAAAACTCCCAAAAAGCAACCGAAGCCTCGTTTAGAGCTACGCAATTCTTGATGAAGAAAAAGAAGGCATTTACAGACGGGGAGGTTGTCAAAGAAGCAATGATGATAATTGCTAAAACTATGCTTGAAGACGAGAAGTATGGAACCGATGTACTCAACAGTTTCTCCGATGTTCAACTCGGGGCAACTACAATGGTAAGAAGAGTGTCGGCGATGTCTGGGAACTTGACCGACCAGCTGGACCGTGATCTGGCGAGGTGCCGGTGGTTCAGCATCCAGTGTGATGAGTCGGTGGACAGCAGCAGTACGGCGCAGCTGATGGTCTTTATCCGGATGGTGTTTGATGATTACCGTACCATCCCAGGGGGAACCCTGTAGAAAGGTTTAACAGGACACTTCTCAGTATGCTTGGTACACTTAAAACTGAGGATAAAACTCACTGGCGAGATTTTGTGAAACCGCGAGTACATGCATATAACTGTACGAAACATGAAACAACAGGTTTCACGCCCTATGAACTCATGTTTGGGCGGCAACCTCGGTTGCCTATTGATCTGGCCTTCAATGTTCCACTGAACCATAACCATCAAAAATCTCACTCCCAGTATGTCCAGTCTTTGAAAACCCATCTTCAAGAGAGTTACCAACTAGCTACTAAAACAGCTGCCAAGGCTGCTGAGAGGAACAAAATCAGGTTTGACCGACACGTGACTGAATCCACCTTAGATGTAGGTGATCGTGTGTTAGTGAGAAACGTTCGCCTCAGAGGAAAACATAAGCTGGCTGACAAGTGGGAATTCATTGTCCATGTTGTAGCCAATAAGAAAGGAGACCTTCCAGTTTATACAGTCAGGCCAGAAGACAAAGATGGTCCTCTCAGAACTTTGCACAGAGATCTCTTGTTACCATGTGGATTCTTACCAGCTTTTGAAGAAGAACCTCCTGCTGTGTCAACCAAACCACGAAGGCCAAACACACGTCAGCACCCAGCCATTGACTCTGATGAGCAAGGGCCAGAGTTTGACTCGGAAGAAGAGGAAGATTATCAGCCATATTCCTTTCAAGATTCCGTCTTGAGAACCACAAGGTCCACTCAGGAATATGATGTGATCATGTCTCCACGGGAGCAGTTCCATTGTTCCGTTGAGCAAACGGTTTCTGACAGCGCTCCAGAGACATTTGTTGAAACTCCGCCTGGAAATTCAACAAGACTGGAGGGACAGTATTCACATGAAGTGGAACCCACATCCACCTGTGACAAAAACCTACCTGGACCAACATCAGATCAACCTCTGGAAGAGACGGAACCTGTAACAGTTGCAGATGAAGATGTAGTAGAAGTTCTGAGCGACCAGAGTACAGGGAGATGTAGCGAATGTGTTCCTATCACTCATCAGCCTACAGCAAGGCATGATGAGAGTGAAGTTAAGACACAGTGTACACTGAGGAGATCCTCAAGACCAAAAGATAAGCCAAAGAGACTGACATATCCTGAGTTAGGAAACCCTCTAGTGACCATTGTCCACTCCCTATTTCAAAGTTTGAGCACAGCTATCACTGACTCCCTTGTAGAGCCCAGTTTGACTCGACTACCTGACCTTGAGATAGTGTAATCTGACAGTACTATGCAAAGGGACTTGCATAAAGTTTAGGGGGGAGGGTGTAACCCAGGTTAATATGGCCACAAATAAATAGATAAATAAAAAGAAGGCCAAATAAATACATTCAAAGTTAAATAGATAAAAAGTAAATCCATAAACATGAAATAACCAAATTAAACCGTATCTAATATTAGGGCAAATGTATAATGTATTTCAGTATGATTTATTCTATTAGTTTTTATTATTTTTATTTTTTTATTATTGCCCCTTGGAATATGTAAAATTGTTTTTTATTTTGTATCCGGGTGATTACGGGGTCAGAGGCGACAGCCAATGGGGGGGTGCACTGGTAGAGAGAGTAGCGAGAGAGTGAGACCTGCAGGAGGAAAGGAGAGCACGACGGAGAAACTAACTAGTATAGTAAGAGGAAGAGATTTTGTCGCGGGAGATAATTATTATTTCCTTTTTGAGATCTGGGGTTATATTATTTTTTTTTACCGCCGCGAAACTCGGTTGTAAGCTAGGAAGAACTTTGGAGGGTGTCGGCAACGATCACCCCGCACGTGCTGGAAAACCATGATGGCGGGCCACCCACAGTAGAGCTGCGATGGAGCGGCCTCGGTAAACGGACTTTCGCTCCGAAGACACGGGATTCGGGTAGGACGTTCTGCAACACGCCGGGAGCTAATTTGATATTAACTGAACTGATGACCCACACACGGTGTGTGGACAGTGAACTGAACTAATTACTCACACACGGTGTGAGTGTAGAGACTTGATTTATTTATTTATTTTTTATTCTGATTGAATACTGGAATTGTATTGAGTGTGTTGTGTATTTGATATTGATTTTGGATCTGTTCTGTGTCTGACTTAACCTCATATTATCGGTCGGGTAAGAGTTGGGGTAAATTAGAATTGAGCACTGAAGGAGAAAAGAAAGGCCTAAATATTAGAAAAAAAGAGAACCTTGTTTAAAGTATATATTGAACCAATTTTGTTTACTTATTATTTTCTACATCATATGTGAATGTTTTATATATATATGTTTTTTATTTGCATTCATATAAAATATTGCCGGCATTTCAATCTATGTGTCTGTGGTCTTGATTTGGCATTAATTTGTTATCAACTGCTCCTCCGAACCTAGAGCACAAACAAAGCAACTGGTAAGACCATGAGTGCTACACTAGTCTTCTGAATCATATACGAGACAGGACATACTGAAATCCATCGAAAAGAAGCATAGTTTGAAATTCAAAATAGGGAACTAGCGTGGTAAACTAAGAAGAGTATACTGGACTCTGATAAATGTTGGGAGAGGACATAGATAACAAATAGTTGCAAGAGGCCTCAAAAGACACAAGAGGTAAATTACCTACTGGACATTCCTGAGGGGCATAGTGAAGATAGCCTGGAGGCTGAGAGAAACACCTGTTTGAAGAAATGAAAAAAACGGAACCCCAGTGGAACTGTCATCACCTCAAAGATGGACCAGACCTTCCCATTGTGGAGACTGGACCCCCAGTGAAAACTTTGAAGGAGCAGTGGTCAGCTCTATTTATAGAGAGACAATTAAGTACTAACATATGTTGGTGCCATCTCCTCGTCCACTTGTTTCCGCGACACAATGTGTTTGTTTGATTCCGGAGGAAAATAAGTCAAATGTCAAATGTCTTTTAACAACAGAACAATTTCATTTACTTGTGCACAAGATAATCCAATCAACCAAACACTTACAGGGTTGCAGTCTGTATGTCACCATGGATGGATTGTACAACGCACAGGATATTCACCACACAAGCGGTGCCCAAGCAGCAAGCAACCAACATGCAACCCCAATTGAATCTTACCCCCTTTATATTGATGTGTGTATGTGCTTGTTTTCTAAAAACTGTATGGGTGCAATGACAGTGCAGGTGCAACACCCCTTGTGCTTGAAGCATCTCCTTTTAACTTAGCAAATTCAAACTACATCTCATTTAATAGCACTGGAAGGAAAGCAACTTTGTGTTATGGTCTGTGTTTCTGATTTGATCTGTTTCTGTTGGTCTCTGATGTTGTTTTTGTTTTTCTCTCCTCTCTGCAGTGGGGCTGGCAGCAGGAGGCGGGGCTGACCTACTTTCTGGGAGAAGCAGCCGGTACACCTGGTTCCACTCCAGCCCAATCAGCCAAAGCTTTTAGCCCCTGCTCACTCTGAGCTCTCTGCTGGATTGTCCCTTGCTCAGCCACGTGCTCTCCGTCCCCAGGCCTCATTCTGCTCCTTCTACTCGCTCGTGTTGCAGGCTGCCTCGCCCTGGTCGCCCTGTCTTCCTTGCTGCTCTCCGCTGCAGAAATGGCAGACACTTTGAGTTGTGTTTTTGCCTGCCTGCCTTTTTCCCCCTCATTTCCTGAGGTCCACGGAGTCCCAGAGCCGAGTGTGTTTTTTGTTCCTGTCTTTGTTTCCTGCCAGAGGATCCCGGATGCCCTGAGCCCTGCCTGCTTTTTGTTTTCTCCTCTTGAGAATAAACTCCTGTTTAACCTTCTTAACCATTGTCTCTCGCATTTCTGGGTCCAGACCGGTTTCCATTCCGTAACACTTTGGATTTTATCATGATGGGATTTGGTGTTATGGGAGTCATGTGGATGGTAACATCTTGGGATTGAGACCTCTTTCAGCTTGTGAAGACTGTTTTTGTTACGCCGAGTGACAGGTGGACCAAACAAACGGACACAGAGTTCTCTGAATCCAAAAGGGGGTTTATTGAACAAAGGTTGAATAGTTCTTTCATGGGCGCTCGGGGGCCGGGGAGGGTCCAGGTCGTGCCAGGCTTGGGTGAAGACCACGAGGCAGAGCTGAGCTCAGGAAATGCGGGGTAGACAGGAACCAGGATCCTGGGGAACAGAGGGCTGACCGACATGGGTTTAACCTGAGACAAGTGAAAAACTGGGTGTATCTTGAGGGATGGTGGAAGGTTGAGTCTCACTGCGGCGGGATTGACAATGGAATGAATCTCGAACGGGCCCAGAAACCGGGGGGATAATTTTCTGGAGTCAGTCTTGATGGGGATGTTTCTAGAGGATAACCAGACCTGCTGGGGCCTGGTTTGTAGTCCGGTGCGGGGGTGCGGTGCCGATCAGCCACTCTGAGGTTCTTCTCAGCAGAACGGAGCAGTGCAGAGCAAGCCCTCCTCCAGATGTTGCGGCAACGGCGGAGGTGATGCTGAACTGAGGGAACAGCAATCTCCCCCTCCTGCGCAGGAAACAGAGGCGGCTGATATCCCAGGGCACACTCGAAGGGGGTCATACCTGTGGCTGAGCTGGTGAGGGAGTTGTGGGCGTACTCAACCCACGCCAGGTGGGTGCTCCATGTTGCGGGGTTTTGTGCCGCCACACAGCGCAGCGCAGCCTCCAGATCCTGGTTGGCCCGCTCAGCCTGCCCGTTGGTCTGTGGATGGAAGCCGGAGGATAGGCTGACCGAGGCCCCCAGGGCGGCACAGAAGGCCTTCCATACCTGCGATGTGAACTGAGGACCTCGGTCAGAGACAATGTCAGTGGGGATGCCATGTAACTTAAAAACATGATTAACCAGGAGGTCTGCTATTTCTCGGGCGGAGGGGAGCTTGGGAAGGGCAATAAAATGAACAGTTTTAGAGAATCGGTCTACGACCGTCAGAATGGCTGTGTTACCTTGAGAGGTGGGCAGACCGCTAACAAAGTCCAGGGCTATGTGAGATCAGGGACGGCCGGGGATCTGTAGTGGATGGAGGAGCCCCGCCGGAGGCCTGTGCGATGCCTTCCCCCGTGCGCACACATGGCAGGTAGTCACAAAAGCTTGGGTATCAGAAATGTCTCTGCAGGAGCTGGAGGGTTCGGCTAGCCCCTGGATGACAAGCAAAAGAGGAGCCATGTCCCCACTGCAGCCCCACCAGGCCTAGCGGGAATTCAGCCGTTTGGCTGACTGGATGTAAGCGAGGTTCTTGTGATCGGTCCATACCACAAACGGCTGTTGAGCCCCTTCCAGCCAGTGCCACCACTCTTCCAGCGCCAGCTTCACCGCCAGTAGCTCTCGATTCCCCACGTCATAGTTTCGCTCAGGGTCCGTGAGTCTGTGCGAAAAAAAGGCACAGGGGTGTAACTTGTTGTCAGACTCACCCCGTTGTGACAGGATAGCTCCCACTCCCATGTCGGAAGCGTCCACCTCGACGATGAACTGGCGGCGGAGATCCGGCTGCGTGAGGATGGGAGCTGACGTGAAGAGGTCCTTGAGTCTGGTAAAGGCAGCCTCTGCCTCAGGGGACCAGACAAAGTCGACCTTGGAGGAGGTGAGTCTGGTGAGGGGGGCCACCACCGAGCTGTAGCCCTTTATAAACCTCCTGTAAAAATTAGCAAAACCCAGGAATCGCTGCAGCTGTTTCAACGTGGCAGGAACGGGCCAATCCGTGACTACCCTGATCTTGCCTGGGTCCGCCATCACCTTTCCACTCTGAATAACAAAACCAAGAAATGTAACAGAAAGAGAGTGAAATTCACACTTTTCGGCCTTAACGAACAGTTGGTTCTCTAGGAGTCTCTCTCCACTCGTCCCCCTCCCGGATCCGAACCAGGTGGTAAGCATTGCGCAGGTCTAGTTTGGTGAAGACCGTGGCGCCGTGGAGGGGTTTGAACGTCGAAGACATGTGTGGTAACGGGTATTTGTTTTTGACTGTGATCTGGTTAAGCCCTCGGAAGTCAATGCATGGGCGGAGAGATTTGTCTTTTTTACTTACAAAAAAGAACCCGGCACCCAGGGAGGAAGAAGAGGGCTGAATGATTCCCGCTGCCAGAGACTCTGATATATAAGTCTCCATGGCCTGTCTCTCAGGCCGGGAGAGATTGTATAGTCGGCCTGATGGTAGCGGTGCCCCGGGGATCAGGTCGATGGCACAGTCGTAGGGCCGATTGGGAGGCAGAGAGAGAGCTTTCTCCTTGCTGAACACCAGCGCCAGGTCGTGGTACTCCGAAGGGATGGATGAAAGGTCGACAGGAAGTGTATGACGTGAATGGATACCACCCTCTGCAGGAGGAGACGCGGAGTGCAGGCAGGTCTGGTGACAGCGCTCGCTCCTGCGTGAGATCTGACCCGCCGACCAGTCCAGTTGGGGGTTGTGTGCAGTTAACCAGGGAAACCCCAGAACGATGGGTGCTGATGGGGACATTACTTTGAGGGACAAGGACTCGTGGTGGTTCCCTGACACCCTGGAGTTGGAGTGGAGAGGTCTGGTGAGTGACTTGGGAGAGAAGTCTTCCATCCAGGGCCCGAACCGAGATGGGGAGTTCTAGAAGCTCAGTGGGGAGGTTAGCTTGCCGCACCACCTCCTGGTCGATAAAACTGTCCTCAGCGCCAGAGTCCAGGAGTGCAGAAAGCTGGAGGGGGCCAGAGGGGGTGTGTAAAGTCACGGGAAGAGAGATGCGCTTAACGCTGGGATCAGAGGCGGGAGTGGAGGCAAGTAGCGGGGGGGCGATTGGAGCTGGAACCCTCGGAGCTGGCAGGGCGGGGGCGCTAACTGGACGGGGGTTGGAGAGCCGGTTGCTCCTCTCGCGTCGTCTCTTCCTGAGCCGGCTGTCCAGCTTGACGGCAAGGGAGATGAGCGCGCCCAGTGAGCTGGGCTCCTCCTTGGCAGCTAGCTCTTCCTTCAACTGCTCAGAGAGACTATGGATAAAAACAGCCTGTAAGGCAGAATCATTCCATCCTGAGCATGTGGCTAGAACCCGGAACTCGATAGAGTAGTCGGCTACACTTCGTGACCCCTGTTTGATAACCAGGAGCCGATTACCCACCTCCCGAGTCTGGAGGGAATGATTAAAAACCTTCTTAAATTCCTCTAAAAATAAAACATGAGAGGAAAAGTAAAGGGGCGAACCCTCCCAAAGGGCCGTGGCCCATTCTAATGCCCTGCCCCTGAGTAGGCCAACGATGTAGTGGATCTTGGCCTCGTCTGAAACATAAGTGAAAGGTTTCCGGAGGAACACAAGTGAGCATTGGAAAAAAAAGTTCTTACAGGTGAGGGGGTCTCCTCCATAAGGCTCGGGGTCAATGACGTGAGATTCCTTGAGAGAAGGAGGGCAAACTGGCTCCATTGCAGGAGAAACCGGAACGAAAGCAGCTGGGCCCTCGCCGGCGGTTAAACGAGACAGTTGATTGGAAATGGCTGCCAGTTGAGAGGAGATGTCGAGTACTTGCCCAGAAAGCATAGAAGAGTTGTCCATGAGGCCGCCCAGCAGCTGATCGTGCTTGCACAGGCAAGCCTCCTGGGTAGCAATGGCGCCCCGGAGATCCTCTGCGTCCGTATGGTCCATTGTTTGGCCAGATCTTTCGTGCCAGGCTTGGGTGAAGACCACGAGGCAGAGCTGAGCTCAGGAAACGCGGGGTAGACAGGAACCAGGATCCTGGGGAACAGGTACACGGTTAGCAACAGCTTTGAAGTAGCGCGAAGTTGAGTTGAGGGTTTACTAAGGGTTGGCCTGTACCACAGTAGGAACTGCAAAGACCTGGTGACGAGAGGGCGAAGCTCTGGGCCCTTTGTGCCACTCTTGATGGCTGATGGCTCCCAGGTGTGTCCACAGCCGCAGGCTCACCCCGGCACCGCCCCTGAGAGGAGGAGAGAGAAAGGAGGGGGGAAAGAAGCTGGCGGTGCACAGCAGCGGCTGCGACACCAGGGGGAGCAGGGAGAGAAGGAGTGCAGGGAAGCTGGAGCTGTACAGCGGTGGCTGTAACAGTTTTTCCACTCCTCCCACCATGGCTTTACATCTGGGAGTGGATCATCCCAACCAATGCCTCTATGACACAGTTCTTGGAGGATAAGTTTTCCACTCAGGCTGAATGGGGCAACGAATCCCAGTGGGTCATAAAAAGAGGCAATGATAGACAAGCAACTGTGACAGGTTGGTGGATGAGCCTTCAAGCTGACATCAAAGCTGAAAGTGTTGTTTTTTTACCGACCATTGAATGCCGAGGGCACGCTCCGAGGGGATTAAGTCAAAGGGTTTAAAGCATATGAGGGCTCCGTCCTCATTTGAATTGAATTTATGAAGCTGCCGGCCTCCCTTTTTGCACAACTCGTGGCTCAGTGATCAGTTTCTTTGTGTCATCCACTGATGGGACATTGACTAGTCCATCATCCACTTTGAAGTTTTTCTTCACAAACATCAATGCTAGAGGATAGTCAGCTTTGTTGCCAAACCAGACATTTTAAGCCATCTTTCCACCAGAGGAATTCGAGGTAGTTCCGGAACTCAGATGTGACAGAAAACTGATAAAACATTCTTTCAATCTCACAGATAAGGGCGACTGACTCTTTCCTGAAGCTACAAAGTACTCCCACCAGAAGATTGATTGGATCTGGTCCAGTTAGCAGAGTGTCATTCAATGAAACAACATGAACTTTGGCTGCACAGTCAAAGACAACTCTACGTTTTTCAGGTTTTCTGGGGTGATGTGGGAGGTACCACTCTGTCTCTCCCTCAGATACTGTAGGAGCAGGTTCTGCATCCCCCTTGTTTATTGGTTCTTCCATGGATGTTGTGTATTGCTCACAGTACTGTTTATTTGCCTTTGATTACTTCTTAAGACATTGCATGAGATCTGTGGCTAACCTGTTATTGTTCGGCAGGTTGAGTGGTCTGTTTGACTTGAAAGGAAGAGGCATCTCATAATGACCATACTCCTGAGTGATGTTGTTGCTAAGGAGCTGTATGAACTGGACATCATCCTGAGAGATTTGCTTTTCTTCATAATGTATCTCAATGAAGTCTGATTCCAAGGCCTTTAGAACATCTGTCGATGATGGGATTGACAGCTGTTTTACTCTGAGTCGATGCACAAAGCTACGACCTCCATGCCTAGGCGGGGGTTTGATGAACCTATTATACGCCATCCGAGTTCTCCTCTCTGTGCAAACAGCTCATTTTTGCCACCTGTGATGACTTCAAGAGGGGCCAATGCTGATGAACAGTCATATCCAATTAGAAGACCTACATCACAGTCTTGAAGGGGGGGCAACTTATCTGCCAAGTCTTTCAGATGAGGCCATGATAATGCTGTTTCCTTCATGGGGATGTGAGATTTATCCACTGGAATAAAGCTGCAGCTGTAGGCCTATTGTATATGGTTCTCTGAATAGAGTCCTATGAGATTATTGTGTCAAGAGCTATCATATTGAGGCTCAGCTTGACTGGTCTGAATAGAATAGAATAGAACGTTTTTATTCCTCCCCCATGGGGGAAACACACATATTTACAGAAGCTCCGTGAGAGAAGAAGAAGTTTAAGTAAGTTTTTATTTTTAAAAAACAAGTAAGGATAAAAAAAATACTCTTAAACGCCTACCTATTTACAGTTAAATACAGTTAAATACTAAAACTGGGTATGCAAAACTTTAAAGAAAACCCTAAGCAGAAAAAGATTATACTGATGTAATGAGACTAACATTAATTGCATTAATGTCATTAATATAGACTAATGAAGTCCATTTAAACAGAGGAGTTGTATATTCTGACAGCAGAGGGGATGAAGGACCTGCGGTAACGCTCCTTCCTGCACTGTGGGTGCTGGAGTCTGCTGCTGAAGGAGCTGCACAGTCCCTCCACTATCACGTGCAGTGGGTTTGATTTATTGTCCATGATGGAGGTCAGTCTAGCCAGTGACCTTTTTCTCCCCACCTCCTCCACCGTTTCCAGTGGGCAGCCCAGGACAGAGCTGGCCCTCCTGACCAGCCTGTTCAGTCTCTTTCTGTCCCGGTCCGTGCTGCCCTCGTCCCAGCAGGTCATGGCAAAGAAGATGGCGGAGACCACGACAGTCATAAAAAGTCCGGAGGAGAGGCCTGCACACGCCAAAAGAGTGTGGTTTGACCAGTCCACCAGCTCAATGTCTGTGCCCTGGATGTTCACCGGTGTGTGTGTTTGTGTCCTTTTCTGGAAGTCAATCACCATCTCCCTTGTCTTACTAGTGTTCATGCACAGGAAGTTGCTCTCACACCAGTCCACAAAGTACTCCAGTTCATCCCCCTCAGACACACAGCCAACAATGGCTGAGTCATCAGAGAACTTCTGGAGATGGCACCTGCTGGAGTTGTATTTGTAGTCCGGAGTGTAGATGGAGAAGAGGAACGGTGAGAGCACTGTCCCCTGTGGTGCTCCGATGCTGCAGATCGCCACCTCAGACTGCGGCCTGTTGGTGAGGTAGTCGCTGGTCCATGCAGCCAGCTGGCATTCACATTCAGTGATGAACAGCACTCTTTGCTGTGAAAGTGGGACAATGTAAGAATTGTGAATGAATTTCACTTTTGCAAACAGGACAAGGTCATTTCAGCTTTGTAACATTTGTTTCCTGTTTCTCCTAGATGCCAGTGTAACAGTCCGGAGAACCACGGAGGACTCAGATGCAGATGCAGACTCAGACACAGAGAGAGTGGTGTAGGTAAAAGGTGATCTTTACTCAAGGCAGAATCAGGTCGGTATACAGGTGTGGCGCGATGCAATGGAGGTGAGGCGGTAGATCACTTTCAATTTAAACTATAAATGAGCCAAACAACGCCACGCCTGGACTCTCACGAGGAGAATTATGGATTTTTTAAGGACGCACAGGTCCACAGTTATGGAAGGGGCAAGAGACGTGTGTTCAATGTACAAAATATGTAACATTTATTAAAGCATGCTTAAAATACAAAACACAAAAGCAAATCACATTCACTGCCCTAGCACAACAGGACATGCAAGAACAATAATAAAATACAGAAGCAACGGAACCAAGCCTGAATGGCCATCACCTGATAGCCGCAAGAAGGTTCTTCAATTCTTGGAATTTGCAAACTTCTACAGGCGGTTTATCAAAAATTTCAGCACCATAGCTGATCCTCTCCATGCCCTCATTTCCCCCCAGGTTCCGTTCCAGTGGTCGACCGAAGCAGAGGAAGCCTTCCAGCAGCTTAAGAGACACTTAACTTCGGCTCCCATCCTGACGGTTCCAGATCCCAGCCGGCAATTTGTGGTGGAGGTTGACACCTCGAACGACGGCTTGGGAGCGGTTCTGTCGCAGCGCTCTGCCAGGGATAACAAGCTGCACCCCTGTGCCTTCCTGTCTCGGAGGCTCTTGCCAGCTGAACGGAATTATGACGTAGGTAACCGTGAGTTATTGGCGGTCAAGGTTGCCCTTGAAGAGTGGAGGCACTGGCTAGAAGGAGCCCCTCAGCCTTTCATCGTTTGGACAGACCATAAGAATCTGCAGTACATTCGTAACGTTAAGAGACTGAACTCTCGCAAAGCCAGATGGGCTTTAATCACAAGAGGTACGGGAGTATGTACAGTAGAGGCGTGCACCATTTGTGCCCGCAACAAGAGCTCCTCCCGAGCATAAATGGGATTGCTGCAGCCCCTTCCAGTTCCCTCCCATCCTTGGTTTGACATCTCCCTGGATTTTGTCACCGGCCTCCCGACCTCTGATGGTAACACCACTGTGCTCAAAGTGGTAGACAGGTTCTCCAAAATCACTCACTTTATAGCCTTACCCAAGCTACCGTCAGCCAAAGAAACGGCTGAGGTCATGATGTCTCATGTTTTCTGCATTAATAGTTTCCCCAGGGACATTGTTTCCAACCCGGGACCCCAATTCATATCCAGGTTCTGGAAAGAGTTTTGTGGACTAATCGGTGCCTCAGTCAGCCTCACCTCTGGCTATCACCCGGAGGCTAATGGTCAGACAGAACGCCTAAACCAGGAATTGGAGACATGTCTCCGGTGCCTGGTCTCCCAGAACCTGGCCTCGTGGAGCAGGCATCTGGTGTGGGTGGAATATGCCCACAACTCACTCCCCACCTCGGCCACTGGTATGTCCTGTTACACGTCGCCAGTTATGTTAAGTTCTCCTCTCGTCTGTTCGTTACTTCCTGTTTTATTTTGGTGAGGGGTTTTCCTGTTTCCCCCGTATGCATTGTTTCCGTCTTGTCTGCCCCCTGTGTAATTGCTAATCGTCGGCACCTGTGTTCCTCCACTCCCTATATATTCTCCTTTGTTACCCACCTTCGGTGTCAGTGTGTCTTACGTCTTCCCCTGAGATAAGTCCTGACCGACCAAGCCACGAGTGTACTCGAATGCTGTTTGAGTTGTTTTTTGTAGCTTCTTCGAAGCCCTCTTTATGTTACCATGGATTTTCTGTTTTTGAATAGTTATTAAAAGCCTTTGTTTCTCCGCATCGACTGTCTCGTGCATTTGAGTCCTGATCCAAGTGTGTGCCCCGTGACATGTCCCCTTTTCAATGTGTCTTTGGCTATCAGCCCCACATGTTTGCAGACCTTGAAAAGGAGTCACGGTCCCTTCAGTCCATGCCATGGTCCGACGCTGTCAGCGTGTCTGGGTGGCAGCTTGCAAGGTTCTCATCCGAAGTGTGGACCACATGAAGAGAGCTGATGACCTTTGGCTATCTACCTGGCTATCTACCTGGGATCTGCCTCTGCATGTGACATCGAGAAAGCTGGCTCCTCGGTTTGTGGGCCCGTTCCCAGTCTCCAAGGTCATCGGCCCATCGTCTCTAAGGTTACGGCTCCCTCGCTCCCTGAGAGTCCACCCTACGTTCCACGTCAGCCAGGTTAAACCGGTATAGGAGAGCTCTATGGTTCCCCCCCGCCAAACCCCCTCCACCTCCCCAGATGGTCAATGGAGGACCCGTCTATGCCGTCAAGGAACTCTTGGCGGTCCGGAACAGGGGTCGAGGTAGGCAGTTCCTGGTGGACTTGGAGGGGTATGGCCCAGAGGAGCGATCATGGGTTCCAGACAGTTTTATCATGTCTCCTGACCTGATCACAGACTTTTACAAACACCACCCTCAGGCACCTGGGGCCTCATGTATGAAAGTTGCGTACGCTCAAAGTCTTGGCGTTCGCCCGTTTCCACGCTCATGTCCATATGTATGAAAAGTGACTTGAGCGTGGACTCTAGCGGTGCGCCACGCCAACTCCGTGGCTGGCGTACGCAAGTATCTGCGGCTATCTTGCCGCTGGCAGGCGATGCAGGGAAACTGCAAAGATGTGAAAACAATCCAATTCACTGTCATGCGCTCATCAAACGCAGCCGTATGAAAAATTAACACAAACACCTGTTTGCAATTATACGGCTGGCTATAAAGCGTCGTCTGATGAAAGATGAATAGATGGTCAAAACAATGGCAGTGTTAGCGCTATTAGAGCTCCTTGCAAATGCTACAATACGGCGAGAGCGTGTTTTTAGAGAACGCCAAGATCTGCTGGCGAATGACGACGAGTGGCTCCTGAGCCGATTTCGTTTACCAAGGGCTGTGTTGCTGGAGTTGTGCGCAGAGCTCCGACCGGCCCTAGAGCGCAACACGGCAAAGAGCCAGAGTCCACCCTGAGCCGCGTCATGCCCGCTGTGTGGGACGGCATCATCCGGATGTCATCCAGGTACATTAAATTCCCATACAGTGCTGTTGAACAGACCAACATTAAAGTGCAATTTGCAGCGGTAGCCGGTTTCCCTAATGTAATCGGAGCTATTGACTGCACACACATTGCTATAAAAGCGCCATCACGTGAGGAATTTGTTTTTGTGAATAGGAAGCATTTCCATTCCATAAATGTACAAATCATATGTGATGCACAAATGCAACTGAGCAACGTCGTGGCTCGGTGGCCTGGTTCAACGCACGACTCATTCATTTTGATGAACAGCATGCTTGGGAACAGGCTGGAGGCTTGCATGGTGCGCGATGGCTGGTTGTTGGGTGAGTACATATGATCTTCATTTGCTTTAACCGAATGTAAAACAATGCAGCGCACATTTGGCCATGTGCTCATTCTAATATTCTGTTCCTGCTGCTGATATTAAAGATGCAAAGTCTTATAACAAGCACCCGATAGTCTCCCTGTGGTCAGTATTTCTCGATCGCATGCGTAAACTTGGAAATGTAACATTCACGTCCGCGGCGCACATCTGCTTGTGTTCGGTTCCTTTAAGTGGTGTTTTGCATTGTGCATTCATTTGACCCAGGGGACAGCGGCTACCCCCTGAAAACGTGGCTGATGACCCCTCTCGCAAACCCATCCAACGACCAAGAGAGGAGGTACAATGACTGCCATTCTCGCACTCGGGCAGTTGTGGAGAGGGCAATTGGCCTGCTTAAGGGTCGATGGTGCTGCCTGGACAGGTCAGGGGGGGTGTTGATTTACCGGCCAGAGAAGGTGTGCCGCATCGTGCGGGCCTGTGGCGTCCTCCACAATGTGGCACACCGCCACGGAATTCCCGTGCCACCACGGGAATCTACCCCACCTGCGGAACTGGATGCTGAACCCGTTCACCTGAACCCAACCCGTCAAGCCATACGTGTCCGGCAGCATGTGATAGCAAACATGTAATGAGGCAAGGACAATTTTTACTTTTAAGTATTCTTTAATTGTGCAGTCGTGTAAGCAGTTATAACACTTATTAGCTGATCCAGCCGATCATTGATTCCCCTGACTGCCCTGGCTAACTCCCTTGTGATTGAAGGAGAGCTCGGCTCAAAACGCGAAGGCTCGGACGCGCGTCCACAGCCAGCCTCGATCCGCGGGTGGGCACGCCGGTGGAGGTGCTGGCACGACGCACGCCGGTGGTGGGGCTGGCACGACGCACGCCGGTGGTGGGGCTGGCAAGACGCACGCCGGTGGTGGGGCTGGGGCCAGGCACGCAGGTGGAGGGGCTGGGGCCAGGCACGCCGGTGGAGGGCTCCTCAGCCACTTGTGGATCTTTTCAGAAGTTCATGTAAAGCAAATAAAGGAATTACGCATGAGTTAAATTGTTTTATATCCTCGCGTCTTTGTGCACGAGCTTTGACTGTGTTATTGTACAACCACTATAGGGCCAACATTTATGAGGCGCAACTTTACCTTTCAAATCATCCGTCTCTCCCTCATGGGCTCCCACCACTCCGGAGAGAGCGGTGTCACCCATTACAGCGGCCACTCTGCAGTCGAAGGGGCTGAGATCCTCCACTCCCGGACCCCCGACCGTTGTGCTTAGGCTCCACCGGTGGGCCATCATCCTCCGTTTCACCTCCACCTTAATGTCTGACCACTTTTTTTTTTATTTCGGCCTGTGTGCGCAGCTCTGACCCCACCGCGTTAACTGCCTGGCACACGTTCTCCCACTCCGACCGTTTTCTTTTTAAGTTAATCCCTGAGGACAGGGAACCAAAAAGAACATTTCGTCTGAGCTCAATTTCACCGACCATTACTTCTAATTCTGAGTCGGTGAAGTTTCTCTTTTTGACTCTCCTCTCTTCTTCCATGATTTCTGATAGGGAATCACAGGTTCCGGCTCATTTAAATAGGATTGCCTATGTAAATGAGGGGCGTGGGCAGGGAGGAGTTCGGTGCGCCAGCAGGTGTGTTCAATTCCAAGTTGATTGGGATGTACAAAGGAAAGGTGCCCGGCGTTCGCACAGTTTGAGACATCGGAATTTTTTTTTGGTTGCGCCGGTTTCTGGGTCCTAGCGTACGCCAGAGTTTAGTAGCAAGTCCACGCAAGTCTTCATACATGAGGCCCCTGGTCTGTCAGGAGCCGCCCCTAGAGGAGGGGGTAATGTCAGGTCTAGTGCTCTCTACTAACAATATGCTCTCTACTAACAATATGTTTTTCCTTTAAGAGATGTTAAATCACCTCTCTACATGGGGGTCTGGGAGAGGAAGTTTC
Source organism: Pseudorhombus dupliciocellatus (assembly GCA_016785235.1). NCBI lineage: Eukaryota > Metazoa > Chordata > Actinopteri > Pleuronectiformes > Paralichthyidae > Pseudorhombus > Pseudorhombus dupliciocellatus. The sequence goes on along the minus strand of JAFBJW010000159.1, from coordinate 110,578 downwards.
AGAGTCAGTGAGGTGTAGATTTTTCGTTAACATTAAAAACCTTTTACAACATTAGAAAGATTTGCATATCTATCTATCTACACATTCCATAACCCTGTAGGCCAGGGATGGGCAATTACATTTTTCATGGGGCCACATGAGAAACTAAAATATTGTGGAGGGCTGGGCCAAAAGGTGAAATCAATTCTCCATAATATTAATTATTTCTATATTAAAAGTAGTAAATGGCATTGTTTTCGCAAGCTGGTAAGAGTAGTCTATATGTTATAATCAAGCAATGAAAAAGTGAGGTTGCCTGGCGTTTATTCAAATTTCCCAAAGCATGGTAAAAAAACAAACAAACAAACATTTGACCTATTAGTGAACATTCACTCTTGTGCATCAATGTTGTCCATCACACATGCGAAGGAGCCGAGCCACTACAGACCTGTCACCTAGACCTCCCACCTGAGCTGTTTTGGGAACCGGAACCACACAGGGGGTCTTCCACAAGACCGGAACCTTCTTAAGCCTCAGGCTCAGGTTGAAGATGTGCGTGGCCACCTCACAGAGTTGGTCTGCACAGTCCCTGGGCAGTCTGGGGCTGATCCAGTCTGGTCCTGCAGCTTTCTTGGTCTTCAGTCGCCTCAGTTCTCTCCTCACCTGCTCTGCTGTCACAGAGATGATGGAGTGAGGGGGTTAGTTGTGAGGTGAAGAGAGGGAGAGGATGGCTGGGGGGTGTTGATTGCAGCCGTTAGAGAGCAGACTTGTGAAGGGTGGGGCGTGTAGATTGCAGCCGTTAGAGAGAAGACTTGTGAATGGTGTGGGTTAGACGGAGTGGGGGGGGGGGCCTGATCAAATCTGTTGAAATACTCATTCAGTTCGTTGGCCCATCTCTGGTCCCCCTCTGATGTTCCTCAGGCCTCTCCACACATCACGCGTCTTGCTCTGCTCCAGCTGCTCCTCCAGCTTCTTCTTATTAACATCTTTTGCCTTTCTGAACTCACACTTGAGTTCCCGTTGAACTCTCCAGAGCTCCTCTCTGTCTCCTGATGCAAACACCCTCTTCTTCTTGTTCAGCAGGACTTGACTTGAAGGGGTCACCCACGGCTTGTTGTTGGCAAAGCACCGGACCCTGCGGGTTGGCACGGTGCTCTCCACACAGAAGTTGATGTAATCAGTGTCGAGTCTGTCAGGTCATCGAAGTCATCATTATGAGACCTGTCAGTCAGTCAGTCGTCTGGAAGCAGTCTCGCAGTCTCTCATTGGCCTCCTCTGTCCACACTTTCACAGTCCTCTTCTGTGTCTCTTCTCACCACGGGTGTGTATTCAGGCAGATGGATCAAGCTGTGATCAGAACGGCCGAGAGGGGGGAGGGGTGCGGAGGTGTAAGCATCTTTTATATTTGCATATAAAAGGTCCAGCGTCTTTTTTTCCCCTGATGTGGCACTTCACATACTGTGTGAACGTGGGGAGGGTGGAGGAGAGCGAGGCATGGTTGAAATCCCTGTTGATGAGCAGGAGGGACTGCGGGTGCTGTGTTTGAGCCCGGTACACTGCGCTGTGGAGCAGCTCGCACGCAGCCGCTGCGTCAGCTGAGGGACACTGTAAACACAATCACGTGTGAGAACTCCCTCGAGGTGTAATAAGGGCGGATGCCCACCACAACAAGCTCAATGTCCTTCGTGCATATCTGCTCTCTGATGGAGACGTGCTCGGGGCTGCGCCATCTCTCATTCACAAACACAGCCAGTCCCCCTCCTCTCTTCTTCCCAGCCACGTTCCAGTCTGCATGTATCAGTTTAAAACCCTCCAGGAATACGACAGAGTCCCGTGTCACCTCCGCCAGCCAGGTCTCAGTGAAACACAGCAGGCTGCACTCTCTGAAGTCCCTCTGCAGCCGGGTCAGTGCCGAAAGCTCGTCGGTCTTGTTCAGGATGGAACGGACATTTCCCATAATAACAGAAGGTGTATATGGTTTGTGCCTCATTTTCCTCTTCTGGAGCCTTCGTCCCACTCTGCAGCCTCGTCTCTTCCTTTTAATCTTGGTCCTATAGCCCCGAGCTAACAAGGCTAACGAGGCGAAGCAAAGCAGGAAAAGCAAAAAGCAGCAGTTGATGTCGAGTTGGTTGCGTTGCACCACTACATTAGCCCTAGTACATAAATTACAGAGATTAGTCGCTCATGACTGGAGGAGGGAGCTAAAGCCACTGTAACACTGGTCAGGCAGATCTGGATAACACAAGAAGCGGCTGACAAACGGTGAACAGCTTGTGGGGCTGTGAACGACACCACGAGCAGGAAGTGGCACCCAAACTGACCACATAATGCAGCGGCAGGGGCAATTGACTACGTCTTGCCACACTAGCGTATAGACAGATAATAGATGTCCTGTAAATACATGAAACAAGAATGATCCTGTGACTCCTGCTGCTGCTCGCTGGACAGATCTTCTCCGAAATGTATTACAAATTCAAATATACATAATACAAAATGTATATGTTTGGTATATTAACTTAACAAAATTCGAAACATTTTCCTTAAACAGCAAGTGTTATATTCACAATTTATGTTCTGAGTGTATGCTCTGTACATCTACACCCTTTCAATTTACACCAGCAGCATTTTCCTTTTATTTTCTTATGAACATTCAAACTATTACATTATAAAAACATTTCAATAACAAGCTGCATACGACACTGTCTCTGAAATACTTCAGCTGAGTATCATGTTAAAGTTGAACAACTTTACTCTGTGCTCAGGGTCAGAAGCCAGTTTGTGCCAACTCACTGGCATGTCAATGCTACTTGCCTAAATGTGACGTTAGACGTCAGTTTGAAAATATGTGCAGAATTTAGGACTCGGTTTATCAAAAGAGCTGAATGCTAATACTTTGATGACCTTCCAAAATCGGATCGCAGTAGATATGATAATGGCTAGTGAACAAGGAGTTTGCGTTCTATTTGGTGACTCATGTTGCACGTTCATTCCCAACAATACTTCTCCTGACGGATCTGTGCGTCTTGCAATTGATGGCTTGAGAGCGGCAGCAGCTAAGATGAAGTCCATGACAGGTGTAGATAATCCGATCACCAGTTGGATGGATAAGATGTTTGGTCAATGGAAAACGGTGATTTCCTCTTTCTGCATTTCTCTTGCCTCCGCAGTCGCTATTTTTGCATTGTGTGGATGTTGCTGTATTCCATGTGCTCGAGCCCTTTGCATTAGAACTATAGACAAAGCTATCAATAGTAAGGATGCAGCAACTCAGATGCTACTGTTAAATAATGAAGCCAATACCCAATTTGACAATGAAGACAAAGACGAATGGTATAAGGATATTAATTTGTGATTCAACGGTGAATATTCAGTGTAACGTAACAAAGATGGGTTGAACCTGGAGACCAGATCAGGTCCCCATGAATTTGAAGACTTGCCTGGTGTTAACCTTTTATTTTTTTATTTTTTATTTATATTCATTTATTTCCTATTTTATTCTTTTTTTATTTTATTATTTCTAGGGCTGCATGTTTAAAACTAACATTTTTACTTTTCTTCTTTTGCTTTTTCGATATTGTATTAACATTTCCTTATATTTATTAGTTTTAGATCACTGATTTCTATTATTTTATTTTATGATCATTGTTCTTCATTTACTTTTTTGTCCTCTCACTCATTAACATTTGTTTTTCAAAAAGTTTTGATGACTTGTTTATGCTTTGTTTATCCCTTCATTAGATGGAGTACTAATATGTGGCTGCCTGGGGCAGAGGGGCCGTGAAGAGAATTTTCCTGTCTTGATTGATTGGGGGTTAATAACTGACTGTTAGCTGCCTGACAGGTTTTTCGCTCTCACACTCCACAGAAGGGTACGGGAATGCTGAAAGATTAAGTGAACCCAAACAAAGTGTCTTATAAACATTGTTAAATGATTTGTATCTGACTGAGGGACAATTTGAGGAACAATTTGTGTAGAAATTCATTTTATGCATTGCATTTATTTTTCAATTATTCCTTATGATTTGGATGCCTTATGATTTTCCATATTTTTTGGTTATTTCCAAGTATTTTGTGTGGCGTGAGTTATTCACGCCAAGAGAGGGACTGTTAAAACGACACCCTGCTGATTTGCTTATTTCACGTACACTTTATCCAAATTGATTCCATATTCTAAGAAGTTTTTACCTTTACTTTATTCACTTTTTAAAGAGGTTTTACTTATTTCTGTATTACATTTATTTTATTCTACATTTTAGAGGTCTATGCATATTTTACTTATGTCCATTTTTCAACCATTACCAGCTGCCTTGGGATGTATTGTTGGTGCTGCCAGCCCACATGCACTGTTAAAACTGTTAAAGTTGAACAACTTTACTCAGGGTCAGAAGCCAGTTTGTGCCAACTCACTGGCATGTCAATGCTACTTGCCTAAATGTGACGTTAGACGTCAGTTTGAAAATATGTGCAGAGAAGCTGCTGAAGAGACCTTGTGAAGTATTTGGTATAGACAAAACATGATAAAATACCTGAGCGCTTACTTAGCACAAATAACATCATGATGCTTCATGTCTCAGAAACAGTGCATAGTGGGAGTGGTTTGTGGACAATATAACCCGAGGTAGTGAAATCTGAAGGGAGTCCTTCTTTGATGGGAGCAGGCTCCTCTCTGGCTGACGGCCGGAGAGGGCCTTGTTCCCCAGCACGATCCACCCGTGGTGACAGGCTGAAAGGACCCAGAGATCTCTGTAAGGTAATTCTATAGAAATTAAACATTTTTATGATCACCCCAACTTAATATATTGTTTATTGTCTCACCGTTCCTGAACACTGGGCGAGTTCGGTGCCCGCAGCTGAGGGCAGCTACAGAAGTCGAACAATCATGAGCCATGAACAATACCCAATACGGGGAAAAATAGCGGCTATACAAATGCATGCCCCAAATGCATTCAGCGCTGTTACACGAAACACAGTCAAAAAAAATTACTCAGGCTTATGCATGTGTACAAACTGTACTTTAGACACTACACATTTGTGTATAAAATTATTATTATTTGTATGTGACTAACCTGTATGACACAAGAATGATCGGGTGACTCCTGCTGCTGCTAGCTGGACAGATCCGAATGGCGAGCAACAGGCAGTTTTTGGCATCAGGACGCTTTTCGGCTGTCGTGAGGGATCATGTACGGCAGGCACCCCACTGTCTCTCTACTGACCCCTGCTGTCCATATATAATATACATGTCAGAAGCCTGAGGAACATCCCAGGTCATTGACAGAGTGGAGCCAGAGCCACATCAGAGGGGGACCAGAGATGGGCCAATGAACTGAACGAGTACTTCAACAGATTTGATCAGGGCCCCCCTCCCCTCTCCACTCCTCCTACCCCGCCACTCTCCACAAACGGCTGCAATCAACACCCCCCAGCTATCTTCTCCTTCACATCACCTCACACCTTCCCCCCCTCATTCCATCATCTCTGTGACAGCAGAGCAGGTGAGGAGAGAACTGAGGCGACTGAAGACCAGGAAAGCTGCAGGACCAGATGGGATCAGCCCCAGACTGCTTAGGGACTGTGCAGACCGACTCTGCGAGGTGGCTGAGGTCAACCTGAGCTTGAGGCTAGAGAAGGTTCCAATCTTGTGGAAGACCTCCTGTGTGATTCTGGTTCCCAAGGCCACTACAGACCTGTCGCCTTGACCTCCCACCTGATGAAGACCATGAAGAGGCTGATCCTCAGCCACCTTTGCACCATGGTGAGCTCTGCGATGGACCCGCTGCAGTTCGCCTACAGGCCGAACATCGGGGTGGACGACGCCACCATCTACCTGCTGCACCAAGCGCTGTCTCACCTGGAGGCTGCCGGGAGTACTGTGAGAGTAGTGATGTTACGTTTTGTTCAGAAAGAACAAATCTTTTATATGAGTTGGCGCGTTGAGTCATGTCAGTGAGTGACTCGTTCCTTTTCATGCAGTACCTTCCGCCGCCACATGGCCGCTGATATGCATTAATTCTGTCAGGAGGACAGGAAACAGAATCAATTCGTTCACGACTCACTCAACTGTGAGTCCGTTCCGAGGTCCTTGTTCATTTGTCACGTGACAGCCATGCTGCTCGGGTTGTGTGACGAGCAGGAAGCGCAACAGTTCATTCATTCGGGTCTTTCCGTCGTTCGTTCGTCATGTGACAGCCAGGCTGCCCGGGCTGTCTGACGAGCAGGAAGCGCAACAGTTCGTTCATTCTGGTCTTTCGTTCCTCTGGATCGTTCATTTTAGTTCTTTTTACTGTACAAGATTAAGATATTCTAATCAGTAAAAAGACTCAATTATCCCATCACTATGTGAGAGTCATGTTCTTTGACTTCTCCAGTGCTTTCAACACCATCCGACCGGCACTGCTTCAGGGGAAGATGGAGGAGGCAGGTGTGGAGAGACAGCTGGCTGCCTGGACCAGCGACTACCTCACCAACAGGCCGCAGTACGTGCGGCTGCGGGACTGCAGGTCTGAGGTGGTTGCGCACATCTTCAACCTGAGCCTGAGGCTAGAGAAGGTTCCGGTCTTGTGGAAGACCTCTTGTGTGGTTCCGGTTCCCAAGACAATGCATGTGAAGGAGCCGAGCCACTACAGACCTGTCGCCTTGACCTCCCACCTGATGAAAACCATGGAGAGGCTGACCCTCAGCTACCTGTGCTCCGTGGTGAGCTCTGCAATGGACCCGCTGCAGTTCGCCTACAGGCCGAACATTGGGGTGGACGATGCCACCATCAACCTGCTGCACTGGGCGCTGTCTCACCTGGAGGCCGCGGAGAGTACTGTGAGAGTCACATTCTTTGACTTATCCAGTGCTTTCAACACCATCCGACCGGTACTGCTGCAGAGGAAGATGGAGGAGGCAGGTGTGGAGAGACAGCTGGCTGCATGGACCAGCGACTACCTCACCAACAGGCCATGCGGCTGCGGGACTGCAGGTCTGAGGTGGCGATCTGCAGCATTGCCCGAAGCTGCACCGGAACCCAAGCAGGAGACAGTCTGCTGCAACGCCTGGGTCATCTGCTGGATCTGGCAGCTCACGCTCTCCTGCTGGCTCCGGTGCTGGTTGGTCAGGTGCTGGATGGCACGGTTCATGGTGGAGAGCTGCTGCTCCTGCTAGTGCAGACGGAGCCCTGGGCACCCAAGGCAGCTTACACTGCCTCAGCCTCGGCTGGGTCCATGTTAGGCCAATGCGTTCTGTTACGATATAACACACAGCTTGGACCCAAATGCACAAAGCTGAAGACAGGCTTGATGGAGAGCGAGGCTTTAATGCTTCAGAGAAAGGCAAAACTCAAAAAGGACTCCAATGGAGTTAACAAACACTGAAGCTAGCAAGGCAGGACTAGCATTGTAATGGGAACAGGCTGCATTCCAAAGTCCAGCTGGACCCATCGGGTGATAAGATGGGGGGGTCTCCTATCCCGTGACTGACTCCTCTGGAGGTGTCACACATTCACAGATGTTTTGCTCATCCTCATATTCTCCAGGTGGTCCAAAGTCCTCATCAGCCTGACCTTCTGGCTGTTCCTCACCAATATCTCCCTCAGATGCAATGCCATGACACTCTTCAGGTGTACTATGTGTCGATTGCAAGCTGTATCTTTGAGGATTAAGTAACCTTTGGAACTCTTTTGAGTTTCTCTGATGCTCACGGGTAGGTTTCACTGTCTGTGACGGAAGATTTGTTTGTGGTGGTGCTCTCAGAGTCACTGCTCTGTCTGTTCATGACTCTTGTCACAATCCATCTTGTTCTTTTGTTTCCCTCTTGGTGGTGATGGCTTCCTCAGTGGCTCAGGTAAGGTCAGAGGTAAGTTGCTAACAATGTGGAAGTGTACGAATCTTATCACCCCCTGCCTCAGGAAACACAGGAATTTTTTTACTGTTCTCTGATGCAATTTGATAGGCCTCCATCATTCTCTGCCCCCACTTCTTCCCATAATTCTGAGGTGTTTCAGTCTGGTTTTTGAACGACAAGCCAAACAAGTCCACTGGTAAACTTGGGTGCCGACCAAACAGGAGGTAATGGGGTGAGAAACTGTTGCCTCATGCCTGGTGCAGTTGTATGCGTGTCCAACCCGATGTAAATGGTCTTTCCAGTTACACTTTTCCATTTCCCCAGTGTCCTCAGCATTTGGAGTAGTGTTCTGTTGAACCTCTCAGCTGGCGGCGCGTGCAGACGCACGCAGCGGCTTCTCTCCGTCCCGACGATGTTTTGTGTTTCTTGTTTTTCTCGCAAGTCGTGTCTACTACGTTGTGAGTTGTGTCCTCACACCCCAAGGCGCACGTACAGCCGTAAGTCTCTGCTGAACATTGGCAGAAGAACTTTCAGGGAGTTCAAACCCGACCTCATCAAAGCGCTACGGAACTGTGGGCTGATCTGGAGGCCTACAACAACTGAACCGACCCCCACTCCTGCACCGCGCCCACAGTGGAAGCTCCACGAGCGGCGCAAGAGGAAACAGAAGAGGAGTAAGCGTGGAGGAATCCGAGCAAGGCTAATGGCTAACCCACACAGGCTGGCTATTCCCGCCATCGTTTTGGCCAACGTACACTCTCTGGACAACAAACTGGAGAGAGTGCTGTGTTTTTGTGTTTGTGGAAACACGGCGTACACGACGGCGCTATCCAGCTCAACCAACTAGCTTGCTTCCGAGCGGATAGGGCTCTCACCGAGGGAGGTAAGACCCGCGGCGGCCTGCTTTGTGTTTACATCAACATTGCCTGGTGCCGGGACGCTGTCGTGGTCAGCAGACACTGCTTACCGCTGCTGGAATTTATGGTGTTGAAGTGCCGGCTGTTCTATCTACCGAGGGAATTCACAGCCATACTGCTTGTGGCTGTTTACATCCCTCCCAGCTACAACAGCAACAGCAGGAGCGAGGCACTGAATGAACTGTACCAACAAATCAGTGAGCAGCAGACAGCCAACCCGAATGCTTTCCTCATCCTAGCTGGGGATTTCAACCACGCTAACCCTAAGACTGTGTTTCCCAAATTACATCGCCACATCAACTTTCTAACACCCGGGAATAACATTCTGGACAATGGCTTCACACCCCAGAGAAAAGCCTACAAGGCCCATCCCCTCCACCACCTCGGTGCCTCAGATCACCTTACTGTCTTGCTAATGCCACCATACAGACCACTGGTTAAAGTCACCAAACCAGTTCGGAAACAGGTTCGGGTGTGGACGGAAGGGTCTTCAGAGGCACTTCAGGACTGTTTTAACACCACGGACTGGCATGTGTTCAGACAAGCCGCCACCTACAACTCCATCATTGACCTCCAGGAGTACACAGAGACCGTAACTGCCTACATCAACAAGTGCATGGATGATGTCACCACCACCAAGTCCATCACTGTTCGGCCCAACCAGAAGCCATGGCTGACAGGGGAAGTTCACAGGCTGCTCAAGGCCCGAAATGATGCCTTTAGAGCAGGAGATGAGGGGGGCCTGAGATCTGCAAGAGCCAACCTGTTCAGTGGCATCAGAGAGGCCAAGAGGCAGCACTCCAGGAGGGTTGCTGACCACATTAGAGACAGCAGAGACATCAGGAGTCTGTGGAGAGGGATACGGACCATTATGGACTACAAGCCCTCACTGCAGACCTGTGAAAGCTCCACCTCTCTGCTGAATGAACTCAACGACTTCTTTGCACGCTTTGAGGCAGGCAACAGCACCCCTGCATACTAGTGATGGGTGTTAAAGTTGAACAACTTCACTCTGTGCTCAGGGTCAGAAGCCATCTTGTCCCAACTCAGTGGCACGTCAATGCTGTGCTTGCCTGCGAGACTGGACGTCAGTTTGAAAATAAGTGCAGAGAAGCTGCTGAAGAGACCTTGTGAAGCATTTGGTATAGACAAAACATGATAAAATGCCTGAGCGTTTACTTAGCACAAATAACATCATGATGCTTTGTGGCTCAGAAACAGTGCACCGTGGGAGTGGTTTATGGACAATATAACCCGAGGTAGTGAGATGGGTCCTTTGTCCTTCTTTGATGGGAGCGGTCTCCTCTTGGCCCGTCAGCGTTGACTGGGGGCCGGAGAGGGGCTTGCTCCCCAGCACGATCCACCCGTGGTGACAGGCTGAAAGGACCCAGAGATCTCTGTAAGTGTACTTGTACCTTTAAATAATTCTATGTCAATTAAAACATTTTTATGATCACCCCAACTTAATATATTGTTTGTCTCACCCTTCCTGAACACTGGGCGAGTTCGGTGCCCGAAGCTGAGGGCAGCTACAGAAGCCGAACAAATTGGTGACCCCGACGTGATTCATTTTGGAAAGGATTGGTGAGGAATTGAAGGACAGAAAAACGAGACCTCCTGAAATCTACAGAGAGCAGAAAAAGAGCCGGCTCAACTAAAAGGTATGACAGTAACCTTTTCAATAACATACTGTCAATTGAATAATCTAAAACATTTTCTGCTCAAAGTAGAAAGTAAGAGCTGTCTCTGTAAAAACAGTAATAAATTTAAAAGTGGAGTGGTGATCATAAACTGTTTTTAAAAATATATCATTTAGTTAATACCGGGGACGTAACCGTCTGACCGAGGAAATACCGAGGGTGAAAAAACCTGATCGAAGATATCTGCCGAACTTGAATTCCGGAGATATATGAATACCGAGGGACGAGGTCCTGATCGAAGATATCTGCCGAGGGAAAATGCCGGAGATATATGAATTCCGAGGGCACCGCGCCTGATCGATGAGCAATATTCTACCGAGGGTCCTTAAGACCTGATCGATGAGTGATATTCTACCGAGGGTCCTTAAGACCTGATCGATGAACTGCTTTGCTGAAGAATTCTGAGGGCACTGCGCCTGATCGATGAGCGATATTCTACCGAGGGTACTTAATACCTGATCGATGAACTGCTTTACTTAGAACGTGTGAAAGTGTGTGCGTGCGTTACCGATGACTGACTGACTGACTGATTGACAGAAAGACTGACAGACTGACTGACTGAGTAAGACTGGAGATGACGTCAAAAAGACAGCCACTCCTGCATTGAAGGAGCGAAAATTTAAAATATTCAAGAAAAAAAGAAAAAAGAGAAAAGAGACAAAACAAGGAACTGATAAGGGAAAGTACACCCTCCCAACAAGAGAAATTCATATGCGCCACTCAGCAGAGAAAATAGGGAACTACATCACCTGTGACTGCAACAAATTTGAGACTCATGTGTAAAAGCTGTTGATGGTACCAATCCCAGACACAGCTTCCCCAAACTAATCAGGACAGATAACAGGTCTCACTTCAAAGACCAACAATTGGCTTAAGTTGAAAACTTATTTAGCATTACACACAAATATGGCTCTATGTACCAGCAACCAGAGGCCACACTGATGCCCACAGAAACACCTGAATGTCTTATTGGATGTTACTAACAAGTGCTCTAGTGTCCAGGGGCAGCCTCATCAGAGGCACAGGAACTCAGCGAACCTGACCAGTGGGGTGTTCCTGAAAATATATCAACGCTCCTGGAACGAGTGATGGTGGTCAGGTCCCTTCAGAGTGACTAAATGCACCTTTCACACTCTGAGAGTTGCTGAGGACGACACGGAAGACACAACACACTCTCGGGGACTGGAGAAATACACTGTTACATCTAGGACAAGGGCATCAAGTGTGCACCTCTGTACTTCTGAAATCCTGCAAACAACACGGATACTGAGTCAGATAGAAAGAAAAGAAGATCGACATTGTGGGACCATATTTGTTATTATTACTTATTATTGCTTGCTTACAGGGGTGATCAGCTTTTAGCATTTTAGAGGTCTTATTGCCATTAGCCTTATTATTGCCTTGCTGTTTCTTTCACTTAAAAGTTTTGATGCTTTGTTTAATTTTAGAATTTATCTCTTCATTAGGTGGAGTACTAATATTTGGCTGCCTGGGGCAGAGGGGCCGTGAGAGAATTTTCCTGTCTTGATTGATTGGGGGTTAATAACTGACAGTTAGCTGCCTGACAGGTTTTTCGCTCTCACACTCCACAGAAGGCTACGGGAATGCTGAAAGATTAAGTGAACCCAAACAAAGTGCCTTATAAACATTGTTAAATGATTTGTATCTGACTGAGGGACAATTTGAGGAACAATTTGTGTAGAAATTCATTTTATGCATTGCATTTATTTTTCAATTATTCCCTATGATTTGGAGGCCTTATGATTTTCCATATTTTTTGTTATTCCCAAGTATTTTGTGTGGCGTGAGTTATTCACGCCAAGAGAGGGACTGTTAAAACGACACCCTGCTGAATTATTAATTTCACTTACATTTAATCCAAATTGATTCCATATTCTAAGAAGTTTTTTTACTTTTACTTTATTCACTTTTAAAGAGGTTTTACTTATTATTTTATCCTACATTTTTAAAGGTCTATGCATATTTTACTTTACTTTACTTTTTATTTTATGTCCATTTTTTCAACCATTCCCAGCTGCCTTGTGATATATTGTTGGTGCTGTCAGCCCACATGCACTGTTAAAACTGTTAAAGTTGAACAACTTCACTCTGTGCTCAGGGTCAGAAGCCATCTTGTCCCAACTCAGTGGCACGTCAATGCTGTGCTTGTCTGCGAGACTGGACGTCAGTTTGAAAATATGTGCAGAGAAGCTGCTGAAGAGACCTTGTGAAGCATTTGGTATAGACAAAACATGATAAAATGCCTGAGCGTTTACTTAGCACAAATAACATCATGATGCTTTGTGGCTCAGAAACAGTGCACCGTGGGAGTGGTTTATGGACAATATAACCCGAGGTAGTGAGATGGGTCCTTTGTCCTTCTTTGATGGGAGCGGTCTCCTCTTGGCCCGTCAGCCTTGACTGGGGGCCGGAGAGGGGCTTGCTCCCCAGCACGATCCACCCGTGGTGACAGGCTGAAAGGACCCAGAGATCTCTGTAAGTGTACTTGTACCTTTAAATAATTCTATGTCAATTAAAACATTTTTATGATCACCCCAACTTACTATATTGTTTATTGTCTCACCCTTCCTGAACACTGGGCGAGTTCGGTGCCCGAAGCTGAGGGCAGCTACAGAAGCCGAACATGGGATAAATGACTCTTTTTAATGATTAGCATCTCATCATCTCGTACAGTAAAAAGAACTAATCTAATTTTGAGTCATTTCGTTCATTTTCCAGCAAGTGGCGCTGTACCCCTTGTAAGAGAGACAGGGTTTCTAAACACACAGTATAGTACACAAAATGCCACAAGATATTTAAACCGTGTGAAAATCAAGGAAAGTAACTCCACACCACAATAAAGGGACTTGTGTCCTGTCCACCATTCCACTGTTTAACAGCACGAAACTGACTCGGGAGACCAATCTGTAAGAGCGAACGTACCGCTGTAAGCGGCAGCCTGTGTTTCTAGTCACGTGACAAATGAACGTGCCAGAGGAACGAAAGACCCGAATGAAAGAACTGCTAACTCCGCAGCCAATCAGCGCTGCCACTGGCTGTCACGTGAAAAATGAACGAGCCGGAAGAACGAAAGACCGAAATGAATGAACTGCTTCCTCCACAGCCAATCAGCGCTGCCACTGGCTGTCACGTGAAAAATGAACGAGCCGGAAGAATGAAAGACCGAAATGAATGAACTGTTGCGCTTCCTGCTCGTCAGACAGCCCGAGCAGCCTGGCTGTCACGTGACGAACGAACGACGGAAAGACCCAAATGAACGAACTGTTGCGCTTCCTGCTCGTCACACAGCCCGAGCAGCCTGGCTGTCACGTGACAAATGAACGAGGACCTGGGAACAGACTCACAGTTGAGTGAGACGTGAACGAATTGATTCTGTTTCCTGTCCTCCTGACAGAATTAATGCATATCAGCGGCCATATGGCGACGGAAGATACTGCATGAAAAGGAACGAGTCACTGACTGACAGGATTCAGTACGCCAACTCATATAAAAGATTTGTTCTTTCAGAACGATACGTTCAAGAACGTAACATCACTACTGCATACAAGACCCCACCCCCTCTAGGTGACCAGGTGCTGACACTGACCCCGGACAGTGTGAGAAGATCCCTCTATAGGATTAATGCACGCAAAGCCCCGGGTCTGGACAACATACCTGGTCGCGTACTGAGAGACTGTGCAGCTGAACTCACGGATGTCTTCACGGACATCTTCAACACCTCACTGAGTCAGGCTGTTATCCCGACGTGCTTCAAAGCCACCACCATCATTCCGGCCCCGAAGAATTTGTCTCCAACCTGCTTCAATGACTACCGCCCAGTAGCACTCACCCCCATCCTCATGGAGTGCTTCGAGAGACTGGTCATGGAGCATATCAAGTCCTCCCTCCCCCCCTCCCTTGACCCTTTCCAGTGTACCTATCAGTCCAACCGGTCGACAGACGACGTCATATCCACTGCCCTCCACTCAGCCCTCACACACCTGGGGCCTCATGTATGAAGACTTGCGTGGACTTGCTACTAAACTCTGGCGTACGCTAGGACCCAGAAACCGGCGTACGCAAAGAAAAATTCAGATGTATCAAACTGTGCGAACGCCGGGACCCAAGCACCTTTCTTTTGTACACCCCAATCACCTTGGAATTGAACGCACCTGCTGGCGCACCGAACTCCTCCCTGCCCACGCCCCTATTTACATAGGCAATCCTATTGAAATGAGGGGATTCCCCTCTCTGTGCGATCGTTTTTCATGGAACAACAGACAAACAACAAAGGGAAAAAAAAGAAATTTCACCAACTCTAAACTAGAAATACTAAGTGAAGCGGAGACGCACCAAACCATTTGATTTCGTAGCATGTCAGCAGGGATAAACATGAAGTGGGAAGGAGTGAGTGGGAGAGTGTGCGTGTGAGGCTGTAAATGGCGAGGATCAGAGCAGCGCACACACCACAGTGGTCAGCCGTAGAGGTGTTTTTACCATTTCTGAATAGACGATGATCCAGGGGAGAGCACTGACTCCTCCACCAGCTCCGCTGTCCTTGAACCGCATTTTTTTATGAATGTAGAAGTGCGTCGCGGCTCATGATTATGTGTAATATTACACACGAGTTTATTGACAGAAATAATGAACACAGGGAGTCACCAGCATTAACATAAAATCTCACGTCCCGTTTATATTTGGGGCGACTGAATGAAAGATGCCTGTGCCAGCCCCCCTCCCAATGCTGTTAGTCGGCTGCATTTGCGCTGCACGTATGATTTGAAAATTGATGGAATGAAAATGCTTCCTATTAACAAAGACAAATTCATCCTGTGATGGTACATTTATAGCAATGTGTGTACAGTCAAAAGTTCTGATTACATTGGGGAAACCGGCTCTGGCTGCAAATTGTCCCACACAGTTGGCACGGCACGGCTCAGGGTGCACTGGCACACTCCTGACCAATCGCCTATTGCCAGGAACCCCAGCGTGGACATCACCTGCGTGGGCACGGACAGCCCCTGGTTCCTCGCCGTGTAGCGCTCTACGGCCGGCCGCAGCTCTGCGCACAGCTCGCCAGGAAATCTGCGCGTTCCCTGAATATTCGCTCACGTCAAGTTGCATCTTTTGCAACCATGCGAACGCTGTCATTGTTAATAGCCCTTTTCTTCACTTAACACATGCTTTTATATCCGCCCATATTATTACAAACAGGTGGATGTGTTGATTGTTCATAAGGGGGTCTGATGTGCGCATCACGCTGCTGTAGAGTTGTTTTCACATCATTGACAGTTTCCCAGTGTCACCCTGCGAGCGTCGTCAAAGGCAAGATAGCCGCAGAAACTTGCGTACGCCAGCCACGGAGTTGGCGTGGCGCACCGCTAGAGTCCACGCTCAAGTCACTTTTCATACATATGGACATGAGCGTGGAAACGGGCGAACGCCAAGACTTTGAGCGTACGCAACATTCATACATGAGGCCCCTGGACACTAAGGACTCTTATGTTCGGATGCTGTTCATCGACTTCAGCTCAGCATTCAACACCATCATTCCCTGTCAGCTGATCGACCAACTGGACCGGCTGGGGCTCAACACCTCGTTGTGCAACTGGCTGCTGGACTTCCTGACGGGAAGACCTCAGGCAGTACGGGTCGGCAACAACACCTCCAGCACCATCACCCTGAACACGGGGGGCCTCCAAGGATGTGTGCTGAGCCCCCTCCTCTTCACCCTGCTGACTCATGAATGCATACACACGAACAGCTCTAACCTCTTCATCAAGTTTGTGGACGACACTACCGTGGGTAGGTCTCATCAGTGATGGGGATGAGACTGACTACAGGAGCGAGGTGAGCCGTCTTGCCGTGTGGTGCACGAACAACAACCTCTCACTCAATGTGGAGAAGACGAAGGAGATTGTTGTGGACTTCAGGAGAGCCCGCCCTCTGCATGCTCCTCTGTGCTACTGAGGAGAGGGTGAGCAGCACCAAATGCCTCGGCGTGCACATCACAGAGGACCTCTCCTGGACCAATAACACCACATCACTGGCCAAGAGGGCTAACCAGCGCCTGTACTTCCTCCGCAAATTGAGGAGAGCCAGAGCCCCAGCCCCCATCATGTGCATGTTCTACAGGGGAACCATAGCGAGCATCCTGACCAGCTGCATCACTGTGTGGTTCGGAGCCTGCAACGCATCATTCCGCAGGACCCTTGATTGCATAGTGAGGGCAACGGAGAAGATCATCGGTTCCTCTCTCCCCTCCCTGCAGGACATCAACGGCACCCGCCTCATCCGCAAAGCCCTTCGCATTGCAGGGGATGACACCTACCGATCACACAGCTTCTTCAGTCTGCTGCCATCTGGGAGGAGACTGCGAAGTCTGCGGGCCAGGACCAGCAGACTAAATGACAGCTTAATCCACAAGGCTGTCAGGAAACTGTACTCTTTGCCCGCTCTGCCCCCACTAACCCGCCCGCCCTCCTCATGCACTCTGGTCCCCCCCACCCCACACTGTCACAAACAGGACTATTCGAGTTACCTGCACTGGCACACTGGACACTATTACAACTATGTCACTTTAACATGTTTTGCACCGCTACATGTTTACATGTTTACAAACATTATTGTAATTTGGACTGCAATACGGTCTCAGTTACACTTGGTAGCGGTTACTACTTGTTTTGCAACCTGTATGTTTTATGTGCCTTATTGGGTGCTTTGATGTAAGTTACCGGTTTCTTCTGCTTAATGCAGTGGCATTTTCTGGTCAATTTTTTTTTTACTTTTGAGAGCTGCTAAAAACAGGACATCACTGCTATCAGACACACACTCATTCTCACTCCAATCACGCTTCACATTCCTTTCATTCATCCTGCTGTTATGTCCTGTGATGACAGAGTCCTAGCTGATCTTCATTTTCTGGTCTGTTTTTAACCACTTTAAAACCTTCCAGAAAATCACCCAAGTGCAAACGAAATACAATGGATAACTGGAAACAAACTCCAACAAAATCAATTATAAAAGAAATCAATATAACACAGGATAATGATGTCAACAAAAAAAAAAAACAAAAAAAACAAATGTCATGCACCGCCTGGCCCAGCCACAGTCAATTTGCCCAACAACTGTCGGCGCTGGGCTGGGCGGTGCACGTGCAAGGCAAGCAATCTGGGTCGGAAACACGGCGGGTCCAGCTGAGTCCAGCATGCAAGCAAGCAGTCGATGATAAAACAGAATAAGTCCAGCTGAGGCATGGGCAAACTACGGCCCGGGGGCCATATGCGGCCCATTAAACATTTTAATCCAGCCCGCCGAACTTGAAAAAATTAAATGAATAAACCTTGTTAATGTTTTATTTTGCCTGCAATTCTGATGTTTTCAAACTGTGGTGGTTTTTAAGGAATACAACATTAGCCTATGCTAGCATAGTTATATGCTAAAATAATTAGTTCAGTAAGTTATATGTTACATGTTCATTCTGTTAAGGAGCGCACATAAGTGATGCGCAGGTGAGCGCAAGTTCTCAAAATAAGCTCGCTGCTACTGTTTGGTCCTTGCACTGGTCGTTGTTGACTTTTGGCACTGGGGAAACAAATTGAATAGAAGCAGCAGGACAAGTACATCTGCATCTCCTACCGTTTTGGAAATAAAGACAGTCAGGAGGAGAGTGATAATGATGATATCCTGAAGGATAACACAACTTTCAGTGCTTTAAAATAGAAATTGTTAGTCATAAAAAAGTTTGGTTCATTTAATTTTCAGTATTTTAAGACTCATTTCAATAAATAGTTGAATACCGTGGGGCGTCAAAGACAGATATTTTGTTGTAATGCTTTTGTTCATTTTCAAAGCACATGTTTTCTCCATATCCCATGATATGTATTTTTTTCTCCAACGAGGTGGGGTTATCAAAACACTCCATCCATCTGCTCGTGGTCCGGCCCCTCTGTCAAATTTTAGAACCCATTGTGGCCCACGAATCAAAAAGTTTGCCCACCCCTGCTCTAGCCTGTAATAGTAACAACAAACATAAGTAACTTACGAGTGGCTGGAGAGGGAAACTAGTCAATGCTAGCTGGTGCACTATGTACCGACCAGACTGTCCCCAGGGAGCACCCCAGGGAGAGAGCGAAGGTGGTAATTTATCGCGTGGTGAGCGGCCGTCAGCGACACCCACATGAGCCTCTGTGGTAAAATGTTGCTCTTAGCACCAGATGGACAAAGGTGAGAGAAGTGCAGCTGTTGCTAACAGCCTACCTGCTTCCACATGGAACCAACGCCAGGGAGTGACGCCACCCAGGCTTCCAGCAGCGAGAGAAAGACTGATGTTCTACGCCCACTTTTATGCAGCAATCCCCCCTCAGCAACTGGCTGGCCCAGAGACACAGCACTGGTCACTGCCTCCTGCTACACTGATGATTACATATATTTTCTCTTCCACCTGTTTATCACACACCCCCCACTGTGTCCTTTCCCATTACCTCCCACCTTCCTTTCCTTTACTTTACTTCCCTCATATGACCACTTTCCCCACAACACTCCCTTTATCCATAACACCCATAACAATGTCCTCAACACTGCAGGTGATCGTGGCAGCGATCTTAACGCCGTGTTTGCGGGTAAGATTTTTAAATCCCCCGCCAGATATGGCGGCTGCCACGATACCGGCAAAGTTTGGGGACATTGACATTTTAACATATTTCTGCATGGTTTAGAAAGAAGCTGCCAACCTTTTTATAGGTTTTAAACCACCCTGATTTCAAAAATTACATTATTTTTTGGATTGAAGCATGTTTTGTCTTGTCTGATTATTTCCCTTGAGATTGGGGACAGTATGATTTTGGTGAATTTTGGGGGCATGGGCTACACACAAACTCTGACAGAACTCATCTTTGGGGTCTTATTGTTTGCAGTCCAGATTATCAACACCTTAAGAGGAATTATTTAAATTATACAATGTTATAAACAGATACTATGCTAACTGTAACTGAATCAACACAAGGAGATGAGCCCCATGCAGGTACAAAACCTGGGAATACAATTGGAAGACAATTACATTTGGTGCCACCGCAGTCAGTATTTATTGACAAGAAGTGGATAGATTTGTTTGAACACATTCCAAAAAATATGGTGTCAGACAACATGTTTTAAACCACATATTAACATACGGTAATAGGGTTAACTGGACTCTCAGATGCTCACATGTATGAGTCTGTCTTACCTGTAACTTTGAAATGTAACTTTGAATATGAACATGGTCTTTTTTCTTCAGGGTAGTGATTCTGTTTCTCACATAGTTTTTCACATCTGTCCATGTTCAATTCTTAAGTGACACACTTTCACTTTCTAGGCATGTCATGCTGTCATGTTTAGCTGGAATAGTGAATGTTCTGATAAATTCTGATAAACTGTGAAAAAATGCAACTTAATATGTTAATGCTGTATACATACAAAGTCATCACTATTAGGACCCTATGAGTTCTGTGAACACAAAATTGGATACAGAATAGCAGAATTAGACAGGAAAAAATTAGGTTTTAACCTTGTGTAGGAGTGGCAGCCACTGGTGTCCATGTATGTACTGAGGCACTCATCTTCCTTGCCTGAAGTGGCACTGGAAGCCTCCTTTTCTTCATTTGAGTATGGCACTTTCTCTGGAAGAGCACACAACAGGAAGGAAATAAGTTAGATGAAATACATAGAAGAGCAACATTAAATATTGCAGAACCCATTATAGTGCCTTAAAAATACAAAGCTCAAACCTTCTGGGTCAATTTCAATGTCATCTAGTGTCATCCCTTTGAATTGCGACACACCACCTCTCTCCATAGCCAGCAGAACTTTGCTCATTCTAGCAAGCTGCAGAGTTCATTGGGGCAGTCTATAGAACTGTCTGTGGACGTGACTATCATGGCCCAAGAAGTCAGCCAGTTGGTCAGACTCCTTCTCCTCAAGGTTCAAGACCTGTGACATTGTTGCGATATGTTTTCAAAGCTTTGTTGAAGTCAGTGCTTCAGGATGTTCAGTGCCACACTGTTTTCCATAGTTCTGAAGGCATTCTCCTCCTCTTTAGGCTGACAAAGCTTCTGGTCTTGCATACATGAATAAATTGTCACTGGGTAAACCGCAGCTTTCACGCATCTCAGCCAGTAGCTCCATAGCGGTCACCCCATCATCGGTTTTAACAGAACAGGGACCATCCTCCCACACTTTCCTCGGATCTCTACTCTTGTAAAGAACTCACACATCTTCCTCTCGAATGGAGTCAAAAAAATAGCCACATCATCATGCAGAGGTGACTTATTACGGCAGCGGTCCCCAATCCCCGGGCCGAGGAATGGTACCGGTCCCTGGGTCATTTGGTACTGGGCCGCACAGAAAGAATAAAAAACTTACATTACTTCCGTTTTATTTATTTCGGAATCTGAACGATGTTTTATTTTGAAAAATTACCTGATTCTCTTAGTTACATCCATCTTGAGATCGCAAATGACAGCAGCCTTAAAAGTATGTTCGAGACAACAACTCTGCCAGTGTTCTGGATTAAAGTCATGGCTAAATACCCTGAGATTGCTACAACAGCACTGAAAACGCCTTTGCCATTTCCAACATACTACCTGTGTGAAGCGAGGTTTTCTGCAGTGACGGCGACCAAAACAAAATTATGAAGTAGACTGGACATAAGCCACACACTTCGGGTGTCATTGTCTCCCATTACCCCCAGATGGGACCGCCTTGTTGCAGAGAAACAAGCTCAGGGCTCCCACTGATTCAGCGTTGTGATGAGTTGTATTTGAATGCACTTTGTATTTGTGGTGTATCTTATTTTGAAGGCATGTTTAAACATTACCATCGCGACCAGAAAGCGTTGTAGGCAGAGAGGATGTTACTCATGTTATGTTGTAGCGATGTCAAGAGGACGCTGTAGTAGCAAATAGATAGAGTGGATTCACGTTTATTATTATGTTTAGAAAATACCACACTTAACATGCAGGTTGTATTATACTATTTTGTTGTATTTATCCGCCACACCTCAAAGGCCGGTCCCTGAAAATATTGTCTGACATTAAACCGGTCCGTGGCACGAAAAAGGTTGGGGACCGCTGTATTACGGGATCTAAATGTAGCCAGTAACATTCGTGATACCTCTCCTGCTCTTCTTCTGTTGAATGTAATTGCCAAAGCAAGTGTTACCTTCGCCAGGGCAGCATAGTTTTCAGGACAGGGGGAGATTCTTAGCATTCTCTCTGAAAGACTTTGTTGGTTTTCCATGTAAAAGTTTAAGAGCTTTACATCTTCAGTAAACGGTAACACCTGTGGCATATTCCACTTGGCCTCCCTAAGGGTGCTGAGTGCTCCAGAGGAGATGAACTCCCATCTGCTGTCATCAGTGATGTGCAGTCAGGAGAGGCATGGAAAGAAAAAAATGTAAAATGAAAAAATAAGTTAAATGGTTATATTTATTCAGTAATGTGTATTTAGTTATTTGTAACTTCACAATTTTTAGATGTTTTTTTTCAAAATCGCTGAATTTTCACATTCACCGTTCGAATACTAAGAAGAGACGTGTGGTGAGGCAGCAGCCGGCTGAGCCTCACCATGGATTGCGCAATGCAGTGAGACGGTATTGCTGTCGCTCTGTATGCCGCTATTAAATGTTTAAACACTTTTACTATATGAACAAAATTTCCATAGTTTAGTGGATGTATATTATATACAGTGGGTTTTAATGTGTTTCTTGTGCTGAGCAATCATAAAACGCTTGCGAAGAGGCACTGGGTGAGGCACGCAGTTCTCCTGCCTCGTGCTAGTGATCCCAGGGATTCTTCTTACTACTCCGCGGCGGCAGAATAATAGAATTAGTGAGAGCAAACTACAGTAAACAGTCAGCAAGTCAAGTGCTGCCATCCATCCTGTCACGACTAGGCCAAATAACTGAACCCAAAAGCACAACTCCGTAGGCGGTGGTCAAAATAAAAGTCCTTTTATTTTCTCTGCAGGGTTCACATATTTTTAAATCTGACTGATGACGTCAGTGCCTCACCAGCCACGAACCTCACCGTACACTGGCTGTCATGTATAGCCCTGTACCTTTTGGCATATTCTGCTGTTTCCTCTGTTCCTTAGAACGTCCAGCCAAACTCAGCAATCACTCAGAGTCACTTCCACAGGTGTCCGGAATGAAATCAGCATCCTCATAATCAGTAAGACTGCTCTCATCTGATGATTCAGCTGATGATTCAGTAGATGGTAGAGGACCAGACAACTTTAAATTGAAACACACAAAATCAGTTACAATTTACTCCTATTTACATGTAAATAAAAGACACATGTTATTTATATTAAATGCATTAAAACACTGTAAATTGTAATGAGTTTCAACACATGTGATATTAGAAAACCTGTAGGGATCTATATTATACTTACATTATCCAACTGTGCCAGCTGTTGATCAAGAACTGCACGTTGCTGCAAAAGAAGGGTACGTTGTCTGTCAACGGCACTGCATTCCTCTACTGGGGCCACGTAGCACTCATAGCATCTGTCATGGTGCATTTTCAGTTTTGATATCCTGGACTGAAAGGACTGGAATGAAAAGTTTTGAAGGACAAGAGAATCACATTAATTAAGGTCCAAACACAGTTATATAAACACTATGAGCATTTGTGTGTCAAACATAAATGATGGTTGACATGGTCCTCTTCAAGTTAAACCTGCTGAGACACTAATACATAAACGCTGTCCATACAATTGGGGACACTCAACACATAGACACACAGGCTATTTGATCCAAACTGGGGACGTTGATTTGGTCCAACCTCTTTATCATTAATGAGCTATCTCTCTGCTATGCATATAAATAAGAGGACAAAGAAAAACATTAACAGGGAATGAGTTTTGTTGATGACTAAGTTTAGTCAATGTTACATCATAGGTTGTAGTAGTCTAGCCACATATAACAAATGATATATACTGAATGTAAAGCTCCCCCAATGCAATGTAACATATCTCACTTTCATTGTCAATTGATTTGGACAATGACAGTGACACTTGTTTGTCGGGAGCATCCATTGCACGTGTGGAGGCAGGAGGAGTGGTAACTTGTGGTTCAACAGAGGAATGGGATGAAAACACTCTCATACCAAAACCAGCATAGACATACAAATAATTAAAGCCCCATTAATGACTGTGGTAAAGACGGATGTTGGATGAATAGTGAGTAAAGGCAGTGTAGAACGAACTCATACTTTAAGGTTCAAACACACTTGTAAACACTATGAGCACCTGTGTGCCGAACATAAATGATCTGAGTGAAAGAAAACACATTGGATTACAATGTGCACTCACACACCCAGTGATCAGGCAATGATCTCAGCATAAACCAAGCGACATCACAAAACTATGATCAATACAAAGCAAATGAATTTACAGATACCTGTTGCATTTCTTTCTAGATTTTACATTTGAAAACAATGATCATATCTGTAATCATACCTGTTTGCGCCACTGCCAGTCTGAATCACCATAGTTATATGTCATTTCCTCCCCTGGCATAATGTCTTTTATTGCAAAGAGACAGAGGTGCGGCACACCATCCACTTGAATTGTCCGCATTTTGCAGTTGGGATTTTTGTGGTCATCATTAACTAGTCTCCCAAGTGACTGGTCCTCCAGAGATGCATCAAGACTATTCAGGGAAAAGATATAATAAATAAATGCACAGCAAAAAAGATCTATCCTTCATCTGGATGAAATGTCAAACTGGGACATTTTAAATATATAACACAAGGTCACAGTTTCTGGATTTCAACTGTATACATTGAATTGATTTTGCTATTTGTAATGTTCTTAGGACACCCCCAGTTATATTATCTAAGAATTTATGTATTAGACCATATTTTGTTATCAGTATATTTAGTGTTACTTACCACCAAGATTTTCCTTTCCAGTGAAAGTCAAAGAGAAATGTCGCTTCTCTTTCATCATAATCGTCAATGACAGGAGGATTATCAGGTGGAAATAGGGTTCCTCTATACTCTACAACAAAGTCTCCTTTGCTGAAGGGTAACAGAGCAAAACACAAACATCACAAATTAACTATAAATATATTCGACTTCACATTAGCAACAAGGGCTATTTTACATCATTGTCCATCATCTTGGCATCATATGTGCAGCATTAAGCAGCAGTCATACCTGATTACTAAACCTCAGCAAAACGGAATTATAAATATTCACTGTAAAGTCACCTCCTGAGCAGATTTCAGATGAAGCTGACTAAGCTCTCCTACTAGCTCATTCCTGTCTTTCAAATACTTTTCTCAAATGATATGACTACAATTATACCCACAACTCAATCAAGAATTGAGGCTGCAATTGTTCACAGTGCAAGGATACAAGGTAGTTACAACAATGGACAGTGAATTTAAAGCTAGAGTCGATTTCAGTTTTACTAACTTTAGCTAGCAAGGCATGGGGCGAAACATACACTTGATATCCTTCTTATGTGAATAATTACGTATAAGTTGCTACATTTAAATAAACTTAATACATCCAAAGTTAAAATGAACCCGAAAGTCACTCCAGTTAAACATAACTACCTGTCATTATCGTGCTCTTGTCCGTGACACGTCCGACCGCCATAGAGTTCAGCATTAGTCAGCACAATTCACTTTGACCCCTTCTCACTAACTGACAGATAGTTAAGCCAATCAGAGCAAACCTCTGGTTGGCATTAGTGGGGAGGGGGTGACGGGACTTCACCTGGCTGTTTACATTCGCATTCCTCCAATGATTGCTCCTCACATTCTCGACCAATCAAAAAATTTGATAACACCTCCTTGCATTTGCTGTGTGGTACAGCAGTGGGCGTGGCAGCTCAGCCGTGTTTTAAGCATGGCCACGCACAGTGCAACAGCTTTACGCACGCTTGCTTTTGCCTTTATGCGCTTACTCATAAAGATGAAGTGTTGTACCTTGGATATCAATTCAAAACTACTGTCCCTATTGTTCACACCAACTCTAGCTATCATTAAGCACTCTATGATCCAAATAAATCATATATTATATATTGGATTGCCTTATGCTCAGCTCTCAGTATTTAAAACAACAGCTTTAGTATTTTTAACAAGGAGGGAAGGTTCACATTTTTGTCAGAAAATATACAGTGAAATTGGGGACATATGTGATGTAGTACCACACACGTCCACTAGGAGGGACACACACAATCACACAGATCGGAGGGGGCAGAGGGCGACACACACTTTCACACACTGAATCCAAAGAAAGTCATTTTTGGGGACAGTGGCGATTTTTAGACAGAAATGCATGTTGGAACATGTAGAATACAATTATCATGGAATCTAATTGGGGACAGTGATTTTTGTCCCCAATTCGAAAGGTGACCCCAATCTGCTGGTGTGTATTCTGAAAAATGTCCCCAATTTTGGTTTAAGTACACACACACACAGGTTTCCATAATTCATGGGGACCAAGTTTGTAATCATCACCTGTGGGGACCACCCTTTCTAGGGGTCTGACAAGTGTGAAAAAAATTGGGTAAAGTAGCCATTGGTTAGTGAGCCTAAACGCACCTTAGAATCTTTGAAAAGACGATGAAAGAGGATGCACCCGTTTGCACCAAGCTTTATGGGGACTTCCATAAAAACGAGATAATGTGTCAATGGACACATCAATGGACACATTTGCATAATTCACACAGACGTATGTTTTACTAGTGGGGACCTATTTTTATATTTAACTATTCAATATTCAAATAATCTCCAACGTATTACGCTTGAGATGAGATGTAATCTTATTACAAAGATGAGGTTAAACCACAACAAAATGTTGAGTTTTACATCTACTGTGCCAGGACATAGAATCATGCAGAATCCTTAAAACCATAGTGTGGTTTTGACCAGGAATTACATACAGGATAGTGTCTGACTAAACACTGTGATAGAGGTGATAGTGACTTTGTTACTACTCGGTCAACATGTAACACCACTCCACCCAAAAATCAAACTCGATTTGACTTGCATTGCACACTCTTTTAATGAAGGTGAAATTGCTTACAACTGCATACATTCAAGCAGTGACTGATGCATTGACCACATCAAATAGGGCTTTGTATTCTATTTTTTAACATTACAAACTTGTTTTGTTCAATGTAAAACAATGTACTTTTGAACAAGAGTACAGTACGAGAGAGACAATACGAACCGTACTCAGGCCTGCAGCCATTGGGAGAGAATCGTCCACCACAATGTAATAGTTGTATCTGCCAGACTGAACAATTGGCTTACATTCAACTTAAAAAACCCCCAACTTTGCTCAGAATTCGGAAAAAGAAAAAAAAAAAAAACTTTTCCACAACCCTTTTCTTTGCATTCGTCATACTACTTCGGGTGCATTTTCCTTTTTAAGGCTGTAATGCTGTTGTAGACATAAAATTTCAAATTCTGCCAGTTCCTGTTACTGAGAGCTTCAGGTTCAGCTCTTTAACATTTCTCACAATCTCACTTTGTTGGTACAGTACAAGATAGGATGAACTGATTCATTTGCCTCTCTATTGCTACTCCCCCTACTCCAGGGGGTTCTTTTCTGTGGAGTTCTACCTAGTATAAAGGAAGGAGACAAAAATAAAGATTTTAGTAACAGTAGAAGGGAGAATCTAAAGTTCCAAGCCCTGCATGATTACATATAGTACAAGTGAAATCGAGGCTGAACCACATCCTCAGAGAGGACAAGCAAATTCAGCAGTTTTTTTTGTCTGAGTTTAGCCAGAAGTCAGATACCAGTACAATTGTCTCATCATTGCTCAGTAGAACCGTTTCCATCTATCTCCTGCATCCAAACCAACTGGTATAACTGCCATAATAAAAAGAAAGGAAAATCACCTTTGGAGGAATGTGCCACAGGACTGACTCCGGAAGATGCTCCATGCTCTGCTGTTGACCGTTTGTCTTGTTTGTTTTCAATCCAGCAACCTGCTACTGTTTCCTCTGCTGATGGTTCAACAGCAAATGCACAACTTCTATCCTGTCTGCATTCATGTTCCTCATCACTAGCCATGACATTTTCTGCAAGAGACATGACAAGCTTATACATGCAGACAAAAAGAAACGACGATAAATTAAGTACAGTGAACCTCCAACATACCATCTGGATCTATAGTGATTTCATCAATGTTCTTTCCATGGAACTCAGCCAATCTTCCACTCTCAAGAGCCAGTAGAACTTTACTGGTCTTTGCGAGCTGCAGTGTCTTGTCAGGTAGTCTATAGAATTCACGGTGGATCCTGATGTCACGACCAAGAAAGTTGGCTAGTTGATCCATGTCCATGTCAGTCATGTTCAGCAGTGCTGACAGAGTTGCTGCATGTTTTCACAGTTTGGTTGATGACAATGCCTTGGGACACTTTGCATCGCATGCCTTGGCAAAGTGACGGATGCAGTCTGAGCCACTGTGAGAGACCGGCCCGGTCTCCTCACTAACCGGGAGTAGATTTGACCAGGAGAACAGACACGAGGAAGCCGGAAATTCTGGGGAAAAATGGCTGTGGTTTATTGAGCCACAAAAAAATACCCCACCATGAAAAAAGGCATCAGTAATCCCAAATACATGTAGCTTCTTAGAGCACCATCCCACATCTCACCTCATCCTCCCCCCAACACAGACTGAGGTGCCCTTTAAATAGGCTGCCTAGTTGGCTCAAATTGAGCCAATTAGGCCACTTGAGCTGTGCCATTACCAGAGGGGGACATTTCCAGGGTGTAGCTATTTAGATTTGGTACTGGCTGGCAATCCATGGAGCAAACAGTTAAAACATGAATATTTGCGTGTGTTAATTATATTTCTGGTCATCACCCCACTGCATGAACAAACAGATATTTCAGTGACCAGCTGCCTGACTGCACTCCTCCATTTTGTCCGGTGCCCGCGGTCCTTGTACGATGTTAAATACGGCCCTGTTAGCGGTGCGCGCTTCCGCATTGGGCTGACGGACCGGACAATCAGGAAGTGGGTGAGTGCTAACCTGGTGGACATGGAGAGTTGCTGATGGTTGGGGACAAGGCAGTGGGTACCACACTGCCTGTCCAGTTATGACCGGGTGACTGCTGGGGTTGTAATGGGTGGACCAGGGGCTCAATGACAGAGTGTGTGGCTGAATGGGGGCGCACCGCGGTTAGCCATACAGGAGCCGAGTCTGCTCGCTTCCTGCAGCCCACGGGTGCGGGTGTGTGTGTGTGTGTGTGTGTGTTTATAATGTCCCTGTCCGCGCACAAACACAGTTTCTCTGCCGTGCGGCTGCGTGTCTGTGCGCACGGCAGTGAGAAGGGGCTGCGTGTCTGTGCGCACGGGGGGGGGGGGGGGGGGGGGGGGGTTGTCACCTTCTCACAGCCACGGAGATGTGACATAGCTGCAGGTCTTGCAAACATATAGATATTGTCACGAAGAACCCCGCAGGCCTCTCTTTGCTGAGCGAGGAGTTCCAAAGCATGGAGCACTTTTGGGGTCAGGAGAATTGGAACTGCTCTGCCTCGCTTTCCTCTGGTAACAATTCTGGAAAAATGTCTGCAGAGCTTTTTTTCCCCACTTCTGACATTGCCCAATCCACATCCAGATGGTGATCAGATGTGTCCCTTGACAAAAAAGCAGAGAGGGGCATGCTTGCCACCTCTCCTTCTCTACGTCTGTTAAAGAGGATGCTTTGTGTTAAACACACCTTTGCCAAGTCTATCCAAGCCTTTGTAGAGGGACAGTGTGATGCTGCATTTTTCTTGCATGTCACAGAAACTGGTGCATTCTTTGCACATCTTCAGTAAAGGGCATTAGAGTGGGTGCATTCCACTTTGCTTCAGCAATATTCCTTAGTGCTGTTGCAGAAACCAATGCATTCATTGTGTACTTCTTGGAACTCAGATGCATGCTTTACAAGCTCTGGGTTCTTAGAAATTAGTCCTTGAGCTTTCAGGAGCTTGCTGACTTTTACCAAAGCATTTCCAAGTTTTGCCAGTGATGGAATGGCAAATGTGTTGGTCCTGCTCTCATAGCCGCAAGTACTTTTGACAGCTTTGACCATTTTCAGATAATTTGCAGGTTTAATCAAATCCTCCATCTTTTTTACTTGGGTATGTTTCCTGGCATTGTCCAGTAGTCGTCCCAGTTCACACATTTTTTCACGGATGAACTGTTGACTTTTTAATATCATTCCACATTTACTGAGCAAGTGCTGCCCATATTCAAGAATGCATTCATTGGTCATTCTTAATAATTTCAGTGACAGGAGCTGATAACTGCCCACAGCTGCCTGTTGATATGTGAAGGCACAGGCCCAGTGTATGCACATAGAGCCTGAACACGGTTCTTGCGGGGTTTTGTCTTGATTGACTGTGGCTTGAGTTTACAAATTCGCACATGTCTCCACAGAATATTTCGTGTGAAAAGTCCTTGGCAGTATGCACAGTGCATGAAATGACGTCCCTGTGCTTCTTTGCACAGCCGTTTACGTGGAACAAGTTGTCCCTTTCCTGACTGCATGACAGTGGCATTATGTGCATAGTTGCCTTTGTTCCTGATGTATTCGAGTAGTTTTTTCCTCTGTTTGGACCTTTTTGGAAGGCTAAAAGCTCTTGCCACATCCACTTCATTTTGGTGTGCATGTTCCAGATGTCTTGCCATTTTGGCATATGGCTTTCTACAACACAAACGATACTGTCTCTTGTTGTAGAGTCTCTTGCCACTTTTATTTTGGTGAGGGTTAACTATTAGGCCGTCATTGGTGTTCTGACTTGAGCAGGGTTCTTCTACAGTTAGATCAGAGCAGGATGTCCAGTCCAGGTGTTGTGCTGTCGCATTCAGTAGTCACATTTTTTTTGGAAAGAATACATAGGTCACTTAGACATTTTCTTCAAATTATAACAATCAAATCAAATCGTGTACTACGATAACGCTTTTTGTTCATCTTAATTTCGGTAGAATATTTTCACTTTCATTGTAAAAGTCATGTTGAGTCCTCTTAATTAATTATACAGTAATGAATTTAACTAAGTACAAAACAAATTAAATATTCAGTTAAATTTGACCTATACTATAACATTGAAGAAGAATGAGTCAACCTATTTGGTGTGACACACCTTCACGACAACAAGCTTAATATGCACATCTATAAACGCCAAGTTTTCATCCTTTATGGGGACAAAGCATCTCTGAGTTAAATTTAACACTGACTGTCATGTACAAACGTGCATCCTAAAAGTCCCATTACCTTTTGCTTCATTGAGACATTAGATTTAACTGTTAGAAGACCTGACTGACCATACACTGCCCTCACAATGAGCTCATTTGCTTCATTGAGTTGCTTAAACCAAACTGAAAGAGGCTATAAAAGGTAATCAAGTGATGAAGGTGAATGTACCTGTTGAGGAGTGTCCTGAGGACATAGAGCTTCTTCCATGTGTTTCTCAGACATGGCAGCAGGATGGGAGCTCTTGGCAAGACAGGTATCCAATGTCATCTGCAAAGATTTGAAAGGAAAGGACAATGGAAACATGAAAACCCTTAAGTCAATGTAATATCTACATTGCCCAATACTCAAGTAGATAAACACATCTTCCTAAGGACCTCTAAACTTAAATACATGTCAAAGCATCAGGACTCGGAACCAAATAAATCTCCAAATTGTACTATAACATTTAAGAAGAATGAGTGGACCTGTGTTTGCTGTCACACAACTTCACTACAACAAGCTTAATATGGACATCTATAAATGCCAAGTTTTCATCCTGTATGGGGACAAAGCATCTCTGAGTTAAATTTAACACTAACTGTCACGTACAAATGTGCAATGTGGGGACATCGTAAATGTGCAAGATGACTGTGATGATTGGATCTAGGAAAAACCTCCAGATGGGTCCGCATCCATCCTAAAAGTCCCATTACCTTTTGCCTCATTGAGACATTAGATTTAACTGTTAGAAGACATAAGTGACCATACACTGCCCTCACAATGAGCTCATTTGCTTCATTGAGTTGCTTAAACCAAACTGACAGAGGCTATAAGAGCTAAACATCAAGTGATGAAGGTGAATGTACCTGTTGAAGAGTGTCCTGAGGACATAGAGCTTCTTCCATGTGTTTTTCAGACATGGCAACAGGATGGGAGCTCTTGGCAAGACAGGTATCCAATGTCATCTGCAAAGATTTGAAAGGAAAAGACAATGGAAACATGAAGACCTTTAAGTCAAAGTAATGTCTACATTGCACAATACTCAAGTAGATAATACATATTCTTCCCAAATGTACAAATGTACAAACAATAATGAAGACACCTGCTTTACACAATAACACAATATTATTTTAAGATTTTTTTTAACTCACATTACACATTTACACATAAATACACATTTAAATACTGCGCAATCATCAGACATACTTGCATTCGCCATGGGCAGTCATCGCCTCCATAGTCGTATGTGATTTCATCACCCTCCTTTATGTCTTTTAGAGCAAAAAGACATAAGTGCAGGCTTCCCTCAACCCTCAATCTTTTTCATTCGACAATTTGGATGTCTATGGTCATCGTTCACAAGGCGGCCAAAGGAATCATCTTCTCTGGATGCGTCGACACTTAAATTGGACAAGATGAAAATAAAAACAATTTTACTTAAAAAACCTTCTCCTAGGTCCTAGGAAAATATTTTTCATTTTGCCATATTCCAGCATCCTTTAACTTGCCATGTCACATTATTAAATGACAGACATGGATTGAGCAAAGCTCACATCAAATTCAATCATTATACATTTAAGTATATAAGGGGAAAATACAAATCACACCACCCCAAATATAAATCTTACCACCATGTCTTCCCTCTCCACTTGAAGAGAAAAAAAATGCAGCACATGATCGGTGATAAACTTTTCTCCTTCTCTCAACTTCGGCATTGTTTACCAAATCACCCCTGTATTGAACTACAAAGTCTCCCTTGCAGAATGAACCTGTAACGGGTGATGAAGGACCCAATTGCAGCACAAAATGACAGACTTGATCTCTCAGCTTCAAAGTTTTTATTGTTAACAGTTACAGTTCGGGGCGGTCTTGTGAACTCGGTGGTGGGGAAATGGGAAAAACCCTCTGCGCTGGATGATCGGAGCGAGGGATCTCTCCTGAAAGGAGGAGCAGGCAGAAGACGTGGTCGAGGACAGAAAGCAAGTCGAGTTACCGGGGCAGAGACGAGAGGCAGGGTCCATCATCAGAAGGCAGGCAGGTACTCCGGGGCAGAGTCGAGAGACAGAATCCAGGGACAGAACAAGTCGTGACCGAGCAGGCAATCCCAAATAGAACGCTGGAGAATAAGGCATGGAGCAATTACAATCTGGCAGGGAAGGAGTGTTCTGACTGGGCTTATATACTGGCTTGATAGGATGAGAGGCAGCTGTGCAGACAGGAGAACAGAGTTGCGCTGATGAGGTGGGAGTGGCCGGCAGGTAGAGCAGAGCAGGAGAGGAGTGGAAATGTGCTGAGTGGGAGGAGGACTGTGACAGAACCTACTGCAAACAAACCACGTCCTGCAAGAAAAAATATAGGACATTTTAATCAAAATGAAAGGAAATCATATACCAGAAGTGATTTAAGCTCTGCCATCTTTCTAGCCGGCCGATGTCTCTTATTTGTCCTGAGGTCCTGAGGATTGTTTATATAACACAAGGTGTTATGAAAACATGACAATGCCATTTGACTATCTTGACTAACTCAATGGTGTCAAGACTGTCATTCTGATGACGCTGACAGATTCATTGACATGAAGACTTGATTTTGTGGGATTGACTATCCATTTTTGAGCAGGTTTTGCAGTTTACCCACTAGGTTCGGCAGTTTGTACTAAAGGTTCTGAGAAAAGCACTAAATGTTGTGCAAGAAAACTATAATAAAGTTACACATGTACGAAATGTTTAAATGACTGAATTCACAGAGGTTTTTCCAACATCTGGCTGTAGCCTCCCACCAGCCTTAGCCTCCCTCCATGAGGCTGTGATTTGACAACAAGGTCCACAGTTGTAGCCTTTTCAGTACAGTTTAAATAGGAATCTGCCTATGTACTCTATGGCCTCTTCTCCATCTTACCCTGTTTTGTCTCCTCCTCTTCCTCCCTGCATCCTCACCCTCCTCCCCCACACTGACCTTCCATCTCTGTGTCACAGAATTTTAGACATGCTACACACTATATATCTTGCTCAGAGGTTTAGAGTGCAAATGTTCATTTTAGGAGACATTTCCAGGAAAAAATGATAACTAACAGGTTTTGATAACTCATTACTCAACAATTTCGTATGTAATGACTCAAGCAATGAAATGAGGACTATTAGTTTTGCAGGGAATGACTATTCAGCAGTCATTAGTATATTTAATTTGGCTGACATGGCAAAAATAAATGATAATGTTGTAAAATAACAGAGAATTGTATGAAACCAACTGCTACATGTCCAAAAGCATTTGCAATTTGTTCAGAGGAATGAGAAACTGCTACTATGATGTGCTCAATTGACTAAATGTTGTGGGCTTTGAACTACCGTAATTTCCGGACTATAAGCCGCAATTTTTGTCACACAATTTCAACCCTGCGGCTTATGCAGAGATGCGGCTAATGTATGCATTTTTTTTAATGGCCGCCAGGGGCGCTCGAGCAGAAAAGGTAAGAGTGAGACAGGTGGTGTCAAGGAAGACGCAAGTCACAACCGCCAATAAACACCATAGAAGGGGGCACAACAAAGTATTTGCAGCCACTTGACATCAGTGTGAACCGTCATTTAAAGCTGCCCTCCGAGTTGAATGGGAGGCTTGGATGACCAGCGGCGAGAACTCTTTTACCAAAACTGGTCGCATGCGAAGAGCAACTTTTGCACAAGTCTGCCAGTGGATCCTGACAGCGTGGAGCAGTGTGAAAAAATCCACCATCACCAACGGGTTCCGAAAAGCCGGTTTGCTGCGTGATGGAGAGGACAGCCTGAGAGACCAGCCCTGTTAGCGCAGTGTTACTTGTGTTGCTGCTGTTTTTTGCTGTGTTTCGGTACTTGTGTTGCTGCGTCTCAGTGACTTTTACCAGTGTGTGTTTTTTTAACCAGCCCTGTTAGCGCTGTGTTACTTGTGTTGCTGTGTCTCGGTGCCTTTTCCCGTGTGTGTTTGTTATTAAAACTTTAAAAACTCTTTCTGTGTACCGTCTTTCTTTGTAAATATCTCATATTTCAACGTGGGCACATGCGGCTTATAGTCAGGTGCGGGTTATAGTCAGGAAATTATAGTTATGAGAACTTTTATTCTGATTTGAGAAAAGCACCAAAGCCACTGAAAAAAGCTCTAACTGTGCCCTTTAAATGTGAGGAAACCATTAATTCCAGCCTTCACAAGTACTGGTTCCTTCAGTCAACATATAGATTACTTCTTTTGTCTTCTATGATATATTCTTGGACAAAATCACTCATTCCCACTGCCACGGTCTAAGAAGATTACTGTGACCCACGACAACAACAAATGAAACACCACCTCACATTATTTACTATTGTCTGTGTGGACACCGCAGGGTGCCAGCTGAATTCATTTAGCCATGCAGACATGCTTCAGGTGTGTCATGTCCAGCACGTGGCTCGCGGACATTTTCTCTGCTTCCGACATTACATGCTAGCCAGGGCAACCATAGCACCCACCTCAAGCCGTATTTAACACAGTGTAATGTCAGCATCACACTCTCAATATGGTTTCATATTCCCTTCTCTTCCTTCTACATGTGTACTAACTTATACATATTTCTTTGAATATTGACCTGATAGATGTTTTCTTAAACTTCATGTTGATAGCACCTTCATAGAAAAACATGCACTTGCTCAAAATAGATAGTTTATCCCTCAAAAGAAAGTATTTATATCAGTGAAACTGTCAGTGTCAGCAAAATGAGAAGTCTTGTCGACATCATTTTGAACAAGATATTCAAAAGGCTGAGACATGTTTTCATCATGACAATTCAGTCTGCCAGTGTTTTACAATACCAAAAAAATCAGAACCTGGTGACACTACCTGAAAATGCTCAGGACAGCACTACACACTATTTGTACTGTACAGCTGTTTGAAGTATGCATGTTTCACATTTTTACTGCTCATGCTATTTGCAAGTCTAAAAAATACACTAAAAATACACGACAGTCACTTACAGTATTTAGAACACCGCCCACCCCTCCCCCCTTCAGGTTCTACAGTACAAACCAGTGTCTGAGCAGATCTGAGTGGTGAACATGGACATTATCCCACATGACAACATCCTGGTTCAGATGGTCTCCACCCCTCTCATTCTCAGGGACTATGTCCCTAAAGAGCATCTAAGAAAGTTATTACGTGTTGTGTATCATATGGACCAGGAGATAATGTTAAAGAAAGATATAAAATTAGCTTTTGATAACTAGTTTAACAATTTTGCATGTGATGACTCAAGCAATGAAATGAAAACTATCAGTTTTAGAGGGAATGACTATTTAGCTTTTATAAGTATAGTTCATTTTGACTCATACGACAAAGTAAATGATAATGTTTTTAAAAAGCAGAGAATTGTATGAAAGCAATTGATACATGTCCAAAATCATTTGCAATTTGTTCAGAGGAATGATAAACTGCAGCTATGATGTGCACTAATGACTAAATGTTGTGGAGGTTGAACTAATAGTTATGAGAACTTTCATTCTGTTGTGAGAATAGCACCAAAGCGACTGAGAAAAACTGTAATATCCCCTCGACACTTTGAGCTAAGAGGCTGAAATTTGACTATCTTCATCAGGAGGTGAAAAGCATCCAGCATGCTGAGTTCCAGTCCCCTACTACCTCAGGAAGTGTATGTATGTGTGTGTATATACATAATAAACACCATCAATTGTTACTTAACAGGATGAATGTTCTTAACATTCTTAATGGGGACTTGGAAGGGGTGGTACTTACCATATTTGGAAGAAATGTGTGTGAGGACAACTGGGTGCAATGTTAGATGAGGAGCTTTAGGGGGAAATATGGGCCATAGCTAAAAATTTCACAGGCACCTTTGGAATGGCTCTTACATTCATTTCAAAGATTTTGACTTATCAAAATCCCCATCATGGGGACCTCAATTTTGATCCCCATGATGTTGGAGGTCCCCATGGCATGACTGTGTAAACAGATGAATGTCCCCATAATGATAGGAATACAAGCACATGCGCACGCACATCCTTTTGTAGTTCGTGTGTGTAGACTTTTATTATGTTCGTAATAAATGTTTATTTTTTTTTAACACGACTCTTTATTAATATTGTATGAAAGTGAATCTTGCCAACCTCTACGTTGCAAAAGAACTCCATATCCTTCAAACTTGCTAACTATTAGTGTGGTAAATTTGATTATAGTTATTAATTTAATTATTAATCAGACTTCCAAATTGGTAGTTAACAATCATATGAGACTATTGATTAATAAATAAGCTATCTTTCCCTTCCTTTGAAGGGTGGTGCCCTGATTTCTCTTTTATAAGTGCAAATTATTATCAGATATTAATATTTTTAATATTAATATTAAGTAATATTTTACTGATAGCTTAATTTATTGATTAAAACCAAGCACATTGTTTAAGTTACCAAACTTAAGGGCATAACCCTAACATTTTGGTACCTGTGCGAGGCCGATATACTGTTGATGCACAACACATGGTTGCAAAAGGTGCAGCTTGACGTGAGTGAATATTCAGGGAACCCGCAGATTTACTGGCGTGCTGTGTGCAGAGCTGCGGCCGGCCGTAGAGCGCAACGCGGTGAGGAACCAGGGGCTGTCCATGCCCACACAGGTGCTGTCCATGCTGTTTTTTTTTTTGCAGCCAGAGCCTAATGTAATCCGAGCTTCTGACTGTACACACATTGCTATAAATGTAACATCACAGAATAAATTTGTCTTTGTTAATAGGAAACATTTTCATTCCAAATTGTAGGCTGCATTGGGAGGGGGCTGGCACAGGCATCTTTCATTCAGTCGCCCGGAATATAAATGGGACGTGAGTTTTTATGATTGACAAGATTGACAAGATGGCGTCGCGTGCACAACGCGAGGCTTTGCGTCTCCCCAGAATCTGCATCTTAGCGATTTTCTACCTACTTTTCACGGGATTCTTCATTCAGAAAAGTTACGCCTTACTCTCCTACACCAGACAGGAACTTCTGGATATTTTTCCTCAATGTCCAGATACTTTTATCGCCGATCTTGGACTTATCCCAGAAATCTCCAGATCACCGGAGGCTGCTCACTCCTCCCGGCCGGGCGGAAGTGCTCGCAGACGGCGCCGGGATCGTAAACAAAGACGGGGTAAGCGCGGAGGGCTACGAGCTAGGCTAAAGCTAACACCGCATCGGCTGCCGTTACCCACCCTATTCCTCGCCAATGTGCGCTCCTTGGCCAACAAGATGGATGAACTACGACTGTCCATCACCTGCAATAAACGGATTACGGACTCGAACGTCATGGTTTTTACGGAAACGTGGCTGAACAGCAGTACTCCGGACAACGCTATTGAGTTAGCTGGACGACACACCCACCGAGCCGACAGGACAGCTGATGACTCTGGGAAGACCAGAGGTGGAGGTTTGTGCATCTATACAAACAAAGCTTGGTGCACGGACACTTCCATCACCACGAGCCATTGCTCACCTGATGTGGAGTTTTTAATGGTCAAATGCAGACCTTATTATCTCCCAAGAGAGCTCACATCAGTTATCATCACTGCAGTGTACTGTCCACCAGATGCTAATGCCAAGCTTGCTATGAAAGAACTGTATGCAGCCATTAGCAAACAACAGACAAAACACCCTGAGGCTGCCTTTATTGTTGCTGGAGACTTCAACCATGCCAATTTGAAGACAGTCCTCCCCAGATTTCACCAACATGTCTCATGCCACACCAGAGGGAACAAGACCTTAGACCATGTCTATTCCAACCTGGCTGGGGCCTACAAAGCTACACCCTTCCCCCACATCGGTCAATCAGACCATCTCTCCCTGCTTCTCACACCTCTCTATTCACCACTCATCCAACGTGTGAAACCCACTGTTAAGACCATCAAGATATGGCCCGAGGGGTCAGACTCTGTGCTGCAGGACCAGTTCAGACACACAGACTGGTCTATGTTTGCCCACACAGATGTCAACAATTATGCCTCCTCAGTATTGGACCATATCTCCTCCACCATCAATAGTGTCACAACACAGAAACAGATCACCCTGTACCCGAACCAGAAGCCGTGGATGAACAAGGATGTTCGTCTCCTGCTGAAGGCCCGCAACATTGCCTTCAGGTCTGGAGATGCTCAGGCCTACAGTACAGCCAGGGCTGGGCTGAAGCGGGGCATCAAGAATGCCAAAAACCACTACAGAAGGAAGATAGAGAACCACTTCTCGAACTCCAACCCCCGAAGTATGTGGCAAGGCATCCAGGTCATCACTGACTACAGACCCGTCAACCCCTCACCCACCTCCTCTGATATCTCCTTACTCAACGAGCTCAACAACTTCTTTGCCCGTTTTGAAAGTGGAAACCTGGTAGCTGCAACCAAAGCAGAGCAGAATGCAGATCATCAACCTCTGAGTCTCTCCCCAACTGACGTTGAAGCGGTGCTGTGCAAAACCAGAGCACACAAAGCGGCAGGCCCTGATGGCATCCCTGGGCGTGTTCTCCGAGCATGTGCGGGGGAGCTGGCAGGAGTATTGACGGACATATTCAACCTGTCTTTGGCCTGTTCGGTTGTACCGACCTGCTTCAAGTCCACCTCCATAGTTCCGGTTCCAAAGAATTCCAATCCATCACAGCTGAACGACTATCGGCCGGTTGCGCTCACCCCCATCATCTCCAAGTGCTTCGAGCAGCTGGTCCTAGCACACCTCAAGTCCTGTCTTCCTCCCACCCTGGACCCCTACCAGTTTGCATACCGCAAAAACAGAAGCACAGAAGATGCAGTCTCCACTGCTCTGCACTCTGTCCTCTCACACCTAGACAATAAAGACTCGTACGCCAGAATGCTGTTCATTGATTTCAGTTCAGCGTTCAACACTGTCATCCCAGCAAAACTCATTAACAAACTGACAGACCTGGGCATCAGCACGTCCATCTGCAACTGGTGATTAGACTTCCTGACCAGCAGGCCCCAACATGTCAGACTGAATCACCTCAGTTCCTCCACCCTAACCATCAACACTGGAGTACCACAAGGCTGTGTGATGAGTCCGTTCCTCTACTCCCTCTTCACCCATGACTGCAGACCTGTCCATGGTTCCAACACCATCATCAAGTTTGCTGACGACACCACGGTGATTGGCCTCATCAAAAACAACGATGAGTCGGCCTACAGGGAGGAGGTGGATCGTCTGGCCGAGTGGTGCAACGACAACAACCTGCTGCTGAACACTGAGAAGACCAAAGAGCTCATCGTGGACTTCAGGAGACAGGCTGACCCTCACCCACCCATCCAGATCAACGGAGCTGCGGTGGAGCGTGTGAGCAGCTTCAGATTCCTGGGGATCCACATCTCTGAGGACCTCACCTGGTCGACCAACTGCTCCAAGCTGGTCAAGAAGGCCCACCAGCGCCTCTTCTTTCTGAGGACCCTGAGGAATAACCATCTCTCCTCAGACATCCTGGTGAACTTCTACCGCTGCACCATCGAGAGCATCCTGACCAGCTGCATCACGGTCTGGTATGGGAACTGCTCGGTCACGGACCGTAAGGCGCTGCAGAAGGTGGTGAAAACTGCCCAACGCATCGCTGGTGCACCGCTTCCTGCTGTGGAGCACATCTACAGGAAGAGGTGTCTCAGACGGGCCGGGACCATCGCCAAAGACCCCCACCACCCTGCACATGGACTGTTTACCCCCCTACCCTCTAAGAGGCGCTTCAGGAGCCTCCGGACCAGAACCACCCGGTTCCGGAACAGCTTTTTCCCTACAGCCGTCACTCTCCTGAACTCTGCCTCCCGATAACTGTAACCTCATCTGAGATTATTACATACTGTTATATACTATGTATATATTATCACATTTGATTTAATCTAATCATCACTGTACATATAGACTAGCCAATTTATATTGTATACACCCACCATATTATAACTTGTAATACCAATTCCATACCTATAATTACCCCTGATTAGATTTAACCTGTTATAGTCTTCTATTTATATATCAAGATTGTCATTTACACTGTTACATTTACTATAACCTGTTTATAGCTTGTTTACTTCATTTTTTATATTATATTATCGTCTGTTAATAGCCATTCATATACCTATTTATAGAATATCATGTTCATAGTATTCTTTAACGACATTGCAATAGCATTTACATATGTTAATACTGTATATTCTGTATATTTTTATTCAACTGCTATAGCACTTGTGGTTGGATGCAATCTTCTTTTCATTGCCTTGTACTTGTGACTTGTGCAATGACAATAAATTGAATCTAATCTAATCTAATCTAATCTAATGCTGGTGACATTTGAACCCCGATTGTCTCCCTCTCTCCTGGATCAACGTCTATTCAGAAATTTTAAAAACACCCTTATGGCTGACCACTTTTGTGTGTGCGTTGCTCTGATCCTCAGCATTTACGGCCGCACACACACACACACCCCAACTCACTCCTTTCCACTTCATGTTTATCCCTGCTGACATGGTACTAAATAAAATGGTTTGGTGCGTCTCCGCTTCACTTAGTATTTCTAGTTTAGAGTTGGTGAAATTTCTTTTTTTTTCCTTTGTTGTTTGTCTGTTGTTCCATGAAGAACGATCGCACAGAGAGGGGAATCCCTTCATTTAAATAGAATTGCCAATGTAAATGGGGGCGTGGGCAGGGAGGAGTTCGGTGCGCCAGCAGGTGAGTTCAATTCCAAATTGATTGGGACGTACAAAAGAAACGTGCTTTGGTCCCGGCGTTCGCACAGTTTATAAGTAACGGTAAGACGATAAAAAACGTTTTTAACGTGCTCTATTTCTATGCTACAGTTTGTATATGTAAAGAATGCTGATATGAATTTTAAACAAAAGATGTTAACTGTTGCCAGTCAAATGGCCAATAAGCTGCTCTGAAGGGTTCATATGTTTGTAAATCTGACTGATTACGTCAGTGCCTCACCAGCCATGAACCTCACCGCACATCACTGGACTTCACATGGTTTTGTAGAAGCATCAGAAGCACAGTATTTGAACTGTTTAATGTGTCGATTAAGAATAAAGTGAATCAAGACTTTTTCTTTATGAAATACTTAAGATACAGTGCAACATTGTAAGACAAAACACCCTCAAAGATGTTGTGTCCCAAACAAGGTGGCTAACCTGGCAAACAGACATTAAAGTATTTCAAAGAATTAAATACTTACTTAAACTTTACTCCT
This sequence comes from Pseudorhombus dupliciocellatus, assembly GCA_016785235.1. Classification (NCBI taxonomy): domain Eukaryota; kingdom Metazoa; phylum Chordata; class Actinopteri; order Pleuronectiformes; family Paralichthyidae; genus Pseudorhombus; species Pseudorhombus dupliciocellatus. Next base: position 68,711 of record JAFBJW010000159.1, on the reverse strand, counting down.
AACACATCTGCTGATGTATCTTCAGTCTGGAGGTGATCAACAGCTGAATTGTAGTTCTCAATGGTTCTCTCTGGTCCACACAGATTTGGATCAGTTGAAAGTCAGATCTGTTTATTAGGCAGTACCTACAGAAATATTTTGAGGAGCTGAAATTTTCAGAGAATCCACCGATGCAATGGGAGCCCAAATTATCGCCAGCAATGCAATACAAGGTTCCCTTGACTGTTTCATTTGATGCTACAATCCCATTCTCTTCGAATACCTTCAAGTCTGTGATTAGCTTAGAGAACACCTTAGCATGACCAAATGCTTTGAAATCTTTCTCTCGACACAATAACACAAGTGACATATGGTCTGTATCTGACCGTACATAAAGTGGCAAGTTGGCAACAGATGCATAGACAGCTAAAACTTTGTCTTGTATGATGGAAAATTTATTTCGGAGCATTGTTTTAACTCTTTCCCATGTTTCATCAATGATTGCCTGCAGGGTTAAGGAGTGAATTTGGGAGACTGGCAAAGGTTTCTATTGTTCTAAAAGGTCTTTTATGTTGTGGGACATGCCTAACAGAGGTGACGTTAATTAGCAAGAGAAAAAAGTCGTAAAGTCCTTAGGGTGTGAGCCTCATCATTTGGTGAACTTATGGCCTTCCTCTGTATCATGCGAGAGAGGACCTGGCATCTTGGTGTTATTTAAATGACATTTGTCTGCATTGTTGTGTGCTCATCCTTGGGAACAATCTGGTCTCCCCCTTTCCCGTTATTGTTCTTTCATGTTTCTGTATAAAAACTTTGTTGTGTGACTACTTGGGTTGTCACTCTCCTCCCATGCGGGCTGGAGGTGAACCTCTGCAGAGCTCTATTAAATGACCCATTAGGACAACTCAGGTCTGAGGAATTCTTCATTTCACATCTCAACTGAAATTTCCACCACACTTGTCTTAGCAGAGCCTAAAGGGTTAACTACTTTGAAGGCATCCAGATATAGAATTAACTAGACACATAATGGATTTTGCCCCAACTCATTTATGTTTTGTATTTCCTCAACAATGTTCTGTATAGTTGAATCAGGCAGAAGGAACTGCCCCTGCAATCTCAAATAAAACAAACTCACGTTTCTGAGATAAAGATCACTGAAATTTTCAGATGTGTCCAAATTTACTTCATCTGTGCCTGTCTTTGGACCTAGATGACAGTGAGGGACAAATTCACCTGACTCAGGTGGGGTAGATGTTGAAGGATGAGAAGCAGATTCTCTGTACACATATTTTACACCATGGCCTGTAAAACCTCTGTGCGTCCATGATACATGCGTGGTAAATGTAGCCTTGACCCGGAAATCAGTATTACGTTCTCTAATTGGACAACTTACAGTAAATCCTTCTACATTATGCTCCTTCAAGTGAGTAATCAGTTCTTGGATGTCTTGACACTGGCGTTCACACAACGCCACCACACATTTAAAAGTTGTAACAGCTATCCTGACAGTTTCGTAAACATCACACTCCCCCCTTTTGATCATACAATGATCACAGGAGTCTCTGCAAACCCTGCTGCTGTAGTTCAGCCTCTACATTGAACCACAGCCGCAGTATAGGCGCATTAATGTGATCTTTCTAGAGAGGCCATGCTGTGGTGTACTGCAAGCTGAAGCAGAACACCACAGCATGGCCACTCTAGAAAGATCACATTAAAGATAGTATACATCTGTGTGTGCAAAATATGTACAATAGAGCATCATGCCATGTACACCAGCACTTTACAAACAGGCAATGTGCAATAACGCTTGTGCAATTTTTGACACATCTGGAAACACTGGAATTCCTGACTTGTTGCACTGCCATACCGTGTTGAGCTAGATGGGTCTAGGCTAGCTGCGCTAATGGAGACTAGCAAGGCGAACTCCGGTGGTTTTACTTCTGACACCAATGTAACATCCTGGCCAGACGTAAGAAGGATGACAAAGTGGTGATCTCAATTTCAGGTCTTTTTGTTCATAACCTAAACAGAACAGTTACTTTTGGATATAACTACGCCATGAACCCAGACACATTCTTCTCACTCATCCTCTCATTCAGCTCCCGTACACACATACTCACTCAATCCTGCCCCTTGCTTCACCACAGTGTTGCCAACTCCTCAGTAAGGAAAGTAGCTATTAGCTGTCTGAAAAGTTGCTAGAACTCGCAAAATGACACCATGGCCTAATTTGCATAATTTGCAAAATCGGAATGGACTTTTTAAACAGTACGATCTAAATGTAAATGGACCAAGAGACAATAGAAAAAACTGTCAGTGGCAATGTGAGACAATGATGTGAGTCTGGCCCTAACATAGGCTGCGCTGGGTCACAGAAAGAGCGGATCATTGTTATTTTGGTCAAGGCTCTCTATGGCAGGTTCAGCAACTGAGGGAGCTGATTTAAATGAGTAAGCAGCTGAGCAAGCCTCACCAGTCAGCTTCAATCCATATCGGTTGTACAGGATGGAGTTAAGGGTCTGCAAGGACATCCGATTTCTGAGTTTACTTTTTACCACACTCATCTGGCTGGAGGAGAAGTTTCACAGGGAGGCACACACACAGTGGACGAGGCTGTGTGAGAGAAATGCAGTGATTTACTTTACTGTAGTGATTTGTTTTAGACCAAGAAAGTTTTACATTTACTCCCCGACCTGGTTCAACCTATGGGTTCAATGCCAGCACATGCACGATTCATTTGCAGTCTGGATGCGGAAGAGTGCACACATCTCCTCTGACTGCAGCTGGGAGGGGCTGCTGTAACACCTGTGAGTGCCGTGGGACAGGGGAGAGGCTCACGGCAGCACATGCTGCTCGTTGAGAAGAACAGGTGATACATGCTTCAACGTCAGATGACACTACAAAAAGTCACTACATTTTTTGTTAGTCGCTATTTTGAAAATTAGTCACGAGAGGGGTCTGAAAACTCGCAAAGTTGGCAACACTACTTCACCACCCTATCGCAGACATGCCCATACAGAAGCATTCGCATGCAGTAGGAAAAAAGAACATTATAGATCATAAATGCAGGGTTGCTACAATATTCTACTGCGCTCACTTTTATTTTTTCACTGTACGAGAGAATGTACAATTAGCCCAGGGGTCACCAACCACTTCAATACACTTCTGAAGCAATACAATTTTTAATTTAATTAGAAGAAAGAATGTGTGATGGAAAATTTATTGAGAAGCACTGTTTTAACTCTTTCCTATGTATCATCAATGTTTGCTTGTGGGGTTAAGGAATTTATTCAGGAGACAAGCAATTTCTGTATAAAAACCTTGTCGTGTGACAACTTGGGTTGTCACTCTCCTACCATGCGGGCTGGAGGTGAACCTCTGCAGAGCTCTATTAAATGACCCAAAAGGACAACTCAGGTCTGAGGAATTCTTCATTTCACATCTCGACTGAAATTTCCACCACAAATGTGTTTTTTCTAAAAGAAGGATGATGTTGCTGTGTGTTGTGTGCTCACTGGGAGGTGTCATTTTAAGCACATATTTATTTAGATTTGTGAGAAATTATATATGGATATGATAAATATAAACTCTTCATAGATTGATGTTAGATTTCCATTGGTGATGTCCTTTCAGGGGGCATGGTTGGCGGATGTGTGTGGTACAGATAGTCAAAGCGTTAACCTGTCAGCGCTCACATGTTTTGTAGCGTGTCATTTGCAGATGATGTGGTGGTGGTTGTTTGTTGTTCTATCCGTAATCGCCACGTTATGTTTATCTGCGTTTGTTTACAAGTGGGATGATGTTTAACTAAATTACAGTTACTTTTGTAAATTTTGGGGATTTCAAATTGAAAAATTGCACACGGCTCTGTGGCCCTCCTGCCAGGGATCTCGCCAGTGCAGGGAAAACAACATTTTTTAATGTACTTACTCTATATTCTGAATTATTAAATTGAGTATTAATAAAACTAAAATGTTTCAGCTAATAAAGTACGGGGCTGTCCAGGGGGGAAGTGCTGAAACGCTTTGCTGATTGCGTGCAGCTGGAACATCTTGAAAGCAAGAGCCTCACCTCAGCCCAACTGGACAGTCTAGACTGGCTGGAAAAACTTGACTTTAAGGTGTGTTAGGATGATGGGTCATCAAAAAACAAAGAATGTGTTGTTGTGTTGTGTGTTAGGATGACGGGTCATCCTAGGATGTGTTAGTATGACCCGTCATCCTAACACACAGAATATAAGTCTTAGGGGAAAAGAGCAGACAGTCCTGATGATGCTTGAGGTTGATTTAGCATTTCAGCGTTTGTCAGAGATGTACAGGGAGGGACATTCTCCCAAAACAGTCACAGGGCAACCTCCAAATCACACATGCACATGAATTAACAAGAAATCTGTCTGTTTCAATAAAAATAAACAGTTACCATGATTACAGTATATGTTGAAATACAGAGAGGATCAAAAAGCAAATCACACACGGATCATGTGGTTCTCTAAACAATCGCATAATGTGTTTATGCCAGTGGCCGGCTCTGCATTGAGCCATCACAACTAATAATGTCATCATTTCATGACTCGGCATAGCTGATGAAGACTTATGGATCACCGAATTTAAAACAATGAGCACTGATCTAAAGGTTGTGGCCTGACAGTGGGCTCATCTCACACAGGAGCACAGATGGAGTGAGACTGGGAACCTCCCCCAAGCCGACAAACTATTTGACACAAACCCGCTCCCTGTGAATCTGCTTTATACAGGCATATACACATTATTGTGCATCCAACAGTACATCGGCCTTGCACAGGTACCAAAATGTTAGGGTTATGCCCTTAAGTTTGGTAACTTAAATAATGTGCTTGGTTTTAATCAATAAATTCAGCTATCAGTAAAATATTACTTAATATTAATATTAAAAATATTAATATGTGATGTAATATGTGATTTATATTTATAAAAGATAAATCGGGGCACCACCCTTCAAAGGAAGGGAAAGAGCTTATTTATTCATCAATAATCATCAATATTATTATTAACTACCAATTTGGAAGTCTGATGAATAATTAAATCAATAACTATAACTACATTTATTAAGAACATAATAAAAGTCTAAACACACCAACTAGAAAAGGATATACGTACTATATACAATGTGTAAGCATGCGTGAGTGTGTGTGTGTGTGTGTATAAGTGTGAGTGAGTGAGTGAAGATTCAAAATGGCTGCTGGCCACAGAAAAGACAATGGGCCCCCTGGAGTGATGGGAACCATGTGACTGAGATCACATGTGAGATAAGTGTGGAGATGATCATGTGATGTGTTGGTGCTCAGGTTAAAGAAAGGAGTTAGATGCATGCACGGTGAAGAAACAGCATAACAGAACTAACATCGACTTTCGAATAACACGCTACCAAATATTACAGCTTCAAGTCAAACTCGGACATCAAATGAAAGAAGATTCAGTTAACAGTTATTAGCTTAGCCTAGTCTAATGCTAGAGCGATCGGTTCTTTGTTTAACCCAGTTGCATTAAAGTGATCAATTCTTTGTTTAGCCCAGTTGCGTTACCCGTCCATGGAAATGGAAGACGATCCTTTGGAGGTGCTGGTTGAAGTCCAGTGAAGCACAGAAGCTGTGACGTGGTTGGACAAGGAGATCAATCACGAGTCAAGCAGTTACAAGCCCAAACTGAAAATGTAAAGTGGTGTTCAGCACCAAGAATAAAGAGGCGCAAACAGGGGTCAGATGAGTATGACACAGATGAAGTCCCAGCTGAACAAAGGGCAGCAATGCAGGACACCTTTGTTTGCATAACATACCTGCTCAGTGAGAAGGAGTACACAGGAGGCTGACATGGCTCTGCAGGACTGCTTTGTGTCTACAGATTGGGACGCGCTCTGCATGCCACGTGGGGAGGACATCAACTCAATGACAGAATGCATTACTGATTACATTAAGTTCTGTGAGCACACAGTTCTTCAAGCTTGAACTGTAAAATGCTACCCAAATAATAAACCTTGGATCATCATCAAGGATCTGAAGACTCTGCTCAACAAAAAGAAAGAGGCCTTCAGGCGTGGGGAGCAGGAGGAACTGAGGAGAGTACAGCGAGACCTGAAGGAAAAGCTGAGGCAGGGCAAAGGTGACTACAGGAGGAAGCTGGAATCCAAGCTCCAGCAGAACAACATGAGAGAGGTGTGGTCCGGAATGAAGACCATCACTGGATTTAATGTGAAGGAGAAACTGACAGTGGGAACTGTTGAGAGAGAAAATCAGCTGAGCCTCTTCTTCAACAGGTTCAGCTCACAGTCTTCAGCACAGCCCACTATGGCCTCCTCAACACAGCACACCTCCCTCCCTCCTCCCCTGCCGGCAGATCTTCTCTGTGACAACCATCCAAGTCAGGAGACAGCTGGAGAGACTTCAGCAGAACAAGGCTGCAGGAAGGCTGTCTGAACCCCAGACTACTGAGGACCTGTGGCACACAGCTGTCTGCTATCCTGCAGCACCTCTTCAACCTGAGTCTCCTCACGGACTATCCAAACAGGTAGACCACAGTATGTTAGACTGGGATGTGGTCTGTCTGATGTGGTGGTTAGTGATGTCGGAGCCCATCAGGGAATGATACTTTATACACCACTGACTTTCAATATGACTCTAAGTCATGCCATCTGCAGAAGTCCCCTTATACACCCAATCACCGCAGTGTCATCAGAGGACAGTAGTGGCTGACTTCGTGGAGTGGGCCAGTGAAAACCACCTGCTTCTGAATGTGGCAAAAACCAGAGAGATGGTGGTCAACTTCTGGAGGAAGAGGTCAGCTCCACAACCACTGAGCGTGCTGGGTGAAGAGATCAAGATCGTGAAGGACTACAAATTCCTAGGTGTCATGTTGAACAACAGACTGGACTGGAAGTCCAACACCAGTGCTGTGTACAAGAAGGGGATTAACAGGCTGTTCTTCCTGCGGAGACTGAGATCCTTTAATGTATGCAGTAGGATGTTGGAGTTGTTCTATCAGTTGGTTGTGGTGAGTGCACTTTTCTTTGCTGTGGTATGCTTTGGGAGCAGCATTGGAGCCAGTGAAACTAACTCAACAAGCTGATAAAGAATGCCGGCTCCATCATTGGCCCAAACAGGACACTGTGGAATCAGTGGGGGAGAGAAGGATGCTTAACAAACTGCTGTCCATTAGGGAAAACCTTGACCATCCTCTCCACTACACCCTCCAGGCTCAACAGAGCACGTTCTCTGACAGACTCAGACAGCGGAGCTGTCACAAGGTCAGATTCAGGAATTTATTCCTGCCAGCAGCCATCCATATATATAATAGTTCTTTGTAAAACTGACTCTTTTCTCTAATTTACACATGCTTTGTTTTGCACCTGTACATCCTCTGTCCCATGGGTAGATGCCTTGGTTAAGCGACACAAGTGTTGCTGTTTTGTTTTCAGTGGCTCATGCCCCCCTTTTGCATAGTGTCTCTTCATGAGACTTCATTATTCATTCGTGGACTACATTAGTCTACACATATTTAGCATATGTTTTTTGTACAACCTCCCACTGGCATTCATCTCCATCTCCAACATGGTGTGCTCTTGTTTGTAGAAAAAAAAATTGATGTTGTACTTGATTGTAAAAGTACTTTCTGTTCTACTCTATTCTAAAGTGGGAAATTAAATATATGCCAGTGATTGAGACACCAGAAAGCCAATAGGAGAAGAAAGACAAAATAAAAGTGCTCAGTGAACAGACTAACCTAGCCCAGATGAAGTAGAAATTCTTATGAAGTGTACCTACTAGGGATGGCGAGATTCACGATTAATATTGGTGGTCCAGTATGAATATTTGTGATGAGACTGCACCAGTAGATTCAGGGTCCATTGGATATATGTAAATGATGAATTTGCAGTGCATCGCTTCCATGCATTCGTAAATTCCATGGTTAAATTGATTATTCGAGGCAACGGGCACCATGCACCATCACTTCCTCATGCACAGACAGAAACTGCAGTACACAACAAATATGGCAAGAAACGAGGACAGCATTTGCGTTTGTGATGCCCCTCTCTCTTACAGCCTGGCTTGGCTGGCTGAGGACTTCTGTTATTATGCAGGTTTCTGTGTCTTTAAGGGGTGGGGCTGGGAGCCTCGTGTGTCCCAGATTTAAAGATCATACTGCCCAGCGGTAAGTATAGAGACAGTAGACAGACAGTAGTGTTAGTGGTAATCTAAAGTAAAAAACAGTAAAAAAAATAAAAAAAAAAAATAAAAAATGAAATAAAAATAGTATAACAATACACCATAGGGTATTATATATACAACAAGAAATAAAACACAAGAATAGTATAACTAATACACCATAGGGTAATAAATATACCAATAAGGCACATAAAACGTAAAACATACAGGTTTTTTTTTTTTTTTTTCAAGGCTTGCAGTGCAAAAAAGCATGTAAACATGTAGGGGTGCAAAACATGTTAAAGTGACATAGTTGTAATAGTGTCCAGTGTGCCAGTGCAGGCAACTCGAATAGTCCTGTTAGTGACAGTGTGGGGTGGGGGGACCAGAGTTTGTGCGTGAAGAGGGGGCAGAGCGGGCAAAGAGTTCAGCTTCCTGACAGCCTGGTGGATAAAGCTGTCTTTTAGTCTGCTGGTCCTGGCCCGCACACTTCGCAGTCTCCTCCCTGATGGCAGCAGACTGAAGAAGCTTTGAAGCTGTGATGGGTGGGTGTCGTCCCCTGCAGTGCGAAGGGCTTTCCGGATGAGGCGGGTGCCGTTGATGTCCTGCAGGGAGGAGAGAGAGGAACCGATGATCTTCTCTGCTACGTTTCTATTCCTCCCCCATGGGGGAAACACACATTTACAGCAGAATCAGAAAGAAAGAAAGAAGAATCAGAAGTAAGGACAAAAAAATACTCCTGAAAACCTACCTATTTACAGTTAAATTACAAAGTTAAATACAAAAACAGAGTGTGCAAGAAAACAGAATATGCAAAGGCTTGCAGAAATTTAAAAACACTGAGTAGAAAAAGATTGTGCTGACGTAATGAGACTGATTTTGAGATGTTGAGAATTTCAAAAAAAAAACGGAGAGTAGTCCTGGCATGGACATGAATTGCACTATATAGACTAATTAAGTCCATTTAGATGAAGGAGTTGTATATTCTGACAGCAGAGGGTATGAAGGACCTGCGGTAACGCTCCTTCCTGCACTTTGGGTGCCGGATCCTGCTGCTGAAGGAGCTGCACAGTCCCTCCACCATAAAGTGCAGTGGGTTTGACTTATTATCCATGATGGAGGTCAGTCTAGCCAGTGACCTTTTCCTCCCCACCTCCTCCACCGTTGGTCCCCACCACTGGCCCTCCTGACCAGCCTGTTCAGTCTCTTACTATCCCGGTCCGTGCTGCCTGCGCCCCAGCAAGTCACGGCAAAGAAGATGGCCACCACAGAGTCATAGAAAGTCCGGTGGAGGCGACTCTGGCCCTTCTTGTACAGGGCGTTGGTGTGGTTTGACCAGTCCAGCTTATTGTTGAGGTGAACCCCCAGATATTTGAAGTTGTCCATTAGCTCAATGTCCAAGCCCTGGATGTTCACTGGTGTGTGTGTTTGAGTCCTTTTTCGCAAGTCAATCACCATCTCCCTTGTCTTGCTAGTGTTCAAGCACAGGAAGTTGCTCTCACACCAGTCCACACACAAAGTCCATGATGACCTGTACTCCAGTTCATCCCCCTCAGACACACAGCCAACAATGGCTGAGTCATCAGAGAACTTCTGGAGATGACACTTGCTGGAGTTGTATTTGTAGTCCGCAGTGTAGATGGAGAAGAGGAACTGTGAAGGCACTGTCCCGTGTGGTGCTCTGATGCTGCAGATCACCACCTCAGTGCAGTGCAGACCGTGGACTCATTCCAGTACCTCGGGCTGTGGTTGGACAGCAAACTGGACTGGACTGTTAACACAAATCACCTATACAAGAAAGGACAGAGCCGGCTGTACTTCTTGAGGAGGCTGCGCTTCTTCAATGTGTGCAATAAACTCCTGTGGATGTACTATCAGTCTGTGGTTGCCAGTGTCCTGTTCTACATCGTTGTGTGCTGGGGGGGCAGCACATCTAAAAAGGACAGCTCCAGACTGGACAAACTGATCAGGCGGGCCAGCTCTACGATCGGCATGAAACTGGACCCTCTGGAGACGGTGGCAGAGAAGAGGACTGTAGAAAAACTACTGGACATCATGGATGATGCCAGTCACCCTCTGCACTCCATCATCAGTAGCCAGAGGAGCCTGTTCAGTGCCAGACTGCTTCATCCCAAGTGTATTTTATTTAAATTCTTTCTGCTGGTAAATTATGCTACTGGAACTCTAATTTTTCTGAGGGAACCCTCCTGAAGGAATCAATAAAGTTCTATCTATCTATCTCAGACCTGCAGTCTGTTGGTGAGGTGGTCGCTGGTCCATGCAGCTCTCCACACCTGCCTCCTCCATCTTCTTCCGTAGCAGCGCCCTTTGTGACCTCGTTCGACAGTAGTCTGACACCAAATTATTTTAACAGAAGTCAAAGAACATGACTCCTGGCAGCCTCCAGGGGCCTCATGTATCAATGTTGCATTCGCCCGTTTCCACGCTCACTTCAGATGTATGAAAAGTGACTCGACCGTGGACTGTAGCGTTGCACCACGGTAATTCTGTGGCTGGCGCACGCAAGTATCTGCAGCTATCTTGCCCTTGGCAACACTCAGGAGTGTGCCAGTCCACCCTGAGCCGCGTCATGCCCCCTGTGTGGGACAGAGTCGTCTGAATGTCATCCAGGTACATTAAATTCGCATACAGTGCTGTTGAACAGACCAACATCAAAGCACAATTTGCAGCGACAGCCGGTTTCCCCAATGTAATCGGAGCTATTGACTGCACACACATTGCTTTAAAAGCACCATCACATGATAAATTTGTATTTGTGAATAGGAAACGTTTCAATTCCATCAATGTGCAAATCATATGCGATGCGCAAATGCAGCTGACCAACGTCATGGCTCGGTGGCCTGATTCAGCGCATGACTTATGACTCATTTTGACAGCATGGTTGGGAACAGACTTGAGGCTGGCTGGCTGCTTGGTGAGTAAATCTTTTATTCCTTTAAGTGTCCCAAATGTAAACCAGTGCAATGAACACTTGGGCATGTGCTCATTCAAATATGAGTTCTTGCATGTGTTCTTGCTGGTGACATTAAAGATGCTAAGCCTTATAACAAGGCCCCGATTGTCTCCCTGTGTTCAGTATTTCTTCATTTGACCCAGGGGACAGCGGCTACCCCCTAAAAACGTGGCTGATGACCCCTCTCACAAACCCTAGTACAGACCAAGAGAGGAGGTACAAAGACAGCCATTCCTGCACTCAGGCAGCAGTCGAGGTAATTGGCCTGCTGAAGGAACGGTGGCGCTGCCTGGACATGTCGGGGGGTGTGTTGCTGTACCGATCGGAGAAGGTGGGCCTGTGGCATCCTCCACAACTTGGCACACTGCCACAGTATTCCACAGCCACAACAGAACATCCCCCCACCAGCAGAACTGGATGCTAGACCCATCAACTTCATATATGTAAAGAGGCTATGACATTATTACTAAATCCTCCTGTGATTCTAGAACAGCTCGGGTGAGGACACGACCAGTTGGACGCATGTCTGCAGCTATCCTGGAGCCAAAGGTGGGGACACTGGCGGAGGTGCAGCCTTATTGTATGACTACTGTAACTGTAATTGTCAACATTGATGAGCTGCATATTTACCTTGGAAATTATTTGTGTCACCCTCGTGGTCTCCCATCACTCCAGACACCCACTCTGGTGTCGAAGGGGCTGAGTTCCTCCAATCCCCTGCCTGTTGTGGTCAGGCTCCGCCGGTGGACCGACATGCTCTGTTTCAACTCCACTTTTAATGTCTGACCAATTTTTTTTTTTATTTCTGTATGTGTGCGGTGCTCTGACCCCACCGCATTCACAGCCTGGCACGCATTGTCCAATTCACTCCTCTTTCTCTTTAAGTTAACCCCAGAGGACAGGGAAGCAAAAGGAATTTTGCGCCGGCATTCCACTTCACCGACCAGAATTTCTAGTTCTGAGTCAGTGAAGTTTTGCTTCTTTCCTCTAATCCTCTGTTCTTCCACGATTAATGATCAGGAATTTTAGGTCCAGTGCTCATTTAAATATAATTACCTATGTAAATGGCAGCGTGGACAGGGAGGAGTTCGGCTTTTCAGCATATGCGATCAATTCCAAGTTGATTGGGATGTACAAAAGAAACGTGCTTGGGTCCAGGCATTCACACAGTTTGATACATCTGAATTTTTGTGTGCGTAGGGCAGTTTCTGGGTCCTAGCGTTCGCTGCATTTCAGTAGGAAATCCACACAAGTCTTTATACACGAGGCCCCAGGAGATTGTCTCTTGTGTATTGTTATCTTCATGTGTTTGCTCCCAAGCGTGAACATAAATAAACAGTAACCCAAACTCCTTCCCAAGAGCCAGGAAGTGAGCATCCTTGCTCTTTTATTGAACTCTTCAATAACAAACACGTCTTGAATGAGTGAAACGAGACAGAAAAATATTCTGGTAAATAATTGCGCAACAGCCATATTATTCACTCTCAACTAAATAGAAATCAAATCCCAAAACTGAAAATCAACAATCCCAACCAAATCGGCTGTTACACATTAGCAGCTAGTAAACATCATCTTCACTCAAACACAAACAATGGAAATATACATCACAACACAACTTATTAAACACCTGTAGGGTGCGTGACATTCACAGTCATTGCATTCTGGGAGATACACTGCTACAAATGCTGCAGAGAAGCCACAAGACATTGTGCACTTTTTTCATCACGGCATTCACTGTTCACAGCGCACTCACACTTCTGGTCTTCCGGTGTTCAAAATAAAAGCTCAGCTTTCCACAAACAATAGAAGTATATAAAAGCACATACAAAACATGAACATATATTCAGGGCAGAATGAAGACACTAAAACAATGACTTGCCCCAACCTTGGGGCAAGAAGGGTGTTCAGGGAAGTGGGAGAGTTTGCCCTTGATACACTAGTGTTTCCTCATTCAAATGCATCCTGTGAACATGTGTTTTAAACAGTAAATCACAAAAAATCACGAAACCGACTTATTAGAGGCACGCTTAATGGGCTCATGCACACATCAGAGTGTGTGAAAATGGCAGGTTTTAAGCCAACAACCCCTGTCTTTGGCAGGGCCTGTCTTGTTTTGTCGGTTTGCCTTGCAGGCCCTGTTGGGCGGAGAATCCCCGCCCTCAACTGGGAGTACCTCGCCAGCCTCCCAGGTGTATAAAGAGGCTTGGCCAAGCACGCTCTCACTCTCTTTCTCTGCCTCCACTCGGCTGGGTCCCCCCTGAGCATCATGTCCTTTGGGGTTTAACTTTTGTAATTAGTTTTGCACCTTACAACACGCAGTCACACATTACTCACACACCAATACCCCCGCTGACACACTGATTCTACTGACACTCACACCTTATTTTTGTATTATTTTTGGGTTATTGTTCTGTTGATTAATAAATCTCTTATGTTAAAGTTAGCTACTGTGTTCCGTCTAATTTGTCATGGCTTTTGAGCTGGTTGTGACATTCATTATTTAATTAGCCTAGCTGATGGCCTAAACTGTTTCATGCACATGAACAGGGTTCTAGTCATCTATCATGTAATGTGATATGTAATTAATCTAATCTCTGCTCTTCTTTATTTCATTCACAAAATTGTCAAAGCCGGAAGTGATGTGACATGACTGATGCAGACCAGACTTAAAAATTTAATTAATTAATTTAAAAAATGTATTTCCTTCCTTATATCCTTGTTTAACAAAAAATAAATGAAAAAATAAGTGGTTGATTGTGATATTATGTTAAAAGTTATTTTTTCATGGTTGATCCTGAGAGGGGCACAAAGGTTGAAGCAGCTGTAGGTGAACCTAATGGTCCTCACCCTCATCGCAGATGTTGCTGACCAGGATTAGAGAGGGACATGTTAAAGATGGACTGAACTGTTCAGTCTGACATGTATGAAACAGTGTACAAGGGCTGCAACTAATCATACTTTTCATAATCATCTGTGTATTACTGTCTTGATTGAAAAACAAACATAAATCTTAATATGGTATTGTAATACTGAGCATATTGCAAAATCTCAAATCATGGATGGTAGCCTCTGTTAAACTCCACCCCTGAATGCCGTCTTCTTTTTATCTGCTCTGCATAAGCAATTGATAAATTTAGGGTAGGGGTCCAAATTTATCTGACTATGATATACACTAGATGATTTTATCATGATTTCATCAACGTGCATCCGTAGCATTGCTACCATTACTTAATTTCTATAGCATACAATATGTCACATATTTCCCATCAACTTTGTCTTTTGGAGACATTGGGGGATCCTCAAGGTACACAGTGGCTTTAGGGTTAAAACAAAGGAGGAGGCTGGGGAAGGATCCCAGCATCCCTCCCTAACATGAATGCTGAGTGCTCAGCAGCATCTCCGCCCTCCAGCAATCACTGCCAGGGTAACAGCCTCTCAGGGGTAACATGCTCTGAGTTCCCTCTCCTGGGAAGCAATGCTCTGCTTTTTCTAAACCTGTTCACTGAGAGAAAGGAAGCAGAGCAGTAAATATCAAGAGCCACAATGACAGAAGCAACATCTAAGAAACTGGGATTTAAAAAGTGTCGCAGTGCCACTATCAGCATTGATGGCTTCAGCTTTACAATTGGTAAAAGACTCTTTGTTACAGTTTTTTCTGTATGGCTTGGGTGTGTGTGTGTGTTTGAGAAAGAGAGAGAGTGCGAGAGAGCGAAAGAGGCAGTGTTTGCTTTTGTGTTGCTTAGCAAATTATCCTTCAATTTACCTTTAGACACACACACACACACACACAAACACATAAATACATACATATACATATCCCTGCCTCATTCAGATAAATAAATTGTTTTCCAGTTTTATATCATAATGTGAGTGTAAGATATTGTTAAACCGCTATGTATCTATTTACAACTGGAGCCAATATCATTGCACTATTTTTGCTGTGTATATGCGATGGAAACTACAATTTCTACACCTACATTACTACATTACACGATGTCTCTGCAAATTTCTACATACTTTTCCACGACAAGGTCACTGCAACATTTACCTTTGAAAACTGAAACAAAATGAATGTTTATAACAAATGTGACGAAAATGCCGCTTAGCTTGTGGGAGATCTCTACAAGATGTTGTATAACTTTTATGCATCATGGCAAAAGGGAGATCGTTTCAGCAAAATGGCACTGCAAGGAAGCAACACCTGCTTTCTGGGTAGGGAATGATCCAGATTGAGGAATTGACCTGAGTCGGTGCACTGCAGCACTACTTCAGGATACTGTGTTGTGTAACCCACCAGAACTAACACTAAGGGATATCTTAGTGAACTTTGAAGAATTGGCCCGATGAGGTCCATGCAAATTATTTCAAATTACACCTCCATTAATGGGCAATGGGCACATGCACTATCTCGGGATGGATTGCTGGTTTACCAATTAGTAGAACTTCCTGTTTCATGATGATTTGGCCATGAGCACTGGACTGAAAAAAATATTAAGTTGACGTGAGTATTTCTGTCAAAGGACTTAATTCAAGTAGAATGACTGCAGATAACATAATCAAAATTGAAAGCAAACCAAAATGAAGCAACAATTTTACAAAAACAAAATGACAATCATCATAAGCAGCTTCCTGCTAAATTTAGGATAGGGCTCAAAATTAATCTGACCATGGTATCTACTAGATTATTTTACAATTTGTTGGTGAAACTAAAGCCCATACGGCTACTATGTCAAGGGGTACTATCATGCCATTTTGGCATCACCATTTTGGAAAGACCCATGCAGGAAGTAAAATTTTGTCAAGATGTCGTCATTGCTCTCTTAAGGATGGTTTGTTGAAGACTGGGCAGTTTAAAGTCAAGTTAAGAATTTCCTGGGCAAAAGACATGCAATTCAACAAGATGGCACAACTTTGAATCTTGAATGTGACACTGACACAATATAAAGTCATTTCTAAAAGAAGGACACGTTTTGTGATCATTTTGCGAACGTTGACCCCTCAAAAAATGTGATTGATTTTAAAAACGAAATATCGAGCAGCAACAGCATTCAAGAAAGATGCAAGATTTGGTCATGTCAAAGGGTCCTTCTTGCCATGTTGTCAGTACATCACAGAATAAAACATCACATTTGTTGCCAGTAGCTGGCTTTGTGTCTATCATTATATGTATAACATCAGAGGTCATCAGTAATAAGTACAAAATCTAACAAGGTGTCTGACACATGAAAACTGGTTAGGAAATACCACTAAAACAAGATGCGCTGACCTGAAAAGATTGTTGCTGGGTAAATTATGTTTGTTAATGGAGGTGAGGAGGCTGGGAGAACGCCTTCACCTGCACCATAGAGAATCAATCAGTTAATAACTCTCACTTGTGTTGATTGGGCATCTGTGGTGCAAGTGAGAGGAGCTGCCTCCCAGGAGAAGACGTACACAAAGGACAGGGGCAGACACTGAGCTAGAAGGGAGATGACCATCTGAAAAAGCTCGACACTTTGCTGTATTGTGAAGAGTAAAAAATATATGCTGCTGTGGTGAAAGCCCTGAGGCATGGTCAGAATAACAAATAACAGTGGCAGCAAAGAAGCTGGGAGAAGCATGGCACACTGGTGGGCTGAGTGGGTAACTGCAAACACTAGCTAGATGCTCCCAGCCCACAGAATTGCTATTCAGCTTCAGCTAATCAAGGACCTGCAAGACGGGACACACAGTTTCAAATTTGGAGTTACTGTTATTTCATAACAGATAGAATTGTCTTTATCTTGTAAATATAGGTTGTAGTTTCTGGGGGTAATCAAAGGAGATTGTGTGTGTTTAGTTGCCAGGGTGTGGAGCTCAGGGGGTCATTATCACTAATGACATTGCTTCTCTCACAGAGTGTAATCTCGTGGTTGTTTAGCTCATTGTCTTCCCAATTTCACACACACACACACACACAATGGACAGGTGGGGCCTGTTAAGTTGTCCTCAGCAAAGATTGCTTCCTGATGGCTGTGTGATTAGTGTGTGAGAATTGGCTGTGTCAATCAAGATGTGCTAAATATAGATTCACTGTTTGAATAGTGGAAATTGATTTGAGTTGTACTTTTAGACTAGAAAACACAGACCAATTAAGATTGATTCGCACTGATGGAAAGGGGGCACCACCTTCTATTGGAGCAAATGTACATAATTTAATAATCTGTTTGTAATCATGAATTCTTGATTAATTGATACTTGTATTGTTCTATAGACAATATTTCCACTGTGTGGTGAAATCATCTGAACTAGCCAAAGAATTTGGAATATGTTTCAAATGGATGTGTGGTGATACTTCAAATGTCAAATGTTATGTCTTTTTTTTTTTATTTATTTTATTTTTTCTTTACCTCTTTCAATTGTTTACACACAATTTTGAAAACAGGCTTTATTTTCTCACAATTATCCAAACAACCATAACTCCTAGATTGTTTGCAAAATGACACACTTCATTCAAAACATATTCACATATTTTAAAAATGTACACATTCTTATAAAAATGCTGTAGTCAATACAAAGAGCTGACCGACACCGGTTTCAGTTGGAAAACGTGGAAAACAGGGTGTATCTTAAGCGAAGATGGGAGGTTGAGTTTAACTGCAGCGGGATTGACGATGGAGTGGATCTCGAAAGGGCCCAGAAACTGGGGGGATAATTTCCTGGAATCAGTTTTGAGGGATATGTGCTTGGAGGATCACCGATCAGCCACTCTGCGGTTCCTCGCAGCAGTACGGAGCAGGGCAGAGCGAGCCTTCTTCCAGATGCTGTGGCAACGGCGGAGATAGTGTTGGACTGAGGGGACCGCGATCTCCTCCTCCTGAGCAGGAAACAGGGGTGGCAGGTATCCCAACGCGCACTCAAATGGAGTCATACCTGAGCTGGACAGGGAGTTGTGGGTGTACTCGATCCACGCCAGATTGGGTACTCCATGAAGTGGGGTTTTGTGCCGCCATGGATGGAAACCAGAGGAGAGGCTGACTGAGGCCCCCAGCGCAGCACAGAAAGCCTTCCATACCTGCGATGTGAACTGGTGACAATATCAAGGGGAATGCTGTGTAACCTGAATACATGGTTGACCAGGGGGTCTGATGTATCTCGAGCAGAGGGCATCTTGGGGAGAGCGACAAAATGCACAGACTTGGAGAATCGATCCACAATTGTGAGAATAACCAAGTTACCTTGAGAGCGGGGCAGTCCAGTAACAAAGTCGAGGGCTATGTGCAACCAGGGACGACCGGGGGTCTGTAACAGACGGAGGAGTCCTGCCGGGGGTGTGTGCTAGGATTTTCCACGAGCGCATACTCGGCAGGCAGCGACAAAGGCTCAGGTGTCTGTGTCCATAGAGGGCCACCAGAAGTGTCTTTGAAGGAGCTGAAGAGTTCGATTAGCCCCGGGATGACAGGCAAACGAAGCGCAATGTCCCCACTGCAGCACCTCCGAGTGCACAGCATCTGGGACAATCCGCTTACCAGGAGGGCTGTTACCTGGGTCAGGCCTGGTTGATGGTGCTCTCAATGCCCCATAGAATCCCTCCCACTATGCGAGATGACAGAATGATAGTATCCTGGCTCGAGGGGTAATCTGTAACTGAAAACTGTCGTGAGAGTGCGTTGGGTTTGATGTTCTTTTCTGCAGGGTGATAAGTGATGGTGAAGGTGAAACGATCAAAGAATAACATCCACCGGGCCTGACGGGAGTTAAGGCATTTGGCTTTCTGGATATACACAAGGTTCTTATGATCAGTCCATACCACAAATGGCTGTTCAGCCCCCTCGAGCCAGTGCCTCCACCGCCATCTTAATCGCCAGTAGCTCCCAATTCCCCACATCGTAGTTTCACTCTGGGGGGCTGAGTCTGCGTGAGAAAAAGGCACAGGGATGTAACAGGTGGAAGCATCCACCTCGATGATGAACTGGCAGCGGGGGTCTGCCTGTGTGAGGATGGGAGCTGAAGTGAAGAGTTCTTTAAGCCTCTTGAATGCCGCATCCACCACCGGAGACCAGACAAAGTTAACCTTGGAGGAGGTGAGTCTGGTAAGGGGGGCCACCATGGAGCTGTATCCCTTTATGAACCTCCTGTAAAAGTTAGCAAAGCCGATGAAACGCCGTGGAGGAAGCTGGCCACTCCGTGACAGCTTTAATCTTGCCAGGGTCTGCCATCACCTGCCCACTAATAATATACCTAAAAAGGTAACTGAAGGAGCGTGGAAATCACATTTCTCTGCTTTTACAAACAGTTTGTTTTCAAGGAGTCTCTGGAGCACCCGCCTAACTTGACTCGTGTGCTCCTACAAATTATGAGAAAAAATCTCAATATCGTTGAGATATACAAACACAAAACGATTAAAAAAGTATCTTAAAACATCATTAACTAGTGCCTGAAAAAGGTCAATAGCACAGTCATAGGGGCGATGGGGAGGCAAAGAAAAAGCTTTCTCCTTGCTAAATTCCTGAGCCAGGTTGTGATATTCAGGGGACACGGAGGAAAGGTGGTGGTGATGAAGGAATATCTCCCTCTGCAGGAGGAGGCGCGGACTGCAGGCAGGTCTGGTGACAGTAATTGCTCCAGTGCGAGACCTTATCCACTGCCCAGTCCAGTTGAGGGTTATGTTTGGTGAGCCAGGGGTACCCGAGGACAATTGGTGCGATTGGTGATGACATAATCTTTAGTGACAGCGACTCGTGATGGTTACCTGAAACTAGTAGCTGAAGCGCGGTGGTTTGGCGGGTAACGTGGGAAAGCAATCTTCCATCCAGGGCTCAAACACAGATGGGGTACCTGAAGAGTAGTAATGGGATAAATGAGTCTTTTTACTGATTAGCATCTCATAATCTCGTACAGTAAAAAGAACTAATCTTATTTTGAGTCATTTTGTTAATTTCATTCATTTTCCAGCAGGTGGCGCTGTACCCCTTGTAAGAGAGACAGGGTTTCTAAACACACAGTATAGTACACAAAACTAAACTGTGTGAAAATCAAGGAAAGTAACTCCACACCACAATAAAGGGACTTGTGTCCTGTCCACCATTCCACTGTTTAACAGCACAAAACTGACTCGGGAGACCAATCTGTAAGAGCAAACGTACCGCTGTAAGCGGCAGCCTGTGTTGCTAGTCACGTGACAAATGAACGAGCCAGAGGAAGGAAAGACCCGAATGAACGAACTGCTTCCTCCACAGCCAATCAGCGCTGCCACTGGCTGTCACGTGAAAAATGAACAAGCCGGAAGAACGAAAGACCGAAATGAACGAACTGCTTCCTCCACAGCCAATCAGCGCTGCCACTGGCTGTCATGTGAAAAATGAACGATACAGAAGAACGAAAGACCGAAATGAACGAACTGCTTCCTCCACAGCCAATCAGCGCTGCTACTGGCTGTCACGTGAAAAATGAACGAGCTGGAAGAATGAAAGACCGAAATGAACGAACTGTTGCGCTTCCTGCTCGTCAGACAGCCCGAGCAGCCTGGCTGTCATGTGACGAACGAACGATGGAAAGACCCGAATGAGCGAACTGTTGCGCTTCCTGCTCGTCACACAGCCCGAGCAGCCTGGCTGTCACGTGACAAATGAACGAGGACCTGGGAACGGACTCACAGTTGAGTGAGACATGAACGAATTGATTCTGTTTTCTGTCCTCCTGACAGAATTAATGCATATCAGCGGCCATGTGGTGACGGAAGATACTGCATGAAAAGGAACAAATCACTGACTGACAGGATTCAGTAGGCCAACTCATACACAAGACACACAACGCACACACAAAAGTGGTCAGCCGTAGAGGTGTTTTTAAAATTTCTGAATAGACGTTGATCCAGGAGAGAGCACAGACTCCTCTACCAGCTCCGCTGTCCTTGAACCGCTGAACCGCATTTGTTTATGAATGTAGAAGTGCGTCACGGCTCATGACTGTGTATAATATTACACACAAGTTTATTGACATAAATAATGAACCCAGGGAGACAATCGGGGTTCAAATTTCACCAGCATTAACATAAAAACTTACGTCCCGTTTATATTCGGGGCGACTGAATGAAAGATGCCTGTGTCAGCCCCCCCCCCCCAATGCTGTTAGTCGGCTGCATTTGCGCTGCACATATGATTTGAAAATTGATGGACTGAAAATGCTTCCTATTAACAAAGACAAATTCATTCTGTGATGGTACATTTATCGCAATGTGTCTACAGTCAAAAGCTCCGATTACATTAGGGAAAGAGGCTCTGGCTGCAAATTGTCCCACACAGTTGGCATGGCACGGCTCAGGGTGGACTGGCACACTCCTGACCAATCGCCTATTGCCAGGAACCCCAGCGTGGACATCACCTGTGTGGGCACGGACAGCCCTTGGTTCCTCGCCGTGTAGCGTTCTACAGCCGGCTGCAGCTCTGCGCACAGCTCTCCAGTAAATCTGCGCGTTCCCTGAATATTCACTCACTCGTTGCACCTTTTGCAACCATGCGAACGCTACCATTGTTAATACCCTTTTTCATCACTTTTTAACACATGCTTTTATTTACACCCATATAATTACAAACAAGTGGATGTGTTAATTGTTCATACGGGTGCGTTTGATGTGTGCATGATGCTGAATTGAATTGTTTTCCCATCATTAGTAGTTTCCCTGCATCACCTGCAAGCGTCAACAAGGGCAAGATAGCTGCAGATACTTGCGTACGCCAGCCACGGAGTTGGCGTGGCACACCGCTAGAGTCCGCGGTCAAGTCACTTTTCATCCATATGAACGTGAGCGTGGAAACGGGCGAATGCCAAGACTTTGAGCATACACAACATTCATACATGAGGCCCCTGGTAGAATCAATGAAGATTACGAATGAAAACTGCATAATCATTCCACCCTGAGCATGCGGCTAAGACCCGGAACTCAATGGAATAATCAGCCACGCTTCGTGACCCCTGCTTAATAGACAGAAGCCGATTAGCAGCGTCACGAGGCTGGAGGGAATTAAAAACCTTCTTAAACAGTCTGTAGTTGTCACAGGCCTCCACCCGATATTCACAGGCAGAAAATATTCAATAAAAGGAACGAGCCTTAAACACTATTAAATCAGGTGACATGTGGATATACAAGAATAACAAAACCAAAACGATATCCACGCAACTAATAACTCCGCTAATAAAACGAGCGGGGACTGTATTGACAAATATCTTTAACCAAAAGTACTCAAACCAGTGTAATCTAATAACAAAAGAGCAAGGATCGAGCCAACACACACAACAATGGCAAATAGAGTACAGGACGCTGCACTTCGTCCAAACTGCGCACATGCCTCGAGCGCAGGGATGGAGGAGTTCTTATAGGTTCCTCTAATTGGATGCCTTGCCGTCATCAGCGATGCTCGTGGAAGATGCTGGTTGGCAGCTGCAGGGACGCTCCTGGTCCCTCTGGTCTCCACCTTGTCATTCGCTCACACACATTGAACATTCGGTAAATAATACGGGTACATCTGGGGTACAGAGGTGCTCCTTCACATTAACATGTGCACCACCATGCTGGAAAACAAAAAATGCTACTCTTGTGGTATTCCCTCAGTCTTCACCAGTGCTGCAAATTTGTCCATCTTTGCTCCCAAGGACCTCATGTTTTTCCTTCGTGACCCAATATCTGTCTCAGGGCAAAAACACAGGCTTACACAGCGCAATCATCTGTTCACACGTGTCAACAATGCCCCCACTACTGCCACGGGCAAGTTTTCTGTTACAAGGAACAAAAGGAACAAAAGGAACAAAAAAACAGTAATAGAGGGTAATAAAGGGGAATAAAAGTGTCTCCACTTTCCTGAACAGGTTGTTGTTCCAATAGAAATAAATAAAGAAATAAACAAACAAATCAACAAAGTTAAAACACTATGGAAGCTGCAGCTACAGGCAGCCGCCCGGGTCAGCGGCATCTCTGTACCTAGGTTAAATCTAGGATTATTGGCTGATTTGACAGTAGTGCACTTATGTGCTTTGGCCCTAAGACTATGACCTCACTTGACCTATGATCACTACATGGTCTATGTGAGAATTGTATAGCACCCAACTATAGCATACATTATGTCGCCCTCGTTAAGTGTTTGTGGCTTTCCTCGTATTTGGGCTAGTTTTATTTTGGGCACTTCCTGTTTTATTGTGAAGGGTTGTTTCCTGGATTTTCTGTGTGCACCTTGTCTGTCTTGTCCTTGCACCTGGTGTCCAGTTCCCCTCTGCCCTTTATATTCACCCGTTTTTCCCTTGTTTATTGCCAGTGCGTCAATGTCTGTTCACGCGGCTGCGTTACTAGTTCGGCTGGAGATGGGATTATGCCTCCAGAGCCTCCAGAACATGGGACTATTGATGTTATGCCTTTTGACCTTTTGGATTTTGTGTTTTTTTCCTTTTTCTGAGCACTGCTCCTTTTGTTATTAACTCGTAAACTCAGTAAAGACTTTTTGAACTGTGACTTCGACTCCGTCTTGTGCATTTGAGTCCAGTTGAGTGTTCGACCTTAACACATTATCTCAAGACACATTACATAGACGGTCAATTCATTAAAATGCAGCACTTTGGCTATGGAGAGGAAACCTCCAGCAGTCCTTTGCTAAACCATCAATTGTGTCCCGGCCAAAAAGGGAGCAGAGAAGAGGCTTAACACGGAGCTAACAAAAAGAGAGAGAGCTCCATTGCTCACCTTGCTGCCGGTCTTGGGCAGCACACAGCCTCCGCAGTATTGTGTCGATCTCAGGGGGAGACGCTGACTCTTCTGTGGGAATAGTTTCTAGTTCTAGTTCTAGATGTATTTCCTTAGATTTTCATTTTGATTTTTTTTAACTCAACAGAAGTGACCAAAGTCACCAGCATCCTGCAGCGACATGCCATCCCATCCTGTTTGCATTTAGTTTGGACCATCAGGAAATTTTCAACAAGTTAAAAACCCCTGACTTAACTTCAATGTGTGTAAGGGCTTCTTGAACCAGAAGAGAGTGATGGAGTGCTGTGCCAGTCACCTGACCTCAACCCAGTTGAGGGTTTGTGATGATATGGACTGAGGAATGAAGACAAAAGGGCCAAGTAGTCAGCATCTGAATTGAATTGAACTGACTTTATTGATCGCTGGGGTGGGGGGAAATTTGTTTGTCCCAGCAGCACACAACAGCTAAAAAAGGCAAAGGAAACCACAGTATATAAATTAACCCATTGGCACAATCATCACGCATCATCACACATTCACTAAAATGGTGATCAGCTAGGATGCACAGATCTGGAAGCTACAGATGACCCGTAGTATCTAATGGCCTCAGGCAGAAAGTATGCGCTGTAGCGCATGCCCAAGAACTTGCTTAAGGGCCTGCCTAAGAACTTCAGCACGACAGGCCACAACACAAGGTCTGACCCGTGACAAACAGGAAATACCAACCCAAGCGACCACTTCACTGGACTCCAACAGCACCTCCAAAGGATCTTCTCCTCTTTCCATGGATGGGTAACGCAACTGGGCTAAACAAAGAACCGATCGCTTTAGCATTACATTAGGCTAAGCAAAGGACTGTTATCTGATCTTCTTTTCATTTGATGTTCAAGCTTAACTTCACCTGAGTTGTGATCTTTGGTAGTGTTATTCGAAAGTTGACGTTAGTTCTGTTATCCTGTTTCTTCACCGTGTATGCATCTCACTCCTTCTTTAACACTGAGCACCAACACATCACACACGTGTGATCTTAACCACATGGTCCCTATCACTCCAGGGGGCCCCTTCTCTTTGATAAATTAAAATTATTATTGAATATTAATATGAGATAAATATAGCTACATTTATTTATTTATCAAATGTGTATTGTCCCCTTCCTCCAACGCCTTGTTGGATTCGACATTCAATGGCTAATTCCTCCTCAAAGGAACACGAATCAACAGCGTTGGCGTTGAACTCTTTAATGTGTCCAGTGAGGTCTGGTAAAACTAAAACAAACACATACAATGTTATGCATTCAATCTCAGACAACACTGACAGATGATAATATAAGTATTAAACAATACCAACCGACGAGGCCATCAAGACCAAATCATGAACGTGTAAAATAACAGCTCTGCAGTATGAGTCGCGTTTCCTCCCAGATCACAGCGATGATGTCATCAGCCAAGTCTAGAAGGCGATTGAAAGGTGGAAAAGGGACTCTGTGCTCCTCCTTGTACTTAAAACCTAATGTTTACCATCTCTCCTGCAGGTAGAATGGCAGTTTCTGTATCACAGGATTAACACCTCGATGTGTCGAGACAACTCAGGCCAGCTAGGTCTCCATCCTCTTTGGCTGCTTGAGTCTCCATCAATGGGTCTCCTAGTTCTCTTAGTTTACGGACCTCTTTGTTTTGGATTTTAGGGAAATTTTCCAGTTTCTTGAGCAAGGAACTCTGGTGCACCATAATATTCATTCAAGCGGTCCCACACTGCTCTAAGACCACGTTCAGGATGGTTTATGTGCACAGTTCTTATTCGTTTGGCTTGCTCGGATGATTCTCTACCCAACCATTTCACGAGAAGATCAAGCTGCTCACTTGCAGAGATGTCTAGTCTTTTAATCGCATTCATGAAGGATCTTCTCCAAGCTCTAAAGCTTTCGGGGTGGTCATTAAACTGAGTGAGACCTGTTGACACAAGTTCATGGCAAGCGATAAATCTAACAATGTCAGAAACACCTCGATTTTCATCAATCTGGGAGCACTGTGGCCTGTTTTGTTTGTTAGTGACACCATGTGGCTTGTAGGTGTAATCGCTTATCCTGTTTGGATCTCACCATAATCATAAATCAGCGTTTGATCTGGGTAATTTGGGGTGGGTTCCACTTTAGGCTTGGCTTGGGGGATGAAAGGTTCCTCCATGCCATTTCTCCTGACTGAGTTCTGTGTTGGGATGTGACTCCGGTGAGAAGGTGAATTATCTTCTGCACTGAAGGTTTTAGGTTGAGAGGCAGAGAAGGGCAGATAATGGGAATCCGTCTTGGCTGTATTTTCTATGGGCACTGATGTGTTTGTCCAGTGCGTCATTATATATTCCTTTGTATGTGATTTAGAATCATCAGTTGGAATTTCACTTTGACTTTGAGTACCATCATCTGGTATTATTGCTGCCTCTAGAATTTCTGCTTTTGCGGCTGCAGCTGCAGCCCTTTTTTCCATAAGCAAGATGTCTAACAAAGCTTCCAAGCGAGTCTTCTCTAATTGTGATGTAGCTCCTAGCTCTGCTTTTTGTAATTTCAATTGACTCTCTTTTTCTGCAAAGGCTGCTTCAGCTTCTGATCGTGCCTGTGCGGCAGCTGCTTTGCTGGATGATGAGCATTAGAATGTCGAGATGAGCAAGATATACTGGAACGGGTCCTCAATGAGCTCTCTTGTGATTTCTTTGACATTGTGATGTTGTGATGTTCTTCCTTACTTGATCATACTGTGATGGACTTCCTTCTGAAGAGTGGCTGTCCTTTAGTTTGTTCGTCAGATGTCGTAGGCCCGTCAGAGGCCGTCGTTTTACATATATTGTATTGTCCCCTTCCTCCAACGGCTTGTTGGATTCGACATTCAGTGGCTAACTTCTCCTCATAGGAACACACAGCAAGAGCGTTGGTGTTGAACTCTTTATTGTGTCCAGTGAGGTCGGGTAAAACTAAACCAAACGCATGTTACAAACAAACACAATGTTATGCATTCAATCTCAGACAACATTGACGGATAATAAAATAAGTATTAAACAATACCAACCGACAATGCCATCAAGACCAAATCGTGAATGTGTAAAAAAACAGCTCTGCAGTATGATTTGCATTCCCTCCCGGATCACAGCGATGACATCATCAGACGGAGACACGCAGGCACTCTGAGGCACTTCCCGAAAACACCAGTAGATGGCAGCAAAGAAAGTCTCTTCAACAGTTTTACTAAAAACACATTCAACTGTCCCATTTGACTTAGAGATAACAGAACAAAATGCATATTTAAGGGTACCAAACTTAAGGGTATATCCCCAACATTTTGGTACCCATGCAAGGCCTGTGCACAACAACACTGAGGTACTTAAGATGTTACCTGTTCCAGATCTGTGGGAACTCCTTTAAGACCATTTAAAAGAATTTCCATTTCACGAATTTCACATTTCACAATTTTCAAGAGAATGCCAAAAGTGTGCAGAACAGTCATCAAAGCAAATGGTGACAATTTTGAAGAATCTAAAATAAACATGTTTTGAGTTATTTCACACTTTCTTTTGTTAACTACACAATTCCATAAGTGTTCATTCATAGTTTTGATGCCTATCTACAATGTGCACACATTAATATTTTCTATATGTAATCTACCAATGAACATAAAATGCTGTTAATTATAATTCTTTACTTTCCAGTTGCTAATGAAGTTGGAGAAACCATCCACTGTCCACTGGCCCCCTTTGCACGTAAGTTCATCAGTTATCGCCATTTTCAATTTATACTTTAGCTCTGAAAGTTCATGGGCCTATATCAAGAAGTAGGACTGCCACAGGTTCAGATCAACCAGATGCAAAAGCACCACCCACTAACTCATGAATTTGTTTGAAATATGACATTGCTGTTCTATGAGGATCCTGTGGAGCTTGTTGCATCCAACATAATCTATTTGCCTACTCTGACGTGTATCAATATCAAAGACATAGAGTCTCATCCGAGGTTATGGTATATGTCTGCCAGCTGCTGGGTGTGTGTGTGTGTGTGTTCTAGTGGATGCAGTGCATGTAAGGAAGGACTTCCTGAATCTCTCCTTCATATACTTGAGATGAACTGAAGGAGCTGCTCAGTGATGCTAACAAGTCCTGCATGGGGTGAGAGAATGGCTCCAACTTTGTGGACAGTTTGTCCATCACTGTCTTGTCTCCCACCGCCTCCACTGCTTCTAGTGAATTCCACAGGACAGAGCCTCTTCCTGTCCTCAGATGAAATGCTGCTACTGCAGCAAACCAATCCTTGAAAAATGGCTGATGCCATGCAGTGGGTACGGAAAGTATTCAGACCCCTTTACATTTTTCACTCTTTCATTTCATTGCAGCCATTTGCTAAAAGTTCATTTTTTCCTCATTAATGTACACTCAGCAACACATCTTGACAGAAAAAAACAGAAATGTAGAATTTTTTGCAAATGTATTAAAAAGGAAAAAATGAAATAGCACATGGTCATAAGTATTCAGACCCTTGTTTTGGTATTGAGTAGAAGCACCATTTTGAGCGAGTACAGCCACGAGTTTTCTTGGGAATGATGCAACAGGTTTTTCACATCTGGATTTGGGAATCTTCTGCCATTCTTCCTGGCAGATCCTGTTCAGTTCTGTCAGGCTGAATGGTGAACGTTGGTGGACAGCCATTTTCAAGTCTTTCCAGAGATGCTCAATTGGGTTTAGGTCAGGGCTCTGGCCAGGTCAGTCAAGAACGGTCAGAGTTGTTCCGAAGCCACTCCAAGTTGGACTCAGACACGGGTTTAATGTGGGACACATGGAAGGTGGGGTGGATCCTGAGAGAACGCGGGACCTTAAGGCGGATGGCGGAGGGATTAGCCTGTCTCTGCGACTGCTGAGAAGACCGCAGGAGGGCGGAGCGGACCTGCTTCCATACATGACTGCAACGACGAAGATTTGCCTGGACAGATGGGACAGCAACCTCATCCTCTTGAAAGTCAAACAGCGGGGGTTGGTATCCCAGGAAAGCCATGAAGGTCGACATCCCAGTGGCCGAAGATGTAAGGGAGTTGTGAGCATACTCAATACAGGGGGGAAAGAGCGCCAGGAGGCTGGATGTCATTCAGAGACACAGCGGAGGGCGCTCTCAAGACACTGATTAGCTGTCTCCGTCTGACCGTTGGATTGTGGGTAGAAGACAGGCTCACAGATGTTCCCAAGGCAGCACAGAAAGCCCTCCACACTTGCGACGTGAATTGTGGACCATGGTCGGAGACAATGTCCAGGGGAAATCCGTGAAGATGGAAAACATGATGGACGAGGATGTCACCAGTCTCAGAGGCAGAGGGAAAGAGGCAAAGGGGGATGAAGTGTACGGCCTTGGAGAACCTGTCCATCACAATGAGGACAATGGTGTTGTTCGTGGATGGGGGAGACCGGTAATGAAATCCACAGCGATATGGGACCAAGGGTGGTGTGGGATGGGCAGGGGATTGAGCTGTCCAGCAGGGAGGCGGTTGGAGGTCTTTCCCCGAGCGCATACTGGGCAAGCAGAGACGAAGGAGGCGACATCTTGAAACATCGTGGGCCACCAGAAGCGCTGCCAGAGGAACTGAAAGGTGCGAGAGACTCCGGGGTGACAGGTGAGTTTGGAGGAGTGTCCCCATTGAAGGACATCGAGCAGGGTTGGGAACAAATAGTCAGTTGGGGGGTCCACCACCAAGGTCAGGTTCTGTCAGTCGGGCCTCCCGGACCCTCTCCTCCACCTGCCAGGTGGGCACGGGGCAGGGTGGGTCAGGAGAGAACTGAAGGAACAGGGCATCCGGTTTTACATTACGGGAGCCAGGGCGAAAGGTGAGGGATAAGTTGAACTGACCCAGAAAGAGAGCCCAACGGTCCTAGCAGGAATAAAGGCGTTTGGCGCTCCCCAGGAAGGGGAGGTTCTTATGGTTGGTCCACATTATAAAAGGCTGCGTGGCTTCCTCCAGCCCGTGTCTCCACTCCTGAAGGGCCAAAACTATGGCCAGTAACTCCCGATTCCCCACATCGTAATTTCTCTCAGCCGGCGTGAGTTGCCGGCTAAAGAAGGCGCAGGGATGGGGCCTCTGGTCCTTGGGGTTGCGCTGGGAGAGGACGGCACCGACTCCAGTGTCAGAGGCATCAACCTCCACGATAAATTGAAAGTTGGGGTCAGGGTGAGAAAGTATGGGGGCAGAAGTAAACAGAGACTTAAGCCGAGAGAATGAAGCCTCGGCCACAGGGGACCACTGGAAAGCCCTGGAAGGTGAAGTGACTCACAGGAGGGGTTGGAGCCGAGTCTGTGGGGTTCTCTCACACATGGAAGGAGACGTGGAGACCACTAAGGCTGACAAAATGTTCTGACGCTGGTGAGCTGGTAGCAGGAGGTTAAGCTCAGCTAGCTAGGGTCAGCTACGCCTCCTGTCATGGAAGTTAGAGAGGAAGTGGCGTTCAACCAGCAACCCTGATTCCTTCCAAGCATGGAAGGATAGCTTAGTTAGTTACAAAAAAGCACTTAGGAACTCTAGAACCTCCTACTACTCGGCATTAATAGAAGAAAACAAGAACAACTTAAAAAATTAAAGGGACAGCTCTAGGCTGGTTTAAATCATATTTATCAAATAGATTTCAATTTGTTAATGTTAACAATGAGTCATCCCTCCACATACAAGTTAGTCATGGAGTACCACAAGGTTCTGTACTTGGGCCATTACTCTTCACACTATACATGCTCCCCTTAGGCAACATTATCAGACAGCACCGCATACACTTCCATTGCTATGCGGATGACACTCAGCTATACATATCCATGAAGCACAATGAATCTGACCACTTAATTCAATTGCAGGATTGTCTTAAGAATATCAAGGCCTGGATGACTCAGAACTTTTTGCTCCTTAACTCGGACAAAACTGAGGTCATTGTAGTTGGGCCTAAGCATCTTAGAGAAACAATCTCTGACCAGATAGTCTCCCTGGATGGTGTCAGCCTGGCTTCCAGCTCCACTGTGAGAAACCTGGGAGTTCTGTTTGACCAAGACATGTCGTTTGAAAAACAAATACAACAAGTCTCTAGGACAGCGTTTTTCCACCTCCGTAACATCAGGAAAATTAGACGCATCCTGCCTCAGAAGGATGCTGAAAAACTAGTGCACGCATTTATTACCTCCAGACTAGATTATTGTAATTCTCTTTTATCAGGATGTCCCAAAAAGCTAGTGAATAGCCTCCAATTAGTCCAGAATGCAGCAGCACGTGTGCTGACAGGAACTAGCAGGAGAGATCATGTCACTCCTGTCTTAGCCTCCCTGCACTGGCTCCCTGGAAAATATAGAATAGATTTCAAAATCCTGCTCCTTACATTTAAAGCTGTCAATAATCAGGCCCCTTCTTACATCAGGGAGCTAATAACTCCCTATCAACCAAACAGACCACTCCGTTCAGAAAACATAGGCTTTCTCGTTGTTCCCAGAGTCAGTAAGAGTAGAACAGGCGGCAGGGCATTTAGTTACCAGGCTCCTCTCCTGTGGAACCAGCTTCCACTGTGGGTCCGGGAAGCAGACACAATCTTAGCATTTAAAGCCAAACTTAAAACATTTCTTTTTGATATAGCCTATAGTTAGCATTGGATCAGGTTAGTCATGTTGTTATGCGTAGTTATGCTGCTATAGTATAGACTGCTGGGGGAACTCCCATCTTCCACTGGGCACTTCTGTACCCTGCTCTCTCTCTCTCTGTCCCTCTGCCTCCTCCATACGTACATATTTACTCATTATCTATTCATTTTAAATAATCACATATCAACATTATGTAGGACAGGATGCCGTTTTGACCAATCTTATTTTCAGATCACTTTTCGGTCCTAAGTCCCTCGCTCGCTCTCTCTTCTCTTCCAGGTACAGTATCTCTGACCTGGTGCTGGCATTATTACTATGCTGCGGTGAATTTGAGACCTGTCCAAGGTGCATGTTAAAGTTGAACAACTTCACTCTGTGCTCAGGGTCAGAAGCCAGTTTGTGCCAACTCACTGGCATGTCAATGCTACTTGCCTAAATGTGACGTTAGACGTCAATTTGAAAATATGTGCAGAGAAGCTGCTGAAGAGACCTTGTGAAGCATTTGGTATAGACAAAACATGATAAAATACCTGAGCGCTTACTTAGCACAAATAACATCATGATGTTTCATGTCTCAGAAACCGTGCATAGTGGGAGTGGTTTGTGGACAATATAACCCGAGGTAGTGAAATCTGAAGGGAGTCCTTCTTTGATGGGAGCAAGCTCCTCTCTGGCTGACGGCCGGAGAGGGCCTTGTTCCCCAGCACGATCCACCCGTGGTGACAGGCTGAAAGGACCCAGAGATCTCTGTAAGGTAATTCTATAGAAATTAAACATTTTTATGATCACCCCAACTTAATATATTGTTTATTGTCTCACCGTTCCTGAACACTGGGCGAGTTCGGTGCCCGCAGCTGAGGGCAGCTACAGAAGCCGAACATGCACCACGCCTCCTGTGCAAATAGAAGCTGACCTGATCCAGCCCCCCCCCTCCAACCCAGTGACCTATGAAGATGATATTCCAACTGTTTATATTATTATTATTGTCTATTATTGTCCATGTCCCTCTTGTCCCCACCCCGCTATCACTCTCTCTCACCCCAACCGGTCGAGGCAGATGACCGCCCACACTGAGCCTGGTTCTGCTGGAGGTTTCTTCTTGTTAACAAGGGAGTTTTTCCTCTCCATAGTCGCCATAGTGCTTGCTCATTGTGGGGATAGTTGGGTCTCTCTGTTTTCTGACTGTGCTTTGATTCCTATGTAAAGTGCCTTGAGATAACGTCTGTTATGATTTGGTGCTATATAAATAAATAAAATTGAAATTGAATTGAATTGAGAGGGAGGGGAAGAGAGAGAGCAGCACATCAACCAAAGCGGATGGGGGATCGAATCCTGGGGACAACAAGGGTAAACCTGAGCACTCTGGAAGTGGTTTTCTTCCAGTATATCATGCTTTTCTAGATGTGAGCTATCAGAAGTGTAGAGGCTGAAAAAGGAACCAGAACTGTTCCTTGGGGCCCTGGGCTATGGCATGGCTTCCTTGTCTTCTTTCTTTTCAGGCAGCACCGCTGTGTTGGAGAGCCCTAACAGCTGATCTTGAGTGTAGATAGACAGACAGACAGATTTATTGTACTGTGTTTTATTAATCCCAGAGGAAAATTCAGATGCTCAATGACACACATTCACAGCAAAATGTGAGAAAGTGCAATGAGATAATACACACGATAACAATAAATACTAAAGTACCATACAGATGTAAAATGTATATATATAGTCTATCAGTGAAGCAGTTCACTGAAAGCAGCCTCTCACTAAAGCAGCTCCTCTCCCCTGTCACCAACTTCTGTTGTCCATCTAGAAAAGTGCACTAGCCACCACCAACTGGTAGAACATCTGCAGCTTATTTTTGCAGACATTAAGTGATGCTAGTCTCCTGAGGAAGTACAGCCTGCTCTGCACCTTCCTGCACATGAGGTCACTGTTAACAGATGTTATGCCTGGTCTAGGGTTTGGTGGATGTTACATGAAAGGTTAATTTTCCCCCTCCCTGGTCCCAAGCACCCAAGATGCGAGTTAGGTTATTACAAATATGAAAAGGTTTATTTATGAACGGAAAGCGCTTTAGGGTGGACACAGGCCAAAACAACAAACCAAACATTCCCTAACCCTAAACCCCTTTCACTAACCAAAATAATGAGCAAAACCAAAATACAATACTAACCTTTCTAACGCTAACATAAACAGGAGAAAAAAAATGTTTAACAAAAATGACAGTCCACCCCTACTACAAAACAATATGTGAGCTGAGTCCAAGAACTGTGATTCTGCTGGTTGAGGCGAGGGTGGTGGGATAAGCAGCCTCCAATCTCGACTGGCCCTGTCTCCCACCTGCTCCTCCTGCACTCACACAACTCACTCACTGTCAAGGACACGAACGTACGGGCAGCCGTAACACAGACTAGTCCATTTTGTTGTCCTTCTGCAGGCCCAAGTTCTTATAGGCGACCACCTCAATCTCCTCGCCGCTGATGTTAACATGCAGACAATGTGTGGTTCCTCTTAAAGTCCTGTACCATCTCCTTTGTTTTGGAGGTGTTGAGCTGCAGGTAACTCCAGGTGGTAAAGTCCTTTACAAGAGCTCTATACTCCTCCTCACCACCACCCCTGTGACAATGGCTGTGTCATTGGAGAACTAATGTGCATGACACAGTTTGGTGTGCATGAAACCTGCTGTGTATAGGGTGAAGAGGAGGGGGGCCAGCACGGTCCCCTGTGGTGCCCCTGTGGTGCTGGTCACCATGTCTGATGTTGCAGACCCTGACCTGACAAATTGACATCTGTCAGTGAGGTAATCTGTGATCCAGGAAATGAGGGGTGGGTTTACCTGCATGGTGGTGAGAGAGGCTGTTGCGAAATCTATGAAAATAATTCTCACACCACCATTCTCCCTGTCAAGGAATGTGTGGGCACGGTGCAGGAGGAACAGCACAGTGTCCTCAACTACTTTCAACAACTTTCCTCTGGTAGCCAACTGAAGGGGGTACTGGGCCAGCTGTACCTGAGGTGTTTTGATGTGTCGAACCAGCCACTACAGAGTCTTCATCAGATGGGAGTTGAGGGCAACAGGTCTGAAGTCCTTCAGGTCACTGGGTTGTCCCTTCATTGGTATCGGGATGATACATGATGCTTTCCAGAGGGTTGCGACCTTGCCCAAGTGTAGCCTCTGGCTGTAGATGCTGTAGATACTGGCATACTAACTGAGCTCCTGCAGCATCTACAGCCAGAGGGTTGCGACCTTGCCCAAGTGTAGCCTCTGGCTGTAGATGCTGCAGGAGCTCAGTTAGTATGCCAGTATCTTTAGGCCTTCAGCAGCCTCAGACACAGCCTGTCTGGGCTGGCTGCCTTCCTGGGACGGAGTCTGCTCAGCTCCTGTCTGACCTGGGGCCTCATGTATGAATGTTTGTACGCTCAAAGTCTTGGCGTTCGCCCGTATGAAAAGTGACTTGACCGTGGACTCTAGCAGTGCGCCACGCCAACTCCGTGGCTGGCGTACGCAAGTATCTGCAGCTATCTTGCCTTTGACGACGCTCGCAGGGTCATACTGGGAAATTGTCAATGATGTGAAAAAAATTCTACAGCAGCGTGATGCACACATCAGAGACACCCTTAGGAACAATTAACACATCCACCTGTTTGTAATTATATGGGTGGATATAAAAGCATATGTTAATTGATGAAAAAAGGGTATTAACAATGGCAGCATTCGCATGGTTGCAAAAGGTGCAACGATGTGAGCGAATATTCAGGGAACGCGCAGATTTACTGGCGAGATGTGCGCAGAGCTGCAGCCGGCTGTAGAGCGCTACACGGCAAGGAACCAGGGGCTGTCCGTGCCCACACAGGTGATGTCCACGCTGGGGTTCCTGGCAATAGGCGATAGGAAATAGGTCAGGAGTGTGCCAGTCCACCCTGAGCCGTTCTGTGCCAACTGTGTAAGACAATTTGCAGCCAGAGCCGGTTTACCTAATGTAATCTGAGTTTTTGACTGTACACACATTGCTATGAATGTACCTTCACAAGATTAATTTGTCTTTGTTAATATGAAGCATTTTCATTCCATCAATTTCAAATCATATGTTCAAATGCAGCTGACTAACAGCATTGGTAGGGTCTGGCACAGGCATCTTTCATTCAGTCGCCCCGAATATTAACAGGATGTGAGTTTTTATGTTAATGCTGGTGAAATTTGAACCCCGATTGTCTCCCTGTGTTCACTATTTATGTCAGTAAACTTGTGTGTAATAGTACACACAATCATGGGCTGTAATGCACTTCTGCATTCATAAACAAATGAGGTTCAAGGACAGCGGAGTTGGTGGAATAGTCAGTGCTCTCTGCTGGATCATCGTCTATTCAGAGATTTTAAAAACACCTTTACGGCTAACCACTTTTGTGTGTGCGCTGCTCTGATCCATGGCATTTACGGCCTCACACATACTCTCCCACTCATTCCTTCCCACTTCATGTTTATCCCTGCTGACATGCTACTAAATAAAATGGTTTGGTGCGTCTCCGCTTCACTTAGTATTTCTAGTTCAGAGTTGGTGAAATTTCTTTTTTTTTTGCCTTTGTTGTTTGTCTGTTGTTCCATGAAGAACGATCACACAGAGAGGGGAATCCCCTCATTTAAATAGAATTGCCTATGTAAATGGGGGCGTGGGCAGGGAGGAGTTCGGTGCGCCAGCATGTGCATTCAGTTCCAAGGTGATTGGGACGTACAAAAGAAACTTGCTTGGGTCCCGGCGTTCGCACAGTTTGATACATCTGAATTATTCTTCGTACGGCGGTTTCTGGGTCCTAGCGTTCACCAGAGTTAAGTAGCAAGTCCAAGTAAGCAAGTCTTTGTACATGAGGCCACTGGTCTGTGGTGAAGAAGATGAGGGAATGGAGCTGTCAGATGGGAGCAGGGAGGTGGGTGGGGAGACAGGTGTTGAGTCAAAAAAGATGTTGAATTCTTTTGCTCTCTCCCCTTGGCTACAGTGCTGCCTGACCTACAGCCCATGATAGTTTTCATCCCAGTCATGTCATTTGCCTGTATTCTCCTCTCCAGCTTCTTCCTCTAGGAATCCTTGGCCTCTTTGATGCAGTTACAGTATTTAGTTCCCTCTGAGGTCTTTTCATCTCTTCCAAATCTTAATTTTTTAAGGACCCTTACTTCCAGTTCAGCACAGCTTTCACCCTGCTAATAATTCAAGGTTTGTTGTTTGGACAGCATTGTACTGTTTTAACAGGAACCACTGCATCCATGCATAAGATCAAATAGTCCGTGATGCAGTGATTGGAGCCCTCAGTGTCATCCCCGACGAAGCCCAACATACCATTCCAGTCAGTGAATTGGAAACAGTCACTGAGGATTTTCTCATCCCGATCTTGTCACTTTGATATTGACATGCAGCTGGTCAACAGTCCTGTTTTTGGGGTTCAGACACAAACTGATATAAAGTGGCGAGAGCTAAGATGAGGGTGACTTAAATTATTTTTATCTGGAGATTTAAATCTCTAAAAGAAAAAGTGCTTCGGGGTGATTTCCCTGTGGGCTCTCGTGGATGTAAAGCCCTGCAGCTCCACATTAGCATTGGGGACGCAGCTAGTCAGCCACATCTCCGTAAAGAAGACTGCTCTCCTGTTACGTATCGCCGTCAGCGGTGCTAGTTAAGTTGTTGTTTGTTAAGTTTCTGTCACTTCCTGTTTTATTTTGGTAAGGGTTACATGTCTTACCTGTGTGCACTGCGTCTGTCTTCATCTGCCCATTACCCTTCCCCTTTAAATACGCCACTCTCCCCTTGTCTGTGGCCAGTGCGTCTTTCATGTCAGGTCCATGCTTGTTGATGTTTTGCCTCCTGAGACTTCTTCTTGCTAAGTCAAGCTTTTGTCGCTTTGTTAAGTTTTGCTGCTAGTCCTGCCTTTGCCAGCTTCAGTGTTTGTTAACTCCATTGGAGTCCTTTTTGAGTTTTGCTTTTTCGTGATGAGTGTTTTTGTTTGCTTCTGTTTTTTTCTAACTCCGTTGGAGTCCTTTTTGAGTTTTGGCTTTTTCTGAAGCATTAAAGCCAAGCTCCCCATCAAGCCTGTCTTCAGCCTCGTGCATTTGGGTCCAAGCTGTATGTTATATCGTAACATCTCCTGGTACAGTTTCTGGGTTTTCATTAGTCCTGCTAACTCATCCACTTTATTCTGCAGCACGTTGACATTTCCCATTAATACTGATGGGATAGATGGCTTGTGACTGCGTCGCTTAGCGTTTGTCTTCACTTTTTCCAATGGCTCTGCAGCCCTGATACTTCCGCTTTAATGGAGAACGACAGGACAGGTGACGGATGGTTTGCAAGCTTTACTGTAGTTGGTAGCAAACAACAGCAGACACACAGGAGCAGACCATAATCTGACTGTTGTTCTGCACTGCGACCACAATTACTGAGGGCAGGAGACACGAACAGGTCAGAGTAGGGCAAAGTGGGACGTGGCAATGTAATGTGGGTGTGGCTAAAGAAACAGACATACAGGTGTGCAATACATAGAGGAGAATCGTAACTTTATGTTACTTTGTCAGCTGTTTCTTTTATTCTGGATAATGTCTTTATTCTTGTATTGTTTCATATAATGGTTTGTCTCTCGTTCTGGAACGCTAATACGTCGTTTTGGATAAATGTCTACTAAATGACTTTGTAGACTTGTAACTAAACTGGTCATCTGGAGCTAAACCCTGCCCATTTCTGTGCTTATGCTCATATTTAGGGTTAGGAAAACCTGACTTTTTTTTTTAATCAAGATGATATCCAGTGTCACATAACAACTTAACCTGTGTTTGTTAGCTGAGTTTCTTGTCAACTTCAGCCAGATAACAGGTAAAATGAACTTGCTTCAGAGTACAGGCCCTAAGTATCATTGTCATCAGGGGGCACAATAATGTATGTTATGATTGCAAAGTGTGGTTTAAAATGCTAAGCTGTGTAAAAGCAAGAAAAGGCTCATGGTCCTAGAATGCGCTATGCACAACTGTGTCAGCAGGCAATGACATCACTGAGCACAAAGGAGTTCTGATCAGCCAACGCAGTGCTGAGGAGATCTTGGCTGATGAGCTGCCATTCCCTGATGCACCTGATGCTATGGAAAAGACTGCTCTCAGGTATAATATATCACATCTGCACTTTAAATAATCAAAAGAACCATATTCCATTGAAATACAATTAGTAAGGTCAAAAAATGTTTGTCAATCATTTTCAATGTTTGTCTTGCTTTTTGTTAAATGAATTACCTATACTGATACATTTCCAGATTGATAGGCTTGTTCTGTCTTCATGTTGGGGGTCAGAGCCAAAAGTCATAGCTGTGAATGTTTTTGTACAGGAAATAATGTGTTTCCTGTACAAAGACATTAGGTTTTTCTTTGCTCCACTGTTACCCAGCCAACAGTTGGCCATGTATATACACAATCACTTGCATTCTTCCTTATGTATCTTTTTCATGTTTGGTTCAGTGCAAAATGAAATTTGGGGACTTTTGCTTTTTAACTAGACAAACTCCATATGCAATATTACATTATGTGTGAATTCTGTGATTCTGCTTTTTAACCAACCCCTGGTTTTATGTAATATTTGCATTAATCACCCAGTCACTTTCACAGAAGTAGCTTGGTCACAAATTGTTTATTTAAG
This sequence comes from Pseudorhombus dupliciocellatus, assembly GCA_016785235.1. Lineage (NCBI taxonomy): Eukaryota > Metazoa > Chordata > Actinopteri > Pleuronectiformes > Paralichthyidae > Pseudorhombus > Pseudorhombus dupliciocellatus. Next base: position 29,618 of record JAFBJW010000159.1, on the reverse strand, counting down.
ATGTCAGATGTGTTCATAATACATTTAAACATGCACGTTATGTCAGTTTAAGGGGCATTAGTAATGCTTGCTACTAATAGTTTTTTCCGTTCCTCCCTTATGATTCAAAACGTGCAGCATTGTATACCTGTACATTAAGTGGTGATGTTCATGCTGGTGTGGTGTGTGTATTGCAGGTTGCGATGTCTTATTAAGCAACTAGAGAGGGGGGAGGCATCTGTGGTCGACCTGAAGAAAAACTTGGAGAATGCTGCCTCTATCCTTGAGCATATATACAATGTGGAAACCAGGCAAGGAGCTTTTTGCTTGGTTTGTTTTCATATCAAAATATACATGGCTGCTTGGTAATTATACTGATATACTAATTTTAATTACCCTGCACAATGATCAAAGAATCATTCCAAATACACTTTTACATTTAATAGGGAGATGAGCTCAATAAGCTCAATTTTTCCTGCTCAATAGGAGATAGGAAGCTTAATAGCTGCGGTGGACAAAAATTAGTAAACAGGCTTCAGGCATCACAAAATAAAGCAAAGTCACTACTTCTGTCAGTGAGAACTGTCACTCATATGTTATGTTTTGGTGGGGGTCGAGAGTAAGAGAGCAGACTCAGGATGCAGAACAAAATGTTTCTGATCTTCCTGATGTTGTACAGTGTAGTGAAGCGGTAGTAAAGCGGCACGATCAGTCACGTGGAACTTGAAGGTTAGGTCTTGACACTCAGGTTCTGAGCAGATTTCATAGGAATCAATGGAGCCGATCCCAGCTGAATGTTGATCTGATGTTGCAGAGAGGGTTTTGCAGGGAGGACCAGTTTTGGAGAGGTTCACCTGGAGGTGGTGCTCTTTTATGTAACTACAATGCCAATTATGTGTTGTGGATTTTCGCTCTACACTTGAATGTTGTAATGAATTGCACCCCAAAAGTAATGATGATTTTTATTAGGTTGTGAATTTAGCATCAGGTATACATTTCCTGAATAATTTGTTAAAAAAGTGAAATCCAAGTCAGGTGAGGAAAAAAGTTTAATGAAAAAGCAGTCAGTCAGGTAATTAGTCTAATGTTGGAAAGTGGCTTACATAAATTGTACTGTGTTTAAATTTGGGGATTTCTGTGACTGCCTCTTCCACAGGGGGCTGCCTGATCCAGAGGATGAGCTCAGTGACATCAGGTCAGACTCTGTGCCATCAGAAGTCCGTGACTGGCTAGCTTCCACTTTTACCCGGCAAAGGGGCATCGTGTTACGCCAAAATGAGGACAAGCGACGCTTCCGCAGCATTGTCCATGTTGTGCAGGCTGGCATCTTTGTGGAGAGGTTTGACTGTTTCATTTTCCTACAAAATAATTCAAATATACTGTCATTTCAAAACATAGAATCTTCATTGTGGATGAACCACTTGGAATGAACACGTTTTTTTAAATGAACATTTTCTAATTTTCTAATTGTTTTTTATTTAATGCTGCACCATAGTTAATTAAATGTGCATGTGCATAGCGTACTAACAATAAGATTGGTAAATGGTCCTTGGCTTATACACACACAGTGTGTGTGTGTGTGGGGGGGTACCACTTATGTAGAGGATATGCCTTTACATGACATAATGTATGCAGAGATTTGTCTCCACATGCATTGTTTGTGTTGGGGATATTCCCTAAGTGTGCTTTTGGTTAATCAATAAATGTGGCTATTGTGGTGGGCACTTGGGGGGGGTGTTCTCTCACCCAGTGGGATTATGGGTTGGGGCGAGTCGAGGGGCTTACATATTCCCCATGTGGGGAACAGGTGCTCTCTCTGTTGTGCTCCCCCATTAAAGACTGTGAACTTCAACTTTCGTCTCCCCCTTCCTCGTCTTGCCACATTGCTGACCCCGTCAGAGAACATGTTCGAGGTAACGGAGGAAAGTCTCCCTTCCATGTCCGGAGAAGACGTATTTTCTTCTCCAGCGGCTGTGGAACGCGTCTCTTCTTCAACCACGGCGCCCCAGCTCTCGCGGCCGGCTGACTTCGCCAGGCATGTCAAACTGCCGGAGTTCTGGCACAGCGACCCAGCTCCGTGGTTCCAGCATGCAGAGGCACTTTTCCACCTGCGAGGAATAACTGCAGACGACGCGAGGTATTATTCGGTGCTCGCGGAGGAGGCAGACTGGATTCTACAGACGGCAAGGCGGCTGTCCGTACAGAGTGTGGTCTCTGAGTCCCTGCAGCCAACGTTGGAAGACTACGTTCCAGCAGTTGCAGTCGAGTCTCCGCCCGACGTCGATGGGGACAGCTGTGTTTCTTCCACCACCAATTTGGTGCCAAGGCTCGCCGCTGCATCCCTCAGAGCCGGCGCTCGGTAGTAGCCATGGGCGCCGGCGATCGAGAGGAGCTGTTGTTTGTTCAAGACTCCCGTTCAGGCAAACTGTTCCTGGTGGACTCCGGCTCACAGAAGAGCCTCCTGCCTCCGGAAAAGACTGACCGCTCAGCTCGCGGCAACGGCTATAGACACTTATGGTACCAGGTCTGTAACTTTGTGTTTCAATGGACGTGATTTTACTTGTGACTTTGTTGTAGCCTCCATTACAGTTCCTATAATCGGGGCAGATTTTCTATGTACCAATGGTTTGCTAATCGATGTTGCTAATCGCCGGTTAATTGATGCTGTGATCCCGTGTCAGACTGGGGGATCCGGGCCGTTAACACACGCTAGTTTCACGGCATTGGGGGATGTGTATCAGCGCTTATTAGCCGATTTTCCTTCACTGACTACAACCGTGATTATGAAACACGGCTTGGAGCACGTTATCCTATTTCGCATGTGCAGGACTTTTCGGTGCGTCTGGAGGGTATGACAGGTCGATTTGGTGCGCGGCTATCATCAGGTTCCCGTGCGCGCAGAGGACGTGCCCAAGACCACGGTGATTACAGCATTTGGGCTTTTCAAGTTCCTGAGGATGCCATTCGGACTTAAGGGCGCTGCACAAACATTTCAACGTTTGATGGACTCTGTCCTACGCGACCTCACATTTGTTTTTGTCTATTTGGACGACATTTTGGTGGCCAGCTCATTGGCTGATGAGCATTTGTCGCACCTCAAGCAGGTGTTCCAGCGCCTCGATGAACATGGTCTGATTGTCAATACAGCCAAGAGCCAGTTTGGTTTGTCTGTAATTGACTTTTTGGGCCATCGTATTTCGTCACAGGGTTCCTTTGCCGTCGAAGATGCAGGCTGTCAAAGATTTTCCCCGTGCAGCCACTGTTAGGTCCCTGCAGGAATTTTTGGGAATGGTCAATTTCCACAACCGCTTCCTACCTCACGCAGCCCAGCTCCTTCAACCACTTTATGGGGCTCTGAGGAAGGCCAATGACCCAATTGACTGGACTCCTGAGAGGATCCGGGCCTTTGATGGGGCTGCCCTTGCTAATGCTCTTGGCACACCCCTTTTCTCGCGCACCCATCGCTCTGACGACCGACGCCTCAGATGTGGCCGTGGGCACAGTGGTTGAACAGCGCGTTGAAGATGCGTGGCAACCTCTTGCATTTTTTAGTCATGGTTTGCGAGACAGCGAGTGCAAATACAGCGTTTTTGACTGGGAGCTGCTGGCGTTGTACCTGGCAATGCGACATTTCTGTTTCCTGTTGGAAGGCTTGGCCTTTCACAGCCTATGTCAACCACAAACCTCTGATGTTTGCAATGGCAAAAGTGACGGAACCGTGGTCTGCTCGTCAGCAGCGGCTGTGTCGGAATTTACGACGGACACACAGCATGTTACACGAAAAGCAAACCCAGTTGCTGACTGCTTGTCGCGGGTGCTAGTGTGCCCTGTGCATGTTGGGGTTGATTTTTCTGCAATGGCTGCTGATCAACCGGGGGATCCAGATATCCTCGCGCTTAAGGCCGCAGGTACGGGTTTCAAGCTGGAGGAGGCAGTAGTGTAAGAACGTGGGCAATCCCTCCTTTGTGATGTCTCTACTGGCCATCCGGTTGTGCCGGTTGCTTGGCACCGTCGGGTTTTCGATGTGGTTCATTCACTCTCTCATCCAGGTGTGTGGGCATCTGTGAGGCTGGTGTCCTCCACATTTGTGTGGGCTTGCCTTCGCAAAGAGGTCAAGGAGTGGGAGGCTGCGTGTGTGGCATGTCAGTGCGCGAAAATTCACAGGCGTTTTGACCATGTCCATGTTGACCTGGTGGGTCTTCTTCTGCTTTCCCAGGGTTTGCTTGCTCTCAATGGTCGATCGGACAACCAGGTGGCCAGAGGCAGTTCCTCTGTCTTCCTCAGCATCTGCGGATGTCGCACGTGCATTCCTTTCGGCTTGGCTCGCGCTTTTCGGTTCACCTTCCGACATTACCTCCGACAGAAGCTCGCAGTTCATTTCTGAACTGCGCTGCACTTACAGATGTGAATTGGGTTGATCGTTTGCCATGGGTGATGCTCGGGTTGTGTTCCGCTCCTAAGGAGGACCTGGATGCTTCACCTGTGGAGCTGGTACTTGGACAGCCGCTCCACATTCCCGTGGAGTTTTTGCCGCAGAACTCGGCCCCTTTACCCACTTCCGGTCGCGTGTCCTGCTGCTGAGGCCGTGTCTGCTCCAGTGCCCATCCATCACTTTTCACCTCGGCCTTTCATGCCTACAGAACTGGCATCCGCTCAGTTTGTTTTTGTGCGTCACGTTGCTCACGGGTCACCCCTCCAGCCTCCTTACAATGGCCCGTTTAGAGTGTTGGAGGCAGGCTCTAAAGGTTTTGTGCTGGATATTGGTGGGCACAGGGAGCGGGTTTCCCTGGACAGGCTAAAGCCAGCTCATTTGTTGGCCAATGAAGAGGTGCTACCAGCCCGGGTTCCCCTTCGGGGTCGCCCCCCTTCAAAGGCTCCTGTTGTTTTTCCCCCAGGGTGTTAAAAACCTGTGCCCTCTGTTGTTGATGTTCCCTCTGCCTCTCTCTCCCCTACAGTTTCGGACAAGGGTCAGCATAGCCATTACGGCAGACTGATTAAACCTCCAAGGAGGTATTGACTTTAACCCTAGGGTTTCCCTCTGGGTGTTGGGGGGGGGGGGCTGTGCGGTGGGCACTTGGGGGTGTGTTCTCCCACCCAATGGGATTATGGGTTGGGGCGAGTCGAGGGGCTTATATATTCCCCGTGTAGGGGACAGGTGCTCTCTCTCTGTTCTGTTCCGCCATTAAAGACTGTGAACTTCAACTTCATCTCCCGCTTCCTCGTCTTGCCACACTATTAGCAAAATATCTAATATTAATATACCAGAAATGAGATGAAGTGGTCGCTTGCTTTGTGGTTCCTGTTGTTCTTGTTGTTGGGTTATACTCTGCTCAACTGGTGAAGTTTGAAACAGTTTCCCTAAAGGGCCATTTGGCATGCCTTATCAAGTCCCTCATGCTACATACTGTCCATGCAACTTTGCCACAATACTCTTAATCAGTTTTAACTCTGCTTAAAATATGCCACCTCCACCACCAGAATGTCTCTGTACTCCGCTCAGTCTGTCAGGCAAGGCACAGCAACATCACTGACTTTCATAACCAATACTGGAGGCACGAAGCAATATGTCAGGAGTGTCCAAGCTTTTTTTAGTGAGGGCCAAATACCGAAAAATAAATAAAAGGCCGGGCCACAGATCAGAGGTGACATTTCTAACTTGCCTATAAGTCAATGAATAGATAATAGATATATGCATAAATCTATTATGCTGTCTGTCGAGCAATGATGCAGTACTTTTTTTATGACAGTCTTTTACAATTATTGTTTGTTTTTTTCCAAAGGATAAATATGGAACAATAGACAAATTGAATTACATAAAATGTATGCATGAAAATATGAAATTCATTCATAATTGATTTTATTAATCAATCTATTTAAACCTTACATAATAACTTAATTGCTCAAAGCCCAAAACGTAAACAAGAATTGCTGACATGTGCATCATGAATAATGAGCTCTGCCTGATGTGCTGCTCTGATCATCGGCTCTTGTAGGCATGACACTGCACAGATATGCTTACTTACATAACGACGTAACACATTTAAAGAACCAAACAGCACACAATGAAATCCACCAGACTTTGGGTGTCGCCTATAATTGCACTTAGTGGGAGCAGTGATGCTGTCCTTTGGATTGAAGGATGGCTGACATGTCAGGAGAAAGTTTGGTGGTTGAGACACAAAGGATGTCACGGAGATGGCTATTACTTTTTCTGGTGTGGTGGAAATTTCAGCTGAGATGAAGAAATGAAGAATTCCTCAGAACTGCCGGCATTTTGTTTGTATAAATGCATAGAGGAAAAAAATAGAAGAACATTTACAAATTATATGAGAAATCAATTTAAAAAAGTTTCACAATATTATTTCTCGTTGATTTTATCTAAATCTAATTAGATATAATATTTATTTTAATTTAGGTTCTTTCTTAGGTTTTTAGAGTTTTAGTCCTGTGTTACACTTCACCAGTTATGTTAAGTTTTCTCCCTTGTCTGTTCGTCATTTCCGGTTTTATTTTGGTGAGGGTTTTCCGTCCGTTCCGTTGGTGAGCATTGTGTCCGTCTTGTCTGCGCCCTGTGTGATTCCTGATTGTTTGCACCTGTTTCCCCTCGCTCCCCTATATCTTCTCCATCGTTGCCTTTGTTCATTGTCAGTGTGTCTTACGGCTTCCATGCGTGAAGACCTGATTTGCCGAAGCCTTGCTCCAAGTTTTGTATGCTGCTTTAAGTACCCTTTTAAGCTTCCTCGAAGCCCTCTTTTTGTTACCTTGGAATTCTGTTTTGATGATTTATTAAATACCTTTTTTTCCCTCCACTCCGACTGTCTCGTGCATTTGAGTCCTGTCCCTAGTGTGTGACCGTAACATCCTGTTTTGTTCACTGTGCTTACCTGACCTGTAATTTAGTTATTTATAATGACATAGAGCATATCTGTCGAATTATTTCTTCTCCCCTAACTCGAAAAGGGTTCAACAATTCCCAGAGCCCACTGGATTTTACTCTCCCAACGAAAAGGCAGATTGAAGATTCTTTACTATTTACTTTAGTTAGTTGATCTCAGCCTTTGTGGTGACTAATCACCCCTCTAGCGGTATTCTGGTTATGCCAATAGTCCTACGAGTAGTCCTTTTGACAGTCTTCTTCTGGAAGTCTGTCAGGTAGGTCCGGATGGACTCCGAGATGGGTCCAGGCAGGTGGATGGCTGGATAGCGGGTCCGATTGCGAGTTGCAAGTCGCGGTCGTAGTTGTAGGTAAAAAAATGTTAGTTGCTCTGGGGATCTGGCAGTCTTCTCTCCTCTGTCTCACTGTGAGTTGATTCCGAATGAATTATGCCCTGGGCGCCTCATGTTTTTAATGGTTACACATCGCTTTGAATCAAAGGATTTACTTTGCTGAGCATTATGTCGTACATTAAAGGAATTTGGAGGAAAACATTAAAGGAGATTAAAGGACTCCAGCTTAACAATATCCATGGACATTAATACTGAAACCATACATACAATACAAACCATGTATTCAATACAAATCAGACTTCTCAGATAATAAAACAATCACAATGCAACAAGTCTCTGTCCTCACACTCTGTGTGGGTAATCAGTTCTATTCTCTGTCCTCACACCGTGTGTGGGTCATCAGTTCTATGCTCTGTCCTCACACCGTATGTGGGTCATCAGTTCTGTTAATATCCAACAAATCCTCTGTGTGTTGCAGAAATGTCGCACAGTCCGCACAGAATTTCTGTCAGAGTTCACAGATGCCCCTCTGGTGTAACTCTCTCGTGGGTGGCTCGCCATCCTGGATCTCCACCACGCACAGAGCGATCGTCGCCAATTGGGATAATTTACTTACTTTTTCTCTCAAACTTTACTCCAAGCTCCGTGGTGGTGAAAAAAATGCAGGTCTTCAAAAAAATATATATATAATGCACAAAGTCTCTTCCTTCAACTCGTTTTTTTCTGATTCTCTCGCTCGTGATCTTTTTCCTGCTGCTGGTCTCCCTCTCTCTCTTCCCCTCTGCAGCACGCGCTACAGGTACCCTGATTGACTGTAGCCTTCGACCTCATTAGGGACCATATACAAAGTAAAACACCATTTTATATATCACAAGGGGTAGTAACAAATTAAAATAAAAACAATAGAATAAATCATTATAATGAACTACATTATTTATTAACCCCAATATTAAATGTTGTTTTATTTGTTTATTTCACATTTATGGATTTAAGCTTTTACCTGTTCAGTTACTTTTTATCAATTTAGCTTTTAATTTATTTATTTGCCCATTTATTTATTCATGCCTATGTTAACCTGGGTTACAGTTACTCTTTAGAGAATCATCACATTGCATTTCCATCAGTTCTAACTGCAGATTTGCTTCCACTTCTTCTGCATCCACCGTGAAGGGTGTCGACAACAGCTTGATTTGTTTTTCAATGACAGAAAAATCTTGGAAACGCTGGTTGAATTGTGTCATCAGAGATGCAATCACAGACATATTTATCCTTTTTAGCAGAAAAGTTGGCCTTTGGAAAAGCAAACATGATCTCAAACAGCGCAGGGAAGTTTGCGACATTCAAGCTTTGTAGTCTCAAATAGGCTGCTTTAAACAGCAGGCTTTCATGTGCACATACAGGTGTGACACCAGCTGTTCTTTGCCTTGTAGGTTCTTGTTAAATGTATTCAGATGGATTATTAAGATCAACTAACAATGGTAGTTCTGCCAGCCACGTTGGGTCACTCTGCTAATGAAGAAGTTGGCCCTTTTCTTTCAAAAAATGCTCAATTTCTGATCTCAGTGAAAAAAAGCGCTGCAGCACAGAGTGATAGAGGACATCCGCATATTCAGCCTCCACATTAGATAGGAAAGCTTGAAATTATCTGTGATACAGTCCTCTAGCTCAAATTATGGTGACAGTTTTTACAGCTGGACAGACTTAGCACACAATTCTTCTTGGTGGATGAGACAGTGCCTCCTAAGAACCTCACCTCCGCTCTCATTTACCTTGGCGCACACCATCGATGTCATTCCTTTGCGCTGACCCATCATAGCTGGGGCTCCATCCGTTGTTTCTCCACAGAGCTCGTCCCATTTAAGCCCCATCTTTTCAACTGGTGTAAAATGTGTAGGTCTGATGTTTGATCTCATAGTGCTGGTGTAATATTGTACTCTTTCATTACTGCAACATCTTCATTGCAAATCAAACAGACACACTTTCCGTTGATTTCTTTGACGAAATATTCATTTTCCCACCATGTTTGAAACCTTATACATTGAAATACTTCCATTTCTGCTGACTGGCGGTAAAAGTTTTTCAGTATGCAGGTAATTTTCAGCTAACATATTTACTGAGGGTCTAGGAATGCTTCAGGATATGTGTTGGTTTTGCCTTTTGCCATTTGGTCTTTGAAACTGAGAAGTGCAACAGAGTTGAGCTCAAGCCTCTTGTGCGGGCCATATTCAATCATATATTCAGAATTTGCCGTCGGCCAATAAAAACTGGACCGTGGGCTGTAGTTTGAACACCCCATGTCCTCAGTCTGCCTCTGCCTCACAAAAGAGGCATATGGTTTTAGGTTTGATTCCCAGGCTGATCTGAATTTGTCTTTCAAGTTAAACAGAGAAGTGGCAGTGCTGGGGTTGAACTGATGTTTCATTCTCCTACCTTGTTGGCTTGCTTTCCCACAGTCAGTATCTTCTGTAAATATTTTTGAAAAGTATTTATCTATTTTTCTTTGTTTCTTTTTCTATATTTTCATTGGATCTTCGATTGGGTTCACATCCTCACTGGTGGAAAGACGAGCAATTAATGGCAAAACCTTTGAGCTTGGCCTCTCTGCTTCATCTGTGTGCCTGTTCTCTAACCCTCGACACCCTACATTGTAACATAACAGCTATCAAAATAATCAAATCTTTTGTGCCAATATAAAATAACAGTGATAGATTCAGCAACATGCTGATTGCCACATAATTGCAGACATTTTAAAATTGATTTTGTTTGATTTATGATTTGTCTTGTGGGTTGGGGGTTTCTATTGTAAAGCCAGAGAGCAGGTGCTCCTCAAAAGTCAAGCTTGGGCCAGGAGGACACATATACAAGATCCAAAGAGTCAGGGGCCTAGTAGTTGTAGTTTCATAGTTAAAACTTAAACTGCAGGAATCCTGAATCCCAAAAAATGTGGTCAGGCAGGCAAGAGTACAAAGTAACACTGGATAGGTTGGTATGAACAAACTAAACAATCTGGTGCTGCGTAAGTGGAACTGACTGGTGAACAAATGAGGCATTGAGGACCAGGTGAGTGTAGACACAGGTGAAGAAATTGAGGTGATGACAATGGCAATGACATTTGATTTTACGATTAAACAATTTTACTGTTTGTTATAAATGATTCAAACTGAAGGCCATTAAAAAAAGTTTGCATTTTTTAAAATGAAACATTCATTCAGTGCATGTTTGCTTGTTTTACATTGTAATTTGGTATGTGTCTTGTCCAGGATGTACAGGCGAAACTCCAATATGACTGGTTTCTTCTATCCCCCAAATGTCATCAATGTGCTCAAGGTATTGATGTGTGTTTCAGTATAACAGATCCATCAACAAAAATGATTTGAAATACTCCTAAAATATTCCAGATTTCTGCAAATTGACACACATTTTTGGGGAGCTTTTGGTCATGCTTAGTTTTAACAGAGATTATTCAATTAATTCATAGATTTTGAATTTTTGTATAGTTGTTTAAGTGTGTAGAGGAGAGTGTTGGTGGTGTTGTTTAACAGTTTACATTAAATGTTATTAAATTATTACTCTTACACTTAATGTAAATGTAGATAAAATAACAGGTTCAATGACCTTACATTTATGTTTTAAGTAGTGTAGACAGTTACTTCAAAGTATATTCAAAACAACATAAACCTTGAGTTAAACCTACCCACATTTTGTAAGTTAACTGATGTCAAAAAGGTACCACTAACATTACAGTGATAAGCCATTAACACTACATACTGTATTTGTTGTTTATGATACCTTTACCAAAATGGCATTGATGTTAATTTGCATTCAAACCTATTTGTGTTTGTATGTCTCTGTTCCAGCACATAGACATGTGGTCCTTTGATGTGTTCAAGCTGAATGATGCCAGTGGAGATCATGCTCTGAAATTTGTCCTCTATGAACTACTTACCAGATACGACTTGATCAATCGTTTCAAGGTGTGTAACTTCAATTCAGTTTCATTTGTATAGCACCAAATCATGACACACATTATCTGATCATTATGATATCATTATCTTTAGGAAGGTCAGGAACTTAAGATCTTCAAATATAATGTATGCAGGTATCTGAAAAAAATTTGAATATTGTGAAAAAATTCAATATTTTTTGTCAGTCAATTCTTATGGTTGGCCAAATGCAGAAGAATGACCACTGATCTAGGGGATGTGGAGCACAGATGGGGTGAGATTGACAGCCTCCCCAAAGCCAACAAACATGGAATGGCATTCCTGAAACGTACATGAACATGAAAAAGTATGCTTTTGGAGTCCTCCCCAGCCTTGTATCCACATACTCATGTTCGCAGGTTTTCTCTCACATGAACTACATAAAGGCCAATCATAGCTCTCGTGTCACTGATGACAGCCTGCATGGTGCTCAAAGTCACTTTGTTACGGCATAACACACTCAGGGCTCGCACTCAAATGCACGAGATCACGCTGGTGACAAAGGATTGTTTTATTGATCCAAAACAAAAATCCAGTATTAAACAAAAAGAGGACTTCCGTGATGCTCAAAAAGGTAACTTGAATCCAAACAAGAAAACATGAAAGGGCGCTGACTATGAACATGGACACGTAAGACACATTGGCAAAGGAACCCAAGCCTGCCTCTGCCTTCCGGGTTCTCAGGCTTCATGGGAGGCATTGGGGGCAAATCCCTGGGTTGTTTCAACAATGACCAAGGGGTATCATCTTCAGTTTCTGAGCACCCCTCCTGTGACTATGATGCCTGCATTTTCCATCGTTGCAGATCACCAGCACAGACAGGCCCTGCGCTCAGAACTATCCACTCTTCTGGCCAAAAAGGCTATCAGACAGGTGGGGCAGAAAGACAGACAGGCAGGTTTTTACTCCCATCATTTTCTTGTTCCAAAATGCGAAGGGACACTCAGTACTGGGACGCCAGTACTGGACCTCAGGAGCCTGAACAAGTTCCTCCGGCTCCTGAGGTTGATGGAAGCTGGAAAATCACCATCGGCCCTTAGTTTTGTGGTGACAGCCATCAAGGCCTCTCGTGTGGGAGAGGCTTCCTCTTCGCAGTAACATCAGCCAAGAGGGTGGGGGAACTACAGGCTCTCTCTGTGCATGAGAGTTGCTGTTGTTTTCTGCCAGACAACATTCATTCTGAATCTGGCGTTCCTTCTAAAAGTACTCACTGTCTTTCACCTGAGTCAGTCAGTGGCGTTGCGCTCCCTTAGGCCCTCCCAGGGTCAGGAGGAATCAACGGTATTTCTGAAGAGAAAAGCATCTTCAGATGTATGTTCAAACTAACATTACGTTCCCTGATGCTGCTTGCAGTATGGAACTTTCCAGGAGTGATGGCTGTATAGATGGATGTCATGTTGAAATCAAGTGTCCATCAACTCCTGATGCTGTGGAGTAAAGGAAACGTAAGATCTGGTTTTTCATCAATTTTCAGGCTGTATGCACTCCCAATATAGGGATTTCCCATTGGAAAGGAGCAACACATGATTCAAGGAATTTTCACAACTGTTCATTGTGTGCTCTGTTTGAGAGAGGGCAGGTAAGTTGTGAACGATCTGGCTCTGAGGGCCGGCCCTTTTGAAGTGAACAACAGGAGCCAATTTTTTCATCTGTAACACAAGTTCTCGTGTTGCAGATGAGCAATGAGAACATGATCAACAGCAGCAGGAAACACATTCAAATGCCATAAGCAGTTCAAAAGCTCAGAGTGTAGATTTTGCTCACATGGAGCAGGCGCCACAAACAGAGGACCTGCAAAGGCACATGAGAATTGTTCATCCACCAATAGAATCGAAAGAAATAAGAGAAGCAAGGGAACCTGCTATTGATGTAATTACAAGTTTGTCCAATTGAGATGTCTTTGTTTTTATACTTTAGAATTTATTTTTGTAGTACTCTGTTAAAGGTTGAGTGTGTATAGAATATAAAGCTATAAAAAGGATAAACACTTGATATAATGTATGTTTTTTTACATTTTTAATTTCATTTTACCCATCACTGTGGACCACTACTTCAGTCAATCAATCAATCAATCAAAATGTATTTATATAGCCCACATTTACAAAATAAAGTTTGTCACACAGGGTCCTTACACCCTCAGCAAGGGTCAGGAAAATGTACCATGCAAAAAATCCTTTTAACAGGGGAAAAACGGTAGAAACCCGAGGGAAAACCACAGGTGAGGGATCCATTCCCAGGACAGACAGATGTGCAATGGATGTTTCCTGGGCACATATTGTTACTTCTTAACGTACAGCCAAGGGAGCAAATGTTAAATTTTAGTCAATTTTTCAGGTTGACTTGTCCATAGATCCAGGGCCTAGTGCTGGATCATGGCGTGGGGCTCTGGGATGTCGGTGTCCTCGTGGCTGTCGCATCTATGTCCTGTTCGCCAACCGCTGCATCACTGGAAAAACAGTGGAGTTGTTTTATCGTATGCTGCATGTATATACAGGCTATACAGGTTAAGTGAGGGGGGGGGGGGGGGGGTAGGGGGGGGGGGGGGGGGGGGGGGGGGGGGGGGGGGGGGGTGCGCTTGGACTATCCAATGTGTTCATTCTAAATGCTAGATGAGAAATGCCTCCCAGCAGTCTAAGCCTTTGGCAGCATATTAATAGTTATCTAATTTAGGCTATAGGCTATGTTACATAGATGTGTTTTGAGTGTCACCTTAAAGGTCGAGATGGAATCAGAGTCCCGAACTGACAGTGGGAGCTGAGTCCACAGGAGAGGAGCTTGGTAGAAAAGTTCTACCCCCTGTTCTGCTGTTAGTTATTCTGGGGACATCTAGCAGGCCTGAGTTTGAGGAGCGGAGTGGTCTGGCAGGTTGATAGGGTGTGATTAGTTCTTTAATATATATAGCACCAAGCGCCATAATTGCCGCTTGGTGATTAAGGGCCTTATAAGTAGGAAGAATTATTTTAAAATGGATCCTATTTTTAATCGGGAGCCAATATAAAGAAGCCAAGATGGGAGTTATATGCTTGCGTCTTCTAGTTCCAGTTAATATGCAGGCTGCTGCATTCTGGACCAGTTGGAGGCTTTTCAGGTACTGAGTGGGGCAGCCTGACACCAAAGAGTTACAAAACTCCAGCCTGGAAGTAATGAAGGCATGGATTTGTTTTTCCGAGTTATGTTTTGATAGAATATTTCTAATTGTCTTAATATTGTGCAGGTGGTAGAAGGCTGTTCTAGTTTGTTTTATGTGTTCGTCCAGGGATAAGTCCTGCTCGAATAGAACCCCCTGGTTCCTCACAGTAGAGCTGGGGACTGAGGTATTGAAGTCTAGATTTATAACCTGATAACCTGACTTGAAAGTGGTGTACTTATGTGCTTTGATCCTAAGACTATGACCTCAGTTTTCTCTGTGTTTAGTAGTAGAAAGTTCTGGGTCATCCATGCCTGAATGTCCTTAAGGCAGATCTGAAGTTTAATAAGATGATTTTGATCATCAGGTTTTACAGATAAGTACAGCTGTGTGTCATCTGCATAGCTAATAATCTTGACTAACGGCAGCATGTCGACGATGAAGAGTATAGACCAGAAAACAGGGCCTTGTGAGACTCCTTAGCTGACTTTAGTCAGGGGTGGAGGTTTCACAATTTAGGCAAACACATTGGAATCTGTCTGATAAGTATGACTTGAACCAGACAAGTGCCGTTCCTCTAATACCAACATCTAATTCCTATCTATGCAGAAGGATCTCATGGTTAATTGTATTGAAGGCTGCACAGAGAATTAGCAGGACCAGTGTAGACAGAAGTCCTTTCTCAGCAGACATAAGGATGTCATTTCTTACTCTTAAGAGTGCAGTCTCTGTACTGTGATGGGTTCTAAACCCAGACTGGAACTTTTCAAATAAATTGTTGCTATGCAGGTAATCACACAACTAGGTGGCTACAGCTTTCTCGAGAATTTATTCTTGGAGACAGTGGATATGTTCAGAGTTCCTGTTTATTCATGCCTTGGCCACATCCCACAACAATTTAGCAGCAAAGAAAGCAGAGCTCACATGTGCACTACAGGGACGGTCAAGTGCATGTTTGGAGTGTGGAAAAATCAATTCCAGAGTTTACACAATACACGTAGGATATGGAGTTCTTTACAAAGTAGAGGTTGGCAAAATTTTCTTTTATGCAATATTAATAGAGAGTACCTTATATATGATGTAATAGAGAGTACCTTATATATGATGTAATAGAGATTACTTTATATATGATGTACAGCAAATCAGTGTGGTATATGAACTGAGCAACATTTTTGCTGGAAGCCAGGACATTTCAGTAGGCAGTCAAACCATTCTTACATCCCGTGAAGGAGTTATTCAAGTTGCCGTTTTATTTTGAGTCTTGCTCCACATGGTTGGTGGACAGTTTCAATTCCATACCTCTCATAATACAATACAGATGTGCAGGGCTCGATTAACAATTTCCTGTGCATTTACCTGGGCAATAAGACTCAAGGGCCCCCTGCCCCTTTCCCAAAGGGTCATGAACAGACTGTGAAAAAGAGGAACCCAAATGCAGCACATCGAGACATTTGAATCCATTGATCAAGAAATCAGGATTATTTCCAAGCATAGTCAAATACAGGGTCAAGACAGACAAGACAAAAGTATCAGGCAGAGGAGAGTCAGTGGCAAGGTCAAAAACTAGGAGCATGAACAAAGGCTGTGAGAACATGCAGATACGTGACTGTGACATCAAATTTGAAAGACAACCTCCTCATCTCATCAGCAAATCATTCTTTTTCTCTTATGTGAAATGTCATAGTGATATTCCTGTGTAGCACTGACAGATGATGCTGATTCTTCCACATGTGCAAACCAGTCTCATAATGAGCCAAAATAGAGCAATGATTGTAAAAGCCACATGGCATTTCATCATCATCATTTTCATCAACTTATCCGGGACACTTCTTCCAGCTCCTCCGGGAGGACCCCAAGGCGTTCCCAGGCCAGCTGAGTGACATAGTCCCTCCAGCGTGTCCTGGGTCTTCCTCAGGGTCTCCTCCCGGTGGGACAGGCCTGAAACACCTCCCGAGGGAGGCGTCCAGGTGCTATCCTATTCAGATGCCCGAGCCACCTCAGCTGGCTCCTCTCGATGTGGAGGAGCAGTGGCTCTACTTCGAGTTCCTCCCGGGTGACAGAGCTCTTCACCCTATCTCTGAGGGAGCGCCCCGCCACCCTGCGGAGAAAACCCATTTCGGCCGCTTGTATCCGGGATCTCATTCTCTCGGTCATGACCCAAAGTTCATGACCATAGGTGAGGGTAGGAACGCACGCTCCATCCTTCCCTCACACGTGAATAAGACCCCAAGATACTTAAACTCCTCCACCTGAGGAAGGAGTTCTCCATTCACCACAAGGGGGCAAGCCACCTTTTTCCGGTGGAGAACCATGGCCTCGGACTTGGAGGTGCTGATCCTCATCCCAGCAGCTTCACACTCGGCTGCAAACTGCCCCAGTGCATGCTGGAGGTCCTGGCTCGAGGGAGCCAACAAGACAACATCATCCACAAATAGCAGAGATGATATTCAGTTGTTCCCGAACCGGACCCCTTCCGGCCGTTGGCTGCGCCTAGAAATTCTGTCCATAAAGACAATGAACAGAACCGGTGGGACAGGCCTGAAACACCTCCCGAGGGAGGCGTCCAGGGGACATCCTATTCAGATGCCCGAGCCACCTCAGCTGGCTCCTCTCGATAAGGAGGAGCAGTGGCTCTACTTCGAGTTCCTCCTGGGTGACAGAGCTCTTCACCCTATCTCTAAGGGAGCGCCCCGCCACCCTGCGGAGAAAACCCATTTCGGCCGCTTGTATCCGGGATCTTATTCTTTCGGTCATGACCCAAAGTTCATGACCATAGGTGAGGGTAGGAACGCACGCTCCATCCTTCCCTCACACGTGAATAAGACCCCAAGATACTTAAACTCCTCCACCTGAGGCAGGAGTTCTCCATTCACCACAAGGGGGCAAGCCACCTTTTTCCGGTGGAGAACCATGGCCTCGGACTTGGAGGTGCTGATCCTCATCCCAGCAGCTTCACACTCAGCTGCAAACCGCCCCAGTGCATGCTGGAGGTCCTGGCTCGAGGGAGACAACAAGACAACATCTTCCGCAAATAGCAGAGATGAAATCCAGTTGTTCCCGAACCGGACCCCTTCCGGCCCTTGGCTGCGCCTAGAAATTCTGTCCATAAAGACAATGAACAGAACCGGTGACAAAGGCCTGCCGGAGTCCGACATGCACAGGGAACAGGTCTGACTTACTGCCGGCAATGCGAACCAAACTCCTGCTCCTGTCGTACAGGGACTGTACGGCCATTAGCAGAGGACCTCCGACCCCATACTCCTGGAGCACCTCCAACAGAATACCATGAGGGACACGGTGGAAAGCCTTCTCCAGGTCCACAAAACACATGTGGACTGGTTGGGCAAACTCCCATGAGCCCTCAAGCACCCTATGGAGGGTATAGAGTTGGTCCAGTGTTCCACGGCCGGGACGGAAACCGCATTGTTCCTCTTGAATCCGAGGTTCGACTATCAGCCGAATTCTCCTCTCCAGTACCCTGGAATAGACTTTTCCCGGGAGGCTGAGGAGTGTGATCCCCCGGTAGTTGGAACACACCCTCCGATCCCCCTTTTTAAAAAGAGGAATCACCACCCCGGTCTGCCACTCCAAAGGCACTGTTCCCGACTTCCATGCGATGCTGCAAAGACGTGTCAACCATGACAGTCCTACAACATCCAGTGACTTGAGGTACTCAGGGCGGATCTCATCCACCCCCGGAGCCTTGCCACTGGGCAGCTTCCGAACTACCTCAGTGACTTCGGTTAGGGTGATGAACGAGTCAACACCCTAACCGAAGTCACTGAGGTAGGGTGTTGACTCGTTCATCACCCTAACCGAAGTCACTGAGGTAGTTCGGAAGCTGCCCAGTGACTTCGGTTAGGGTGATGAACGAGTCAACCTCTGAGTCCCCTGCCTCTGCTTCCTCTAGGGAAGGCGTGTCAGTAGGGTTGAGGAGATCCTCGAAGTACTCCTTCCACCACCCGACGATGTCCCCAGTCGAGGTCAACAGCTCCCCACCCCCACCGAAAACAGTGTTAGTTGGGTGCTGCTTCCCCCTCCTGAGGCGCCTGACAGTTTGCCAGAATTTCTTCGAGGCCGAGCGATAGTCATCCTCCATGGCCTCTCCAAACTCTTCCCAGGCCTGAGTTTTTGCTTCTGCCACCGCCCAAGCTGCCATCCGCTTGGCCTGCCGGTACCCATCAGCTGCTTCAGGAGACCCACGTGCCAACCAGGTTTGATAGGACTCCTTCTTCAGCTTTACGGTATCCCTTACTTCCGGTGTCCACCACCGGGTTCGGGGATTCCCGCCGCGACAGGCTCCGGAGACCTTACGGCCACAGCTTCGAGTAGCCGCTTCCACAATGGAGATGGAAAACATGGTCCATTCAGACTCCCTGTCTCCAGCCTCTCTCGGGATCCGGTCAAAGTTCTTCCGGAAGTGGGAGTTGAAGGCCCTCCGGACAGGGGATTCTGCCAAACGTTACCAACAGACCCTCACGGTACGCTTAGGTCTGCCAGGTCTGTCCAGCTTCCTCCCCGGCCATCGGACCCAACTCACCACCAGGTGGTGATCAGTTGACAGCTCTGCCCCTCTCTTCACCCGAGTGTCCAGGACATATGGCCGGAGGCCAGATGAAACGACTACAAAGTCGATCATCGACCTCCTGCCTAGGGTATCCTGGTGCCACGTGCACTGATGGACACCCTTATGCCTGAACATGGTGTTCGTTATGGACATACCATGACTAGCACAGAAGTCCAATAACAGAACACCGCTGGGGTTCAGATCGGGGAGGCCCTTCCACCCAATCACACCCCTCCAGGTGACACAGTCATTGCCCACGTGAGCGTTGAAGTCCCCCGGTGGAGCACCTTCCAGTACTCCTTCCAGGGACTCCAAGAAGGCCGGGTACTCTACACTGCTGTTCGGCCCGTAAGCCGAGACAACAGTGAGAAACCTACCCCCCACCCGAAGGCGGAGCGAAACGACCCTCTCGCTCTGCGGGGAGAATTCCAGTACATGACGGCTGAGCTGGGGAGCTATGAGCAAGCCCACACCAGCTCGCCGCCTCTGACCGTGGGCAACTCCAGAGTAGTAGAGAGTCCAGCCTCTCTCAAGGAGTGGGGTTCCAGAGCCCAGACTGTGCGTGGAGGTGAGCCCGACTATTTCTAACCGGTATCGCTCTACCTCTCGCACAAGTTCAGGCTCCTTCCCTCCCAGCGAGGTGACATTCCATGTCCCCATGGCCAGGGTTGTTGTCCAGGGATTGGGCCGTCGGGGCCCCCGCCCACGACCGCCACCCGAATCAAACTGCACCGGCCCCTTCTGAAACCTCCTGCGGGTGGTGAGCCTACTGGAGGCCGGACCCACGTCGCTCCTTCGGGCTGAGCCCGGCCGGGTCCCGTAGGTAGAGACCCGACCACCAGACGCTCGCTTGCGAGCCCCGGCCCCAGGCCTGGCTCTAGGGCGGGGCCCCGGTAACGCCATTCCGGGCGACGTACATGTCCTTGCTGTTCTATTTTTAATCATCAGAGCCTTTTGAACCACTCTTAGTCTGATCCGTCACCGAGGACCTGTTTGCCTTGGGAGACCCTACCAGGGACATTAAGTCCCGGACAACATAGCTCCTCGGATCATTCGGATTCTCAAACCCCTCCACCACGGTAAGGTGGCGGTTCAAGGAGTGGCACATGGCAGTTGCTATATCTATGTCACTTGTTTGAAGTTTGTCACTGGTTGCTTTAAATCTGCCCAATATTCTGTCCCACAAAATGGTCATCATTACTATTTTGGCAATTTCGGTCAATGAATCTTGTATTGCTCTGCAACTTCTGCATGGAGCTATCGTTGAGTCTGCTCGACAACCCCACCTAGTGCCATAGAGGGATTTTAATATATGGTACATATCATATCATAGTCACTGTTTTTGAAAACTATGTTCCACCCATGGGCTGAAGCCTTGCAAAATGTAAACAGACTGAAGAAGTTTGAAAAAAAGAGATACAGCAGTCTTCCAACATATTAACACACAATTTAACGAGTGGGTGGCACACATTGTATCGTGGATCAGTGGGTTTTCTTTATTTTAACCGAGCTTGGAGTCCCTTGTTCTTGCCAGACACAATGCTGACGTTATCATTAACTTTGCCCATGACAGTTGCCCAAGTCCAGTCCAAGATTTCACACTAATCACAGATTCAGCTAAACTAAAGTCTGAGTGGCTGTGGATGGGCTCAAATCATATGAACCTTTCAACTACTTCTCCAATTGCATTAATGAATTGGAATACAAATGTTGGCCGGGTTTAGGGTGGAATCGGCCATAACAGAAACATTTTGCCTAATTTAATCTATAATGACTTGTTTTGTTTTGTCATCCATTAATGCAATACAATCTATTAATCACACACAGTGGAGGAGAGGTATCAGGGCTTACCTTTCCCCTTGTTGCCATACGTCTGTGGAGATTCTCATTCATCCAGGTCATGGTATCAGGTGATCATTTAGTCAAGGCAACTGGACTTCTTTCTTTGTTGTTGCCATGGTTAACAAGGTGGTCCTCCCTTTTGATCATACAATGATCACAAGTATCATTGTAAAAAAAACAAAAACAAATAGTGGATACAATTTAATTCAGTAGAAACCTTGAACAGAACCAGGCTTGAGTGGGTTTCTGCTTATGTTCGGCTGGGTGATGAAGGAGGTAAAGGAATCTGCCATCGTTAACTCTAATGTTGCATTTTCAGATAGCATTCTGGCTAAACATGTGGTGGAAATTTGTCTTAAAATGTGAAATTAAGAGTTTCTCAGACCAGAGTTGTCTTTTGGGTCATTTAATAGAGCTCTGCAGAGGGTTACACGGTCGAAGTACAAGGTTTTTACATGGTTCAGTAGAAAGAAAAAAAGTGTAAAATACAAAGACAAGACTGCTTTTGAGCAAGAGGACATAAAACTGAAGCCATCCGTCGTTTAGCTTACTCAGGAAGATGTCCAGTCCTACCTCCGTATGGGAGAGGACATTAAGTGGTTCACAGGTATCCCTCACAGACAGGTTGAACACAGCACATGAACCTTCCATTGTCATAAACTGTGTTGCATTTTCAGATGACACTGAAATCTATCGTTTGATCAGGCTTCCACATACACATATGTTCATGTGATTTCATGTATAAACGAAGGTTTGAAAATGTAGGAATCCATTCTAGATGAGACTCAGGAAATTTTACACATCCAATTGCATTCTTAAGTGAAGTACACAAGCAGTAAAACAGGAGCAATACATCCATAACACTACATACAGATGAAAATTATTATAGTTGTCAAAAAGAAGTAATCCCAACCATAATTCCATCCTTCTGGAAACTGCGTGTCCTGGTTCTTTGTCTTGGACAATTGGTCATTTAAATGAGAAACAATATGCATTTTATTTTCCTGTTTATGTATGTGCGCTTGTGTATATATGTCAGTACATCCAGATTATGTGACAGACACCTCCTTGGCTTGTGAGCAGCATTTCCAAAGCCCTCCTGTTTCACAGAACCACATTCCTGGGGCCCTGAACCTTGAGTTAAAGAAATGCAAACACAGACCCCACCAAACAGCGTTCACCTATTCTGTGTGCGTTGTTCACAGTGACACCCCATGGGAAGAGTCCTCAAAATCCTTTGAAGATTTTCACTGTTGAACACCTCTGTCTTCATGACACATGATAGTGAGTTCAATCTGTTGGAAGGCAATGAGGTTAGGTTTATTGTTGGTGATCTTTCCTCTCAGATGTTTTCATGGTTGTGTGGTATATCAGCCGTCGATGATGTGTAGATGAAAAAGGATTACTAACTGACTAATTCTTCAGGCTGCTCTTATATACGTTCACAGCACACCCATGACATATGTTCCGATATTGGGAGAATAACAAACCTAAACAATTCTATATATGGTGGTCTTTAGCCTTTGTCTCTCCTCTTCACCAGAGGTGAGAGAAAAGCATCCTTTATATTTATGACTTTTTGACGTGAACCCCAAAGTCAGAGACAAATGTAAACATTTGGTAGGGGAGAAAAGCCAGAACCAAATATAAAATGCTGCAACTGAGTAAAGATAAAGGTGGTGTGGGCCTGCCCTGCCTCTCAGATCACTACTATGCAGCCCAAATGAGCTGATTTGCCTATGCTCACCAACAATGACCACCCTAATGACAGACAATAAATTACAAGGGACACTGAAAGATACAGAAGATTCTATGTTAACTATTCTCCTGAAATCCTGGCAGGATATTATTAAAATGTGTAGACTAGGAGATTCTGTGAAGATTCTGAGGTGGTGCTCCTACGACCCCGAGTTTACCCCAAATAGAAATGGTGGTAGATTTAAGATCTCAAAAGGTCTAACGTACTACGACTCATTTGTTCACAAGGGACATTCCAGACTTTTGAAGCCCTTCAGGAAAAAACATGGATTAGAGAGAGATGATTTCGACAAGTCAGGTCATACTTTAACCAGAATCTGAAAAAAACCTTAGAAAAGTTGAAGAAAGGTTCCTTCACGCATTCAAATTCCTACTCAAGACAAGCACATCCAACAAAAATAATCTATAAGTTGTACAATGGGATTCACAAAGTAAACATGAGAACACAAACTACATAAAAGAAGAAGTGGGAGAAAGAAAATGGGCAGATTTCTGGGGGGAAACTAGAAGGGGATATGTCAGTCACAATGGGTTGCAAAAAAATCAAACACATGGAGAGTTTTGTTGGAAGAATATGGTGAGATTTATTTATTACGCCAATCCAGAAATAAAGCTGTTTCTATTCATTTAGATAGTATGGAGGTAAAGAGTTTATGCCCAGTCCACAAACATGATGGCACCATTTTTCAATTCCTTGATATAAACCACCTAACTGAATCCTTCATTAATCATATCCAAAACAATCTCCCTACTTCAGATGTACGTCTGACAATGAATAGGTCCAACCAAGACGGAGCCCAACAGTTTGAATTGCAATTATCACTGCAGAAAATTATTTGCAATATACCTATAAACCTCTTTTTTTAAAATAAATACTGGGATCAGATGTCTTTTCCAGTCTAAGTATCCTCATTTGTTTCAAATTTCTGAATTTTCCAATTCAAATGTATTTTGTTCACTTAAATTAGTAGAACATTTAAACCCCTAAACAATTAGTATTGAGAGGTATCATTTTGTGCCCAAATTTATTTAGATAACAGATATGAACTCTTCATATTTTTAAAAGATTAATGCATCAACTGTGCTGTTCGGAGGTGTTGGACTTCCATTGGCAGTGCCCTTTCAGGGGGTTAACCTGTCAGCGCTGACGTGTTGTGTGGCTGTACAGAGCTTTTATTTGTGCTCTGAATGTCACCTGATCAGTTTGCCCGTTCGTGGCTTTCATCTGTGTTCTGTGCATCGATGTGCCTCGTTTGCTTGTGTTTGGTGAGCTGCCAGTGGTAAACGCGGTCTTGTCATGGATGACGTGCTAATGACGGTGAAAGTTGAGTTGCAAATGATGCGGTGGCGGGGTCAGTCACTATTCTGTCTAATAATTGCCCTGTTATGTTCATCCGCGCTTGTTTGCAAGCGGGGTGATGTTTCTAAACTTTGCAGCAGTGGATTTGCACCGGCAATTCATTTCCTGTTTTTTTTTTTAACGCATGGCTTGCTGGGAAATGTAGTTTTCTTAGGTTCACCAGCGTTAGGCTTAGAGAGAGCGTCAATGTGAAGTGTGCCTCAGTGCAGTTGTGATGGGTAATTATTATGATTCTGAGTTATTTGCAAATATTGTTGATTAAATGATAATTAGTCACTATCACTTGATATTTTCATTATTCTTATTTAGCATGTAAATGATTACATCTGTGTTTATGTAATTTATTCTGTTTATGTGATTGTGTAGTTCATTTTGTGTTTTTGTTTATGTGATTCACTTTTTAGGTTATTACCTACAATCGCTTTCCACTCTAAATAAACAAACAAATGAGGAAAAAGTAACACAAACAACCAAACAATTATTTATCAAGTGAATGCCTGAGTACAAAACATGACTATATGACCAAAAACTTTGCAAAACTAGCAGAAAAGTGCCATATAATTAAAGTGCAACTAACGAGACAACATCAACAAACAAGAATGAACATATAAATGAAATAACATGAAATGAAATGATTAATGCAATTAAATGCCTGGGGGGGCTCTTCCACTGCATCCTTTCAAGCATCCATTCATTCACCTCATGCACTCATTCACCTGTGTCTCACAAAGATCTAACTATAAGCTCTATCAGCCAGCATAGTGACAACAAAAATGAATGTTCAAAATGTCCCTTAATACCCCATCATGTTCAAACAATGATACTGTGAATCTCACACACTGTCGTACCTTTTGAGTCAAATGTTTTTTTTTAATCTATTGCACTCATTTTAGATGGGGTCACAATACTTTACATTGAACAACTGATTCAGTTTCACCTGCATGTACCACAAATGTGATGACTGTACCAATTACTGTGATTATGTGCATCAAATGCATCATTTGTAAAATTAACAAAACCCAGTGAGTCTGCCTTTCTTATCATCTAGCAAAGCTCAGTGATCAACAGCATTATCAATAATCTGCTCTGTGTCTGACATTAATTGAATTTTGAATTGAATTGAACGTTTTTATTCCTCCCCCATGGGGGAAACACACATTTACAGAAGCTCCGTAAAACAAGTAAGGATAAAGAAATAAAATAAAATAAGATAAAAAATAAAATAAAAAATTCTCTTAAACACCTACTATTTACAGTTAAATTTACAGTTAAATATGGGAACTGGGTGTGCAAATCAAAACCAGAATGTGCAGCAAAAAAGCAGAATGTGCAAATGATTTCGCAAAAACAGTTTTTTAAGAAAAACCCTGAGCAGAGAAAGATTATACTGTTGTAATGAGACTAACATTAATTGCATTAATGCCCTTAATATAGACTAATGAAGTCCATTTAAACGGAGGAGTTGTATATTCTGACAGCAGAGGGGATGAAGGACCTGCGGTAACGCTCCTTCCTGCACTGTGGGTGCCGGAGTCTGCTGCTGAAGGAGCTGCACAGTCCCTCCACTATCAAGTGCAGTGGGTTAGAATTATTGTCCATGATGGAGGTCAGTCTAGCCAGTGACCTTTTCCTCCCCACCTCCTCCACCGTTTCCAGTGGGCAGCCCAGGACAGAGCTGGCCCTCCTGACCAGCCTGTTCAGTCTCTTTCTGTCCCGGTCCGTGCTGCCCGCGCCCCAGCAGGTCACGGCAAAGAAGATGGCAGAGGCCACCACAGAGTCATAAAAAGTCCGGAGGAGAGGCCTGCACACGCCAAAAGATCTCAGTCTCCTCAGAAGGTGGAGGCGACTCTGGCCCTTCTTGTACAGGGCGTCGGTGTGGTTTGACCAGTCCAGCTTATTGTTGAGGTGGACACCCAGATACTTGAAGTTGTCCACCAGCTCAATGTCTGAGCCCTGGATTCACATGGTGTGTGTGTGTAACTGAGCTCTTATGCATTTTATGTGTAGGTTGAAACTTTCTCTCCATTTCTGTGTCTGCATGGACCCTCACTGTCACCAGCTCCACTGCTCCTCAATATAGGCTGCCAGTGTCCAATTTTGCCACATCTTGGAAAAGGTATCAGGTCCTCCACATCCCTTGTTCTACGTCCCTTCCTCTCTGTCCATGACCCTTCTTGTGCCTGCAGACTTGGTTCTGATAGAGGTTGTTGTAAATTTCCAGTTTCTTTGTAAACTGCATCAATGTCTCTTGCTATTTAAGAGTCTTTCCATATGAATGACATGCACTGTGATTGTCCCAAGATTTTCAGACTTCCAAAAGATGCAGTAGTTTGTTCGAGCTCACTGATCTCTGGCACCATCTCCACTTGCTCTGCTCCTCTGCGGAGAAAATCTTTAAATTTTTCACTAGTGAGTCCCCATGTTGAGCATCAGCGGTCTCTGCAGTTCAGTGTGGTGTGAGTTGCACTGCATACTGCTCACTTGTGGAAGAAATGAAGTGGTAGGTTCTTTCATGTTGATGAATGTCCATGATCTGTAGATCAGGTGAGTGTTTGCATCTCTGCAGCCACCTCCACCATCAGTGCTTCTCCAATTACCTTGGGAAATGTAAGTAAAGGAACATAATTGTGTCAAGTAGTAAGCTGTAAGCTGTACTTCGTTTTTTAAGTTGTGAGCACTGCATGTGTCTCATCATAGTTTATTTCAAATAAAACTGTATCAACTAGAATATTTTAAGTCACAGTAACTTGATATATCCTGCCAAACAAACAGATAGATGTGGACTTCATATACTGTTGTGGTATCTCAGCCCTCGATGATGTGTGGATGAAAAAGGATCAGCCGTTGACACTGGCTCAGTTGAATAGTGTAAAGTTTATTGCAACAGAGTCCAGCATCAGTCAGACATATGCATCTGCCTGGAGGAGAACTTGGGTCCTGATTGTGTTCTCTCTCCCGACTAATTCTTCAGGCTGTTCTTACATAGTTCACAGCTCAACCATTCCATATGTTGCAGTATCAGGAGAATAACAAACTTAAACAATATATGGTGATCTTTAACCTTTGCCTCCTCTCTTCACCAGAGGTAAAACGTCTGTGGAGATTCTCATTCATCCAGCTCATAGTATCAGGTGATCGCAACTGGATTTCTTTCTTTATTGAAGACGTTTCGTCCTTCATCCGAAGGGCTTCTTCAGTTCTGGTTTAGACTGGGAAAAAACCAGGAGATATATCTCTGGATGTGGGTGGAGCTGTGAGTATCGGTCTACCCTGTGAGCTGTGAGTATCGGTCATTCCCCTCGTTATGCAACTATAAGTCACATGAGTGGGCTATTAACACGTGTCTCATCATGTGACAAAATGTCACATGACTCACTCACCTGTGTCAATGTGAGACAGACTGGGGGTGAATGGATCCTCATGCTCACACTGTCCAGAGGATGTTGGCTGCTCTGGTGTAGATGAGCAACTAAACTTCCTGGGATGAGATCTCAAGGCAGGGTGGTATGTAGTAGACAGACGGTGGCGTAGCCCTCCTCCTCTGTTCAGTGTTGGCCTTTCCAAGTGAGTGTAGATGGCCTCCTTTTCTCCTCTCTCAAACCACCTATCCTCCTTGTCCAGGATGTGAACATCAGAGTCCTTAAAAGAGTGTCCCTTTTCTTTAGTGTGTATGTACACTGCTGACTGTGGTCTGTTCGACTTCTGTAGCTGCCCTCAGCTGCGGGCACCGAACTCGCCCAGTGTTCAGGAACGGTGAGACAATAAACAGTATATTAAGTTGGGGTGATCATAAAAATGTTTAATTTCTATAGAATTACCTTACAGAGATCTCTGGGTCCTTTCAGCCTGTCACCACGGGTGGATCGTGTTGGGGAACAAGGCCCTCTCCGGCCGTCAGCCAGAGAGGAGCTTGCTCCCATCAAAGAAGGACTCCTTTCAGATTTCACTACCTCGGGTTATATTGTCCACAAACCACTCCCACTATGCACTGTTTCTGAGACATGAAGCATCATGATGTTATTTGTGCTAAGTAAGCGCTCAGGTATTTTATCATATTTTGTCTATACCAAATGCTTCACAAGGCCTCTTCAGCAGCTTCTCTGCACATATTTTCAAACTGACGTCTAACGTCACATTTAGGCAAGTAGCATTGACATGCCAGTGAGTTGGCACAAACTGGCTTCTGACCCTGAGCACAGAGTGAAGTTGTTCAACTTTAACAGGTCCTGTTGTTGCTTGTCTTCTGTGTTGATACATGTGTTTGTGGAGTGGTTGTGTGGTTTCTCCAATGTACAGATCCGGGCATTCTTCACTGCACTGTACTGCATAGACCACATTGTTGAGTTTTTCTTTTGGGGTTTTGTCTTTGGGGTGAACCAGTCTCTGTCTGAGGGTGTTTCCTGTCGTGTTTGTTGAATATTCTCCTCAATTTCTCAGATAACCCAGATACATATGGAACTGTCATGTGTTTTCTTCTGTTCTCTGTGCTGGTGCTGGTTGGATTTTCTTTCCTTTGTCTATTCTTTGTTTTGACAAAGGACCAGTTGGGGTAGCCACAAGTTTTTAACGCCTGCTTGATGTGGGCGTGTTCCTTTTTCTTCCCTTCTGTTTGGGATGGGATGTTTTCTGCTCTGTGTTGTAGGGTCCTGATTACGCTGAGTTTGTGTTCTAAGGGGTGGTGGGAGTCGAAGAGTAGGTATTGGTCTGTGTGTGTGGGTTTCCTGTAAACTTCTGTGATTAAAGGTGTGGTGGAAATTTCAGTCGAGATGTGAAATGAAGAATTCCTCAGTCCTGAGTTGTCCTAATGGGTCATTTAATAGAGCTCTGCAGAGGTTCATCTCCAGCCCGCATGGTAGGAGAGTGACAACCCAAGTTGTCACACGACAAGGTTTTTATACAGAAACATGAAAGACTAAGAACAGGAAAGGGGGAGACCAGATTGTTCCCAAGGATGAGCACAAAACAACACAGACAAATGTCATTTAGATAACA